>CM075807.1:109428600-110028600 GCA_037975025.1 Excoecaria agallocha
TGCTCCAATGGTACCTAAAAATAAAGAGATCCGATGAGGGACACTCTGACTATGAAGTTAGAAAGAAGTTAATGAGTTTTTTTAGTGGAAATTAGCTAAAAGAGAGAAAATACTTGACCTTTCCCTTATATACAGGTGTTTGACTCATTCTCTAGCTAGGAATCCTTATGCCTCTAGAATTCCCATTGAGTAAGACCAATAATCCGATCAGAAAACTATAGATGTAACTTCTCAGATAGGCACAACAGTGACGCAAGGCAAGACAAGTCACAACCAACTGAGATGACACCATACAAAGGACCGTTTCGAATCTGAACTATCTAGGATATGGAAATCAAACTGTCCAATGAAATCTGATTTCCTTACTCGGTTATTAGACAATAATCCAACAATTCATCAGAAATTTAGTAAACTTAAACTATGAATTTTAGATAAAATAACCAAAATCAAGCAATTTTCTTTATCTGTATGAAAAGAATCTATATGTTTTAAGATCATGCATTTAGCTTTGATACCACATGTTGAAAAAACCAATCAACATGTAACATTCAAAATAAAAATGCATGAGAACTTAAAACACAAATGAAATTGATTGATTTACAGGAAGATAACTAATCGAATTTTTGTTGTTACATTAGTTTCATTTGATTCTTATTGCAATATTGTGATGAAAACAAGTTAGATCTTCTTCTTTCTAGCTTGTTAAATTATAGAGTCTTAACCCAATTAGATTAAAATTGGGGCATGTATCATAAATCAATATATGTCTTAGTGCGTTAATAAATAAATCACAGTAATGTTGTCCACACATATAAAAGTTTCTCAAATTTTTAATTATAAATTGGACAAAATGTTAAAGAGTTTATTTATTAGTTGGGTATGCTAGTTTGATATGAAAATTTTAAAAACTATTAGGTACCCTCCAATTCTTGTTTCTTTTATTCTCATTAGTTTTTAATTGGTATTGACTATGACTAGAATTGAAGAATACTCAAAATTTTCTTGTTTCTTTAAAAAAAAGAAACAAACAAACAAAAAGTTTCACAAATGGGCAAATAGACAGAGAAGTACAATGTTGATCACTGCGCTAAGAAATATGGCCCATGAATGGATTAAGAATATGTGGATTTATTATTATTTTTTTACCAATAGAAATATGAGTTCCGATCTGTTGCCTTGTGTGTGTAGGCACATCGTCCGATTGGGCATGAATAGTAGCATTCGCTGACCGGACGATGCACATGCACTTCGCGCACAAAGTCACCACATGGCACACAGAAATATTTGTGATTGAATATATTTTAGAATTTTTTTCAAATAATTATTATTTATACGTTTTAGAAATGATGGGAATCATTAGCCAAAACCTAAGACCCACACTTTCACCACGTTTTGTCTCTTAAAGATGACAGAAAATTAACATTTCCTTTGCCAAAAATTGGAGAGCGATGTAACAATTTTTTTTTTTTATTGCTATTCTCTTTTTTTTTTTTCTTTTTTAATGGAAAGCCGATTTCTCTTTTAACTAATTTGGAAGCTATAAGCCTATCAAAGTAAAAGATTAGAAATATTGCTAATTCATGAATTGTATTTGTCATAATCCGCTCGGGAAAAAAAAATATTCGAACTGGATTTTGATAAAAAGAAAAAAGGTGTATAATTCAACTCTAACATGCCTTTAAAAATTAAATGTCACCAAATCTAACTTGAAAATATTTTAATTAATTTAATTTAGTTATATACTATATCCAGTTCATTTTGATTCTTAATTTTATAAATAATTCGATTATTTCTATTTGATTCGTTGACCGGTGCACCAATAAGTTTTATAACAACAAATTATCGAACCAATTTTGGACCAAATTAGCTATGAAATTTTTTATTTTACGGATAGATTTTTTATTTTACTGAAAGTAAACAATCAGATTAGTCCATAAAATCTACCTACACATATTTAACCAACGGATTTAATTCCGTCGTTCAGCACCTTTACTGACTGATTTTTAAATAAATCTATAGGTAAAATCAATATTTTTTTTAATGAATATTATAGAAGTCTGGAACTTTAAAGTCCAAAGCGAACAAAGCTCAACCACAATGTTATTAAAACCAAACTAAATAAAGAACCGACAAGATTAGAGATTCGTAATTCGATCGATTTAACCGGATTCAACCGAATTTTTTTCTATTTTTAAAATATTATAAATTATTATAATTTTATAAATACTATTATATAAAAATTAAAAAACTATCCATCAAACATTAATATATGTCACAAATATCCTAATAATAAGTTACAAAACATAATTTTAATTTTATTATTACAAGTAATTAATTATGAATTTTTAAATATTATATATTAAAAATATAAAAATACAATTATATTATGAAAAAAATTTCATTTTTAGATGGAGTATCAATGAAGCAAATACAAAAAATATTAACCTTGCATATATGAGTATAATTATATTTAATTACAATAAATTCAAATAAATAATAAATATATTAAATTATTACGTGACATCTTTAAAATTTAAAATATTAATTTAAAAAATAAATAAATTATGAAAATTTCATATATATATAATTACAATGAACCAAATATATAATAAGTATATTAAATTATTAAGTGATATCTTTAGACTTTAAAATACTAATTTTTTCAAATAAATAAATAATAAAAATTTAATATATATACACATATATTTAATTATAATGAACCAAATATATAATAAGTATATTAAATTATTAAGTGACATATTTAGAATTTAAAATACTAATTTTTCCAAATTATATATATATATATATATATATGAGGGGTGAAAAAATACAAAAAAATATAATTTTTTGCAATTTTTAGCAAAAAATTCGGTTTTATCCGGTTTCTCGGTTCAACCCAGTTTTTTCCGATCCAATCCATTTTTTATTAATCTAATTTTGTGCAGTTAAACCAACCTATTAACTTACCGATTCGAAGTTAAACCGATTCAACCGACCGGTCCGATTTTAATAACTATGCTCAACGATAGGCCTCCCTGCATTAGAACAGGGAAAGAGTTTATTACCTGGACTCATACAATCTTCAACCAATGATGATGCCAAAGAGCTTAATAATTATTAAAAATAATAAAAGTTTATTGTTAATTAGCTATAAATGTTAAATAAAAATTCAAAAAATCATTCACGAGTAATTTAATTGAAATATCTTACAAACATTGTATATGTCTGTGAGGATTTTTTCTTTTTTTTTTCTTTTTAATAACCATTTGACATTCAAAAAATATTAAATTTAACTGATCTATATTGGTGACTGGCATATCTGTAAAAAAAGCAAAAAAAAAAAAAATTTAAGTATTTAAATAGAATTCATTTTTAGAAATCGAATCCAAAGTATCTAGTTAACTAGTTAAGGGACAAATGCCTTCATGCTATCCCATCTGGTTTCCTATAAATTGTGTATGTAGGGATTTTGATAATCTAGCAAAGAAATTTTAATTTATTTAACAGCAGGGGAAAAACTAAAAGACTAAATCTTGGTCTAAATGATTGCTTACTTGCGAGTTTTGCAAGGGTATAAGATTGACATATTAAAATGGTAGAAGAGAAAAAGACAAGATATATGTACTCCGTTAGTGTAGCTGTTATAAATTATATGCTGTGCATGTTTGGAATGAGTATTGCATAATCTACTTCTACTATATAAGCATAAAATACTCTAAAAAAAAAAGATTAGGGAAAATTACAATCATGAAATGCTCTATGTGTAATCATGTAGAATCGAAGGAAAATAATACAGTTGAAATTATTGCTTGCCAGCCAGGATATTCCAATTTTGATATAGGAATTATTGAAAAATAAAACAAAAATTGATAATTCTAGATGATTTGAAATTATGGGATGTAAACTTGAAAGAGAAATTGATAGAGTTGGTTTTTCTCCGCGTGCTTCATTATTTGATTAATGTTTCTTAATTATTACCATGTACAAATTGCATAGTTATCAATTTTCTTGTATTGCTATCATTTCTTTTCCCATTATCACCGTTATGTTGATGATGTGGGCAAGGGCATCGAATAGTGCGTGTCCTGTATCATATAAAAATAAATCAACAAATTTGTTGATGGGACATGAAGATAATGGAGAAAATAACACAGAAGGTAATGATATACTTAGCTATTAGCCCGGGCTACGGCATAAATATAGTTAGGACGGACCGACCAATTAAGAAAAACCATCCAAAACTTAGTAGTCCAGATAAAGTACGGACCAACCGAGAAATAAAACCATCCGAACTTATTAGTCCAGATAAAACTCAGAGCAAGGATAAGAGTAACGGCCATGATAAGAAGACAGTTGTCCCACCACCCCCACATTCTCCACAACAGACAGAGACGTGGGGATAATAGGGGAAAGAGTCGGGACTTCACCCACTACCTCCGAAAATGATGAAAATCGTGCCTATAAAACAGAATGATTAAGGTATGCACCTGGTTCCTCAATTTTTACTATTGAAAAGCACATATCTCTCACAACAAGAATTCTTACTTGACCGTCGGAGTCTCCCTAGTCAGAAATCTTTCGGTCTTCTTTTTCTTTTGCAGATGACAGTCGAAAGCAGCATCTTAATTTAACTTGTCATCATTTGGTGCGGTGAGCGAGAACTATGAACCTTTTTCCATACCTCAATCCAAACTATTTCCAACAGAAAAATCAAACAAATAACCCCGCCCTAACTGGAGTGCAACAGTTCCTTCCTCAATCCAACAACACCAATTTCGCCTCTTCCGCCATGGTTATTCCAAACATCACTCCCAACATTACCCTACAAACCACACAATCTCTCATTGCTGCCCTGTCAGCCATCATTGCCCAGGCACAACCCCAGCCCCCACCTATACAAAACATTAACTTACCTCGGGCTTCACAACCTCCAACTGGGGAACCCTTATCGCCAGCTATTTCTCAAAACCCCAGTTCCATCATTACCCTGACTACCGAGCAGTTTAATCGCCTCTTGAAAGATTGAATCCAAAGGCAACAAAATCGGACTACACTGCAGTACCAATGCAGTTTTTGATCTCCTATTTTTTGGAAAATCCTGGCAATCCCATTTTCCAACATCCAACTTCCTAACCTAAAAATCTATAGTGGTAATACCGATCCCTGAGCTCACATCGATCAGTTCCAACACACTATGTTAGTACTTATAGGAGATGACACCTCATTGTGCAAGATATTTCCACAGATCTTGGCAGACTCAACCCATATTTGATTTCAAAACCTGCCCGCACATTGCATTGAAAATTTCAAGCAATTCAGCAACATGTTCATTGCAAAATTCGTGGCTACCATTCGCCTGAACAAGGTGTCAACAGATCTGAATCTAGTGCAGCAAGAGAAGGGCAAACCATTATGGGCCTATGTACAGAGGTTTAACGACATGTCAATGGACATACAGAAATTCAACCTGAAGTTCGCCATCAATGCCCTAATAAAAAACACAAGGTGCCAAGATTTCAGTGATTTTCTGAGTAAGAAACCCCCAAACAACTTTACCGAGTTAATGTCTAGAGCACACAAATACATCCGTATGGATAAATCCCGGCATCTACGCTACACTAGTACAGATTCTAGGCATTTGATAAAGAGGGGGGCATAGGGTGTAGAGCAGCTCGAGATGGGGGAAGTTCGAGCTGGATAGATTTCAAGAAGTACTAAGGCAATCAATTGCATAACCAAACTTATACAGTCACCACTCCCCTCTCGGATAACAAAAGAGATGATAGATTTACACCCCTAATTGCTTCACGCCAATATATACTGGAATGGATGAAGCAGAATGGACAGGTCAATTGGCCGAGGCCAATGAGGGAAGATTCGAGCCGGGACCAGAGCCTTTACTGCACTTTTCATAAAAAAAAGGGTATAAGATGGAATAGTGCAAGCAACTCAAGTGAGAGATTGAACACCTGGTTTGGAAGTGTACACTCATATGGTTTGTAAAATTGAATGAAAGAGGAAAGAGGCAGAGGTCTCCCACCCCTCAGCCGAGAAGAAGTAGATCCTATGGCAACAGAAAAGCACCTGCGTGAGTTATACATGTGATTGCAGGGGGCAAACAGCGGGGGGATTCCAGGAAAAGAAAGGTTAAGGAGGTTATATCTGTCAAGCAAGGGGCGAGCTCAATCCCAGGAACAATTCAGTTTTCAAAGGTAGATGAAACCCATGTTTGGCACCTCCATACAGATGCCTTAGTAGTCGAAGTGATTATGCAGGATTTTTTTGGTCTAGCGAATATTGATCAACACAGGTAGTGCAGTTAATCTCATAATGGCGCAGACGTACAAAGCCTTGAGGATGTCAGACCATCAGCTCGAGGAGGTTAACGTTCCCTTAATTGGTTTATCCGGGAGACCTATTAAGGTAGAGGGGCTGGTAAGTTTATTTGTCCAGCTCAGGGACGATACGGTAGTTTGTGCTTGCCAAGCGGATTTCATGGTAGTTGATATCCCCTTATCATACAACATAATATTCGATCGATCCCTACTTGTTGAGGTTGACACATGTGTTTCAATGAAGAATCTAGTGATCAAAATCCCAACAGAAGAAGGAGTGGCAGTCTTGAGGGGAAATTATAAGATAGCCTAGGAGACATACCTAACTATGCTTAGGAAGGCTAATCAAGCCTTGCCCTTGGACATGATGGATATACCAGATCAGGTAGAGCGACGGGCAAAGCATGCAAAGGTATTACAGGTTATCGAACTTAAGCCAGGGAAGAGTGTCTAGATATCCGTTGGCAAGAAAGGTGCAAATAAGAAAGCCCTCCTTTTGACACTCTGAGAGTTTATCGATGTTTTCATCTGGCAAACCTCAAACATTAAAGGTGTGTGAAAGGGGTTGATAGCTCATTCACTCAATGTTCGACAAGAATGTAAGCCAGTCAAATAAAAAAAAGAGAAATTATGCTCCCGAAAGATAGTTGGCCATCGAAAAAGAGATTGACACTTTGCTAAAGAGCGTTTTCATTAGGAAAATATTCTATCTAGACTGGTTAGCCAACATGGTGCTTGTTAGGAAGAGCAATGGCAAATAGAGATGTGTGTTGACTTTACAAATTTAAACAAAGCATGGCCGAAGGACTACTATCCAATGCCGAACATTAACACATTGGTGGACTACAACAGGATTCAAAGAATATACCTTCCTTGATGCCTCAATGGGTTACCATCAGATTTTGATGGCCCCAGCAAAAGAAGAAAAAATGGCATTTATCTCTCACAAGGGAACTTATTTTTATCGAGTTATGTCTTTTGGCTTGAAAAATGCAGGGCCTACGTACTAGGGGTTGATGAACTAGCTTTTTGCCAACCAGCTCGGAAGGAATATGGAGATTTATGTGGATGATATAATTGTTAAAAGCAAGACCTCAATTGATATGTGTACGAAGCTCAAAGAGACTTTTCAAAGACTTAAGGATGTGGGCCTCAAGTTGAACCTTGAAAAATATGCCTTTAGGGTACAGTCCAGGAAGTTCCTTGGCTTTATGATATTGAAGCGAGGGATTGAGGCAAATCCATAAAATATCAAGGCGATCATGACTATGGATCCACCAAAAATAGTTCGGGAAGTGTAGAGGCTCAACGGAAGAATCACAGCCTTAGAAAGATTCATATCTTGTTCGGTCAGAAGGTGTTTACCATTTTACCGGGCGATCAAAAACCTTAAAGACTTCAAGTGGATAGAAGAATGCCAACAAGCATTTCTAGCCTTAAAGCAATTCCTTTCAATCCCGTCGCTGCTTAGCAAACCACAGGCTGGCGAGATCTTGTACATTTACTTATCTATTTTAGCAGGTATAATGGGTACAGTTTTGGTCAGGGAAGAAGGGAGCCAATAGTTTTTAATTTATTGCACAAACAAAGTGCTCCGCGACACCGAGTTCAATTATCCAATCCTTGAACAACTGGCCCTTGCACTCATCACCACCGCGGTTAAGCTTCGTCCATACTTCCAAGCACAAACAATTGCAGTGCATACAAATTCGAACTTAAGGTAGGTGATGCAGAGGCTGGAGTATTCGGGGAGGTTGACGAAATGGGCAGCTCGCCTGGGAGAGTTTGATGTTCGGTATGAGCCATGATCAGCCATGAAAGCATAGATATTGGCAGACTTTTATGGTTGAGTTGCATGAACCCATTCTTAAGCCGGTAAAAATAGTATGGAAGTTGTATGTTGATGGAACAGCAAGTTCGGAAGGGGCTGGGGTTGGAGTATTGTTGATTAGCCCAGAGAAGGTGCGTATTCCAGCAATGGCATGCCTGACTTTTCCAGCTTCCAAAAATGTAGCAGAATATGAAGCCTTATGCTACGAGTTACAGTTGGTGATAAAAGTGAATCCCGACGTCTTAGAAATATTCTCAGATTCCCAATTGGTCATCAATCAGTTGAAAGGAAGCTTTGAAGCCAAGGATGACTTCATGATTCGGTACAAGGAACTGACTTTCATACTATTAGCTAGATTAGAGGGAAATAAGGGTGCTTGGTCAATCACCCAAATACCCTGAGCAGAAAATATAGAAATGGATGCCCTGGCTAAGAGAGCTTGTCTCAACAGTCCAGTTAAAACTGCATATACCATTTCCACAACAATCTCGCAGCCAACTTATGAAACTTTACAGATCCAAATGAAAGAGCTGATGGATGGATGATGGCTACCCATTTACTAGTACCTGATGTCAGGAGCCTTGCCAAAATACCAAATTCAAACTCGAAAAGTAGTTCGTAAATCAAGCTTGTACGCCGTGATGGATGACAAGTTGTATAGACAATCTTTCTTAAATCCTTGGATCTTATGTGTGAGCACGGATGAAGGGGATTATATCCTTAGAGAAATCCATGAAGGAATTTGCAGGGCCCATGAAAGTGCTCAGGCCATAACTCATAAGGCAATTTTTGCAGTGTTATTATTGGCCGACCATAGAGATCGATGCAAAAGCCCTAGTTCAGAGGTGCGACAAGTGTCAAAGATTTTCCAATATTTCACATAGGAGCTCGGCAAAACAGAAGCCAATCCATAACCCGTGGCCTTTTGCTTAGTGGGAGATTGACATACTGGGGCCTTTTTCCCAAGCAACGGGACAATGAAGATTTCTTATTGTGGTGGTAAATCACTTTACCAAGTGGGTAGAAGCTAAACCACTTTCCACCATCACACAGGCGAACATCATCAAGTTTTTGCAAAAAATATCATCACAAGGTTCGGTATTCCGCACTGTATTATTTCTGACAATGGCAAACAGTTTGACTGTCAGGTTTTCAAAAAATTATGCTCGGAGCTAAACATTCAATTGGGTTTTACTTCTGTTTACCATCCATAATCCAATGGAATGATCGAAGTAACCAACCGAACCATCCTCTTTGGACTCAAGAAGTGGCTTGAAGGAGCCAAATGCCTTTGGGTCGAAGAACTCAACAATATGATATGGGCATATCAGACATTGCCCCGTGCAGCAATAGAGTTGACACCCTTCGCACTGACATATGGCACTGAAGAGGTTATCCCATGTGAGATAAGAGTTTCGAGCACCCCGAACACCTCTAACAAGCAGGGAGCACAACGCTGACCTCTTATACAACTTAGATTGGCTTGAAGAAAGCAGGGAGCTCGCCCAAATTCAATGTGTGGCATACAAGCAGCGCATGGCGGCATATCATGATCAGAAGATCAAGTTGAAGTCATTCCAAATTTGATAGCTAGTTTTGAAGAAGGTGGTTTCCGCCCAGTCAAATGCCAGAGTTGGCAAACTAGATCCCAACTAGGAAGGACCTTACATCATTTGAGAAATCATTAATGGAGGAGCATATAGGCTTCAAGACCTCGCAGGAAAAATGCTTCCACACTCATGGAATATGTCCAACCTAAAATTATATTATCAGTAGCTCGGTGCATAACCCGCTCTGTACTTGTTTTTGCTCATTTATGGTTAAACTTAGCTTGACAGTATCGCCGTTTCTATTTATTTGCTTATGTAACCAAAGCAGTAGCGAACTGTCACCAGGACAGCTCATACCAGATGTTCTTTAATGATCTCCGCCTACAGAACATCCATGCAATGAATGACATATTAAATGGAACTTATTAATCATTCTCAAACTTATAATGCAATCTCGCATTTAAGGTCGGCATGATCGCCAAAATAGCCAAACATTAACATGTTATTCGGTGAATGATGCCAAAATGACTCAAGGCGGCAAACAAGCTCGACAAATGGCGCTATAAAGCTTGTAACCTTAACGAATCGACAGGTTTTGTCAAAAAAGGGTAAACATGATACAAAACATGTTTACTTCCTATCATTATGCTTTTTCCTTTTTTTTTGACCAAGTAACTTATGTTTTTTAGCTGTGAAGATAGGCAAGCTATAGAGCCTCGGTATCCGAACACGCTATATTTCTACCAACAACTTCAATAATTTTGCTTGGGTCAATCACTGCTCGAACAGATGAACTAGTCAGATGCTAACAGTCATATCTTAAAGACTTCAAATTCAGTGATAAATTTTCAGCCAAGGATTTTGATTATCCGAGCAATTTTTAATTGAAAAGTTCGGTAAAAGAGAAATAAATATACATACACACATCCAAAAAATAGGAAAAGAAGGAAGCTCATCCATTTCATTGAATAAATTAAGTATAAAAATACTTAGTCCTCATCTAGATACACGTCATCCAGAAAGAACAAGTCTAACTTGGGGTAATTTTCCTTCACAACAGAAGATATTTTGGAACTAAATGCTATACACTTTTCAGCTAACACTTCGGCTTCTTTCCCTTCTTGTTCGGCCTCCTTTTTCTCCCACTCTGCCCCTTTGAGCTTGAATTGCTCAATTTCAGCTTTCAAGGCGAAGTTGGCTTCCTTTTCACCGGAAAGGGAGGTCTCTAGCTTGGCCACTTTGCTCGTCAACTCCTAAGCTCTCTTTTGGGCCTCCTTGGCCTTCTGCTCGGTTCCATCAGCCTTGGATCAAAGAGCACCGTAGTTTGAATCCAACCATTGCCACTTTGTGATGAGGTTGTTCATTTTTACAATGGTAGCACCAATCAATTGAGATCCCTACCAAACATATGAAAAATTATATGACCACTTGATATAATTAATGTAGAGCAAGAAGCTAGGTCACTTAGCTCGACTTGGTGCTACTTTAGACGAGATGACAACTGTTCATAGTTCAACGCGAGAAAGGAAGCTACCTCATTGGGCATGTAAGATGCCACATGTGTGAAGGTACTAAAGTCCTCATCATGGGAAGAATATTTCCCCCCTTGTTTCTCCTAGAACTTGCAAACTTCGTTAAGGAGAGTTCAGAGATCTTTTACCTCTTCTTGGGGTCGGCAGTAAAGCTATGAACGGCCCCTGCAGTTAAAGGCCTTATGGCAGAGGCAGCGGTGGTGCCATCAGCTATCTCCACGATAGAGGGAGTCTGTCCCTCTGTAGGAGGAGCTGAGGTCACTCCAGGCGTGGTAGCAGGCACATTGAAAGGACCCTCGGTAAGCTTTTGCCTCTTAGCCCTTATAATCTCGGCTGCTCGGGTCCCCTTCTTTATTGCTGCAACAAAAAAAATAAATTTATGACAGATTCCGAAACACTCATAAGAAAAAGCGGTAAAGCTACCTTTCCTCTTCCGAGGAACGAGCTTGGAATTATAGGGGTCAAGAAGATTCTTGAGATCCTACTTATCCTGAGCTAACTCTCGTAACCTCGCCAGAATACCCTCATTCTCTTTAGTTAACCACAAATCGTTGTCATTACGATTTGTATATTGACCCCACGAAGTCCGAACAAGAAAGTCCGCCCGCACCCTTTCTACTAGAAAGTACCGATCTTTTCACTTTTTTAGGGACTCAGGATTCCCAATGAACGCGTAATAACCTGACCTAGCTTATATATAGTTGCGGTCCTCTATACCGATGCGGAGACCAACCACATGAGTAGCCCAAAAAAGGTTTAGTGTCAGATGGATACCGTGCTCTACTGCCCATAATTTGAGGGCAGATAGGATGCGCCATGCATTGGGATAAAGTTTCTAAATGGACATGTCGAAATAGTTCAACACCTCCACCTCGAACCTCGATAATGGCAGCCGAACACCAGCTTCTAACTATGTTTCGTAGATAGTGGTCTTCCATTTATTGGCAAATGGGTGTCCGCCTGTTGAAAGGAGCTCGGCTTGCTTACCACATAGTCCATCTCAGACATCAATCTAGCGAGAAATGTCGGTAATACATCTTCTCTTATACGAGATCCGATGCTTCCCACCATCGCGATACAATGAGTAACATTCTTAGGGGATGTTGACTCACCGTTCGCACTCGGAGCATCATACACTGGCACCTCACCACTATCCCCTATTCTCTCACTTCGTTCCTCAGTCGAGCTCTTGATTCCAGAAGCAATAAAGATAAAACAAAGAACAGATAATAAAATAGGGTTAGAGCCGAGGGAAAACCTATAAAAAGCGATATCTCCACTTAAACCAACAGGTAATCTTGGCACCAAGGGATGACACCTCATAAATTGCCTTCAACTAAAGAGCAATCAGAGAAGAAAAGCAAAAATCCAAGATAGCAAAAAAAAAGCGAGGAAAATAAATGGAAAATGGGGTAATAAGAGGTTTATATAGGGATCAAATCTCGATCGCATTTGTACATGTGCTAAGTGATCTGGTTCGCCTGTTAGCAATTATTACACAAGCACAGAAGTCGAAGCAATCTTAAGCTTCTCGCGTAAGCCATAGATGCGGTAATAATTACCCTTATTAAATGCTTCAGCAAAAAACACCCAAGCTTATGGGACACTATGGACAAAATCCAAAACCTAGCTCATCCGGCGAACACGCCACGAGCACTTAGGCCAAAACACGGCCATAAGTCACCAAAATTCCATCAGTAAGCCTCCGAACATGCTGACATAAATGTCGCGAACAAAGGAGGAGACTTATGATGATATACCTAGCTATTAGCCTGGGCTAGGGAATAAATGTAGTTAGGACAGACTAACCAATTGAGAAAAAACATCCAAAACTTAGTAGTCCAAATAAAGCATGGACCAACCGAGCAATAAAGCCATCCGATCTTATTAGTCCAGATAAAGCTCGAACCAAGAATAAGAGTAACGTCCATAATAAGGAGACAGTTGTCCCACCACCCCCACGTTCTCCACAAAAGAAAGAGACGTGGGGATAATAGGCGAAAGAGTCGAGACTTCACCCACTAACTCCGAAAATGATGGAAATCGCGCTTATAAAATAGAATGATCAAGGTACGCACCTGGTTCCTCAATTATTACTATTGAAAAGCACATATCTCTCACAACAAGAATTCTTACTTGACCGTCGGAGTCTCCCTAATCGAAAACCTTCCGATCTTCTTTTTCTTTTGCAAGTGACAGTTGAAAGCAACATCTTAATTCAACTTGTCATCAGAAGGTATGGAGCAAATATATATATATATATATATATATATATATATATATATATATATATATATAATGCCTTGGATTACCGGTGATCCAAATAGTACAGATATAAAATCCGATATTTTAGGCAGCTAAATAATAATATAAAAAATAAATATTTATAATGAAATAGTATCTATAAATAGGAATCTAAAGAAATAGAATGGGTATAAAATGAGTTTAATGGGGACCCAATTGTAAGAAACCTCGGAAGAAAATATTAGAGAAAGATCAAGAAGGATTTAATAGGAAAATAGAAAGTACTGGAATGAAATTTAATAATAATAATAATAATAATAATAATAATAATAATAATAATAATAATAATAATAATAATAATAATAATAATAATAAAGTCTGCCTTCTATAACAACAAAAAGACACCATTATTTTCGTCTCTATTTCCTTTTTCCTTTCTCGTGTTTGCTATGGAGGTATTTAACTATCACGTAGTCATCAGTATGTTAAATTTTGCTTTCTATATAATGAATCACAGGAAAAAAGAAGCATATACCTGAACGCATCCAAAAATGTAAATCGCTGAGTAGTGACGACCATGTATAACCATGTCAGCTACCATTGCAAGAGGTATGGTCAAGGACATTCCTAATGTCGCGACCAATGGTGTAGTCCAGATCACGAAAAGTGCCCTGTATTTATCGAACATATAGTGGATGTCGCATTAGCTTACGGTAAATGATATCAGATCAATCCTTGTGCAGGACAATGAACACAGACAATTTCGGAATTTTATCAAGTAAAACATAAGGGATCATACATGCATTTTTCATAGAATTGGAAAACCAAAATCAAAATATGACGAGTCATTGGAGTGTTGGACCAACCATAAAATAACTGTTAACTGCCATATATACCAAAAATAATCCGAAAGAACACTCCCCACAAAGCCATTTAATAGCACAACTTCACCAACAAAGTTTGAATGTGGGAGTGAGAATGGTGGATCTAAAATTATGGAAATTTCTGCTCTCTGAATTGTAAGATTTCTTAATTTTTATTTTTATTTAATTAGTTCTCTGCAGATTATGTTTTAATTGATTAAATATTTCATTCATTTCAATACCTTTTGGCTTGCTTTGTTTATGTCATTACCGTTTGTTGATGTTTAGTTGTATGTGAAAACTTGTATTTTGTGATTTAATTCATCGTCTGTTGGTTGCTAAGAAAGTGTATGTTTCCAAGTATTTAATTTTTTTTAAATAGTGCAATTTCAGTTGATTTTTTTAGTTATTATTCTACATATACTAATTTTTGGTTAATTAATAAAAATAAATTAATTTGCAGTCAAGTTCCAGAAATGAGGCACCAAATTCATTTGAAAGGCCTAGTGAGGCTGGAAATCGAGGAAAGAATGGTGCTCAGGATGTTAAAGCCGAGGCTACTTCTGCTGCTGAAAATGTAATAATAATTATATCACTTGAAATTCTCTTTTTGTTTAGTTTTACAAATTAATAATTACACCTTATTTAATTGGCTAACAATATTTATTTATTTTTTACTATAACCACAAACTAAGTAGAATGTTGAGTGTGAGAAAAATATAGATGGCAAACAAATGCAGCAGAAGAGATGATAGGGAAACCCAAACAAACAATGGAAGATGTATGAGGATTTGTTGAGAACATTACTCAAGATGTTAAGGGTAAAGTCATTGGCAAAGCAGATGAATCCGAGCAATTTGTCAAAGAAAATATTCAATCTGTCAAGCGCAACATGAACACCAAAAAAGATCTGCATAATTAATTTTTTTCCAAATTGTTATGTAATTCTTATTAATAAGCAATTTTGATAGTATAATTACATTTGCACTAATCCTGTTAAGAATTTTTTCTATTCCATTCTATTAAATAAAGTACATTTCTTTGTTATTATTTATTATTACTTTGACATAATTTTTTTTCCAATCAAAGAGAACCATATGAGAAAGAAAAAATAAAAGACATATTAAAATTATTGTTGTTAATGATAAATTTATCCCGCAATGATGAAAAATTTGTTGTTGATGCTTGAATTTCAATTATGAAATTGCATTTATGCTATTGTTGGAGCTTAAATATAAAAAAGATATACTAAAATTAAAATTTCAGAATGAAAATTCTCTTCTAGATTTTGATATACCTGATATATCGGCTGGTACACCAAATTACATAATGAAATTCATCATATGGAATTTAGTATACCACCAAATTTCAAAATAAAAAATCTCTTCTGGATTTGGGTGTATACTTGGTATGTATACCGGCCAGTACTGAGCGGTATACCAAATTATAGAATGAAAATTCTCTTCTAAAATTTGTTATATCGGCCGGTATAACTGGTATACCGTCTGATATACCAAATTTTAGAATAAAAACTTTTTTATGAATTTTGGTATACCAAATTCCTAATTTTATATCATTTTCTATTTTTTGGTATATCAGCTAATATACCAAAATTCAAATTTTAAAATCATCTTTTGCATTTCAAAGCATTCAAACTTATCATTATTATTATATTCTCATTCATGTTTAATCAAAATTGGAATGACACTACAAAAAAAACTGCCAATTAGCGACGACAATATTTTCGTCGCAAATTTTGTGATGGATTCGTAACCGTTTTAGAATTCCGTCGTGGGGATGATATCTTCTATTTTTTGAGACTAAATAGTGACGAAATGAACAAAGAGTCGCTAATTATTGGCGGGAAGTATACGCGCCATGTTTTGCGATGACCATATTTTGCGACGGAATTAGCGACAAATATTTCCGTTGCTAAATTTTATAATTTTTATTCATGAAATTAGTTCCAAAAAATTTAGCGACGAAAATTTTAGTCGCTAATTTTGGAGGGAAAATATAGCGCCTTTTTTGCGACGGTTTAGCGACGTAAATATTTAGTAGCCAATCCGTCACAAATAAATTAAAAAATAATTTTTTTTAATTTCACTCATATGATTTATGCATAGTTTCAAGTAATTTTAATATAGACCATATGAAATGAATATTTTATTTTATAACAAAAATTATAAATTATTTTATAAGTTGATAATAATTTTTTTATCAATTATACCAAAATCTAAAGTTGTTTATTTAGAAAATTTACATTTTTAATAATAATAATAATAAACTAATTGTTACGATTATTATATATTTGCGTGTTCAAGATTAATAAAAATAAATATTTATAAAATAGTAATATAAAATTTATTATTTCATTTAAAATAATAATAAATAAATTTGTAATTAATTTTTATTTTATAAAATTTAAATCAAATATTAAATTATTAGGAATTCTATTGATTTCTTTATCAATTATCCCCAAATATAAACTTATTTAAATAAAAAAATTACATTTTTAATAATAATAATAAAGTAATTATTATAATTATTTTATAGTCATATTATGAAAAATAATAAATATAAATATTTATATAATAATAATAATATAAAATTTATTATTTAATTTAAGAACTAATGACAAAGGATTTAAAACAAATAAATGTATAATAATAATAATAATAATAATAATAATAATAATAATAATAATAATAATAATAATAATAATAATAATAATAATAATAATTTAAGAAGATCTTTAGATTCTAGAAGCTTGGAGTGAGCATCGGTCACTAAGTATATAAAACTCTACCCAACCCAAATAATCATATATAATAACTCTATCTGAATATCTAATTCGGATCGAATTATTCGATTTATTTGGATAGAGTTGAATTTTGCACATTCCTAAAGAGATTGATAGGCAATAGAGTTCAATCCAAGACTTAAACTCATACAAGTCAAAATGAATAAATTTTCTAATTTAATCCAATTTTTTTAAATCATACGAATAAATTTATATTTAAAATTTTACATGTTGAATTTGAATATAAATTGAATTAAATTTTGTCAAATTTAATATCATATCATATAAAAATATTTAATTTTTAATTTATAACTACATAAGTATTTAAAAAATCAGAAAAAACAGTTTTAATTTGAACAGTTAAAAATCAAACTATATTTTTTTAAATCCCCTCCCCTCAATCCTGTTGACAAAAATGAAATTATAAAAGAAGAAAAAAACTTATTTATTTTGACTAGATGATCGGCAAATTTTAATTTTTGGAATTATATAACTTAAAAAATAAGGAAAAATAAAAGTAATATAATATAATTTATATATAAATTTTATTATTTTAACTGTACAAAATTTATTTAAAGTCATTCGAATAAAGTTGATGTAAAATATTTAATTATTTAATTATAGGTATGATTAGTCAAAAGAAATGAAAAAAATGCCTTAGAAAAACCTAGAGGAGGCGGAGTCGATTCCTTGGGTTCCAGATAGATGCTGTCATCCCCCACCGTAGCCGTCAACCATGCAATTGTTTCTCCTTCCTTGCTCCACTCTCCCTCCTTCATCTGTTAGTTCCTCTTTCTATTTCCTACCGAGAGCTTCGGGGCTATTTTTTGTCCAATTCCATTGTTGGATGGCAACAGGAGGAACTTGATAATTGAAAGTTGGGAATTTTGGAAAATTGAATTTTGAAAGAAATTAAAATTATGAGTAATAAGGAAAGGAACAATAATTAAATTGGTTTAGATCCACTGAAATATAATTTTTTCATGTAAAAAATTTAGGAAATGATTGGATATTTATAGGTGAAATTTTTGAAAATTAATTAAAAAATAAAAGTGTGATTATAAACTTCCCAACGACTATAAAAATTTATCAACAATTAAAAAAATAGCTAAATTTTAATCCACTTTACGTTAATTGTATAATATGCTTATAATTTACATCTAAGTTTTACATTTAGAGAATATAAAGAAATTTGTAATATAAGTAATAAATGGCCAATGGTTACATTATGTAACCAAAGTGAATGAATCTTCCTTCCTTATTACTAATATTATAGTAAAAGGTTATATTTGCATCCAGACGAAAAGAAAGGGGAACATATCGAGAGGAGGGGAAGGGAAAAGAGAGAGGGATGCGGAGAGCGACGAGCGCCGGCGATAGCCTGACACTATCTTCCACCTCGCCAGCCAGTCACGCCGCTGCCTTCTCCCCTCCGGTCAGTCACCATTCCTTCTTCGTCTTTCTTTTTTTTTCTTTTAGCTTGAAATTTCTCCTTCCTCCCTTTTTCGGCCAGTACTGGTGGTGAATGGCGGCAAGAACAGCACCGATCAACTCCTGAAGGTAAGGCACTCCGCTCTATCCCCACCAATCCCTTTCATACACCGGCGACAAAGAGATCAAAAATGGGTATGCCGAGAGCTTTTGACGTAGATCCTGGCAAAACTGTGGTTCCATAGGGCGCGTTACCACCGACGGTGAGTCCCTAGCGTTCCAAGCTTCAAATCGACATAGGTAGTATAGCTCCGGCGATCGGTAACAAGGTCAGTATTTACTTTTTGGTTTTGTGCAATCCATTTAAATCAAAATTTCATGATCTTAAGGGTGGAAGCATTTCTTAATTTATTTGTTGACTGATTTATTGGATGCTTCTGTCCTTTTTCTTTTTTCCTCAGTATTTAATTGAATCATATCTGAATGATAAGGACAGTGTGAAATTTAGATGTGTGGAAACTCACTAGGAAAATATTGTCTATGAAATTGAAATCTAGAGATGATAAGAAAGAGTTGCAAGCATGTGCATCTGTTTTTCCTAAAAGGAGAAGACGTGATATGTCTAATGTTATGATTCTTATCATTTAAAAAATTACATAAAACATCCCAATAAGTCTCTGTTATTCCGATTTCTTTGCTTTATATTTTACTCATTTCTTTTATTTTTCTCTATCAAATTCTCTGTAAATGGTTTCCCCAGGCATTTCTAATACGTATTCCAGTGGATTTCAGGTAAGTTTCTGGCTTTATTTGGCTGTAATTTTTTTTATTTTTATCATTTTATTTTGCTTCTTCCTATCCATATATATATATATATATATATATATATATATATATATATATATATATATATATAAAGAGAGAGAGAGAGAGGTTTTTCTCGTTGGGTTCAAATGTAATTATTTTGTGCTTTTAAAGATCACTACTTTGGCTATCTAAATTGGTTTTATTATCTTCTCTTTGCAGCAATGGTTTTACATGGTTTATGAAACTGTAAATCTTGGCCTAATAAACTGATAAGTGATGGATCTTATTCTCTTTGTCTTGCTGATTAGGCTACTTCTGGTGTTAGCTTTTGTGACAGTGAAAATTGCATCATAACAGACTCTTTTTTCCTTTTTAGATTTGGTGGACTTTGATTTCAACTAAAGAGGTTAAGTAGCTAAGAATTTGAACTTCAAGACTTCAAACAATCATAAATAGTTTGTCTTTTGATGGTATGGATACCAATTTTAATGAAAAGTCTGTCTGTCAGTCTTAACTACATAATATAAAGACTAAAAGAAACATCGTCTGCTGAAGTTTGACTGCAGTTTTGATCTTTTTATCTGCATTTCTGATGTGATAATGAACAAGAGACATTGAGGCACACACTACTTCTGTCATTTCAAAGCCTTGGAGTGGTTTATGGTCGCTTGAGCACTGCTCCTTTATATGTCTTTGGTTCAATTCCTAGAGAGGACTTCCAACAATTTCTGTTGGTGCCTCTTATCAGTATTATCAGCCTCATCACGACTTCAACGATCATTATCAGATATTACATGTATGAGAAAGCTATAACATCGAATAGAATATACTAGACACTGACTACTTTTTTCTACTTCTTGCTATAGCATAACAATGTTTCTATTAATATGAGTTCAATATTCATTTGTATCTTCTGGTCTCCAGATTTCTCTTCGAAAAAGAGACAACGCTCCATAACAGATACTTTAGATAAATGTAAGATTCCTAAAATGAGAGTGGATTCCTTTTCTCTGGACATTATACATGTTTTAACTTATTCTAATATTCTTTTACAAGCCTACTTAAATTGGAACTAATAATCTTAAATATTCCTTAAGATCATGAAATATCGATTTAAATGGGTTGCACAAAACTTCAAAGGTACATTAGTCTGTCTGTCAATATTTTGCAAATATTCATCAATATATTTGGCGGGTATAATTACAGTAAATTGTAATTTTTGCTAATGTCACCAAATATTTGTTACAGGTAGAACCCAGGTTTCTCTGGAATAATTATATGTTGGAAGTGCTTATTGATAACAAGGTTGAGTTGTTCCCTTGGTTCTAATGGTTATTTTCTTATGGCATGGGACTTTGTGGCTAATAATGCTAATAATTTATTGGTCTCCTGTATGCAGTTTGATCCATATCTGCTTCCTGTTATCCTAGGGAATATCCTTTATCATAATCTTTCTGTTTGAGATTAAAACAAGCTTGGTTTAGCTAAGATACTACCGATTTTTTTAATGTCTTTCCACTTGAGTTATTTCTTAACTAATGCTCAGGCTTTCATAACTTCCAAGCTGCGCTAGGTAAAGAAATAATTGAGGTTACACTGATTGTTAGGAGATGCACAAGGAGAAATGGTAATTTAAATATTTGTCCAATCTTCTTAAGTTAAACATAGCCTGAATCTTGTTTTGTTCAGTTTGCATTTATTTTTCATTTCTTTTGAACGACTAATAATTTCAATAAAATGTCTGCAAAACTACATATTTATGCACTATTTGTAAGGGTGACGGGTTGCTTATAAAATGCATCTTATTTTTTTTATAAATGAAAATTAAAAATTAGCATGAAGTAATTTGTGTGAGGGTGTTGTTACTCTTCTCATTTTCTCATGTAATCATGATAGATTCTAGATCGGGGATGCATGAGGGAAAAAGTTGAAAATTTTTTTCATGCTTCAAATGTTGATGGAACTTTTTCTTGTGTTATTCTTAATATTAACATAATCAAATGTTAATATTTCTATTAATTTTCTTCAAGTAATTTCATCAGAATATGTATCTCTTGGAAGGTACTCTCATGCGGAGGAGAGGAGCTGATTCTGATGGGTATGTTGCTAATTTTGTTGAGAGTGAGAAAATTGTACATATGAATGGATATACAGCTTCATTTGTTCAGGTATTGTTCTATCTATAACATTATGTTTTTGGCTAAATGTGATTATTTTTGTCCTATAAGAGCACTATAATTTTACAATTTTCTTTGAATTAAAGAATAATGGATATGAAAGGAGGGTTTTAATTGCTGAAATGAATGGAATGTTGCCTAAATATTGCGTGAAATTGGCATTGCTGAAAAAGGAAAATTTTCAATAGATTGAACCAGGAAGTATTGCAATGGTTGCCATTAGGTGTTAAAAAAAGAACTTGGGATGTGTTATTGCTAAAAGTCCTCAATTATTGTTATCCAAACCTGAAGAATTTCTCCAAGTATGTTCTATTTTTTGCTAAAAAATATTTTGTAATTCCATGCCAACAATAAATTTAATAACTAAATTAATATATAGTTAGGCCATATATCTCAGTTGAATGTCATATATCTTTTGGGATGAAAAATGATTGGATATAAATCTTTCAATCTCACTAAGGGATCAACCTCTTGACAACAATAAATTTAATAACTAATTAGAAGTAGTTTGTGTACTTTAAGACTCATATGTAGTGATGTATGGTAGAAAGGGCGAAAATTCTTGTCTCTAATTTTTTTATAATGCATTCAGGTCTATTAGAACAAGAAAGCAAGTGCTTGGTTGCTACTTGTGAAGAATGATGAAGACTGCGAAGTTCTTTTTTTTTTTTTGTAGCATATTGATACAAATTTGTTAGTATTTTTATTTAGTTTGAATTTTTTTCTAATTATTTGTAAAGTATTGCACAATTTAATTTACTTTTATGATATTATATTTTTTTAAATTAATAATATTTGAGAAATTTTATTTATATAAATTAAATTCTTAATGTTATAATAATAATAATAAAATATTATAAATGAATTGCTATGAAATTTACATTATTCGCTATGTTATTTTGCGTAGTTAATTTTCATTTTTATTTTCATTTTATGAATATTTATTAGCGACGGTTTAGTGACGAAAATTTTGTCGCTAACAATAATTATATTTGTCTCGACTAATTTAAGAATTTATTTAGCGACGGAAATATAGTCGCTAAATATATTATTATAATTGGGCTACTAATTAGGAAACTAAATTAGCGACGGATATTTCGTCGCTAAATTTGCGACTGGTCATCGTGGCGTCGCTAATTAACAGTTTTTTTGTACTGTGATTAATCAAGATGTATATGTTTAATAGTATAATAGTTGTTTTGACACAATATATATGTATATATATATTGCCTATTTTGCAACATTTTTGCAGGTCTTCCGATTATGTCTAAATTCTTTGCATTTTTCACACCTTACTTTCACCATAGTTTAAAAAATTATAATTGTTTAAAAAAATTATATATCATAATAATTCTAAAATATTTAAAAATTTCAAGCGTAAAAATTAAGATATAAAATATATATAAGTTGGTTATCCATTATAGTTAACCGCTGGTTTTTATTAAAAGCCGTAATTCTAAATTATTTATTTAATTAATTTAAAATAGGTTCGGTTTTGAATTTTCACTACAAGAAAATTCTCAAATACCGATGGAAAATTTTTTGTAGGCAATTCCCAATGGAAAAATGTTTTTCGTAGGGAAAAATGTCTGAAAATATATATTTTGCGACGGAATAATAAATCCGTCGTAAATAATGGAGGGAAATTTGCCGCCCAAATTTACCGATGGAAATTAGCTACGGATTCGTAAAAATTCGTCGTAAATTTGGCGCCAATATTTCGCGGCTAAATTGCACACGAAATTTACCGATGGAATCCTCATTTCGTAGGTAAATTACTGACGGAATCGTATTTCCGTAGGAAAATTACCGACGGAATTATTTTTTCGTAGGGAAATTACCGACGGAAATATTTTTCGTCGGTAAGTTTCCTACGGAACAATAATACCGTAGGTAAATTACCTACGGAATAATTTTCCGTCGGTAATTTACCTACGGAAACATTATTCCGTAGGTAAATTCCCTACGGAATGAAATTTTCGTAGGTAAATTACCGACGAAATTTTCATTCCGTAGGGAAAATGAAAACCAATTTTTATTCTTTGTCTTTAATTTAAAACCATGAAATTATAAATTTTAGTTCAAGTCACTTAATTAAATTATAAGTTAATCTAAACTAAATTCATGTAAATTTTTATTTAGTAACTATATTAATAATAAATTTTTATCTAAATAATTTAACATATAAATATGTAATTATTATTATTATTAATTAAAGTGAATAATTAATTTTGTTAAAATATTAATTTAAAAATATGTTAATTAGAATTAATATTTATTAAAAAAACATATTAATTATATAGATGAATACATGGAAAGGAAAGGATTGCAAAACCCACTAAGCAGACAAATGTCCTTGGCGATTATTATTAATAGAAACGGCATGGCCCGCTAAAATGGATTAATTAAACGGTATAGGAAGTTTTATTGTATATTCTGTATTTATAAATTTAAATAATTATTGTATAATATAGCTGACATATTTATGTTTTCTAAGGATAGACGAATACAAGCTCAAGCTAGATGAATTTATTTGAACCTGATATTCACATTAAAAAGGGCGTGGGTGTGAGCATTAATTTCTCAAAATGAGATAATTTTGTTCACGAGAATGGCATTGTCATCGCATAATAATTTCATCCTCCATATTACGCAAAAACTCTTTTAATTCATTTCTCACATGCTTTCTTCTTCTTTTTAATAAGAATCTCTTTCTTCAAATAAATAATAATACCTAAATATTATACGACGAGTTTTAAAAGCTTAAATTTGATATAACTCATGCTTTATAAGACAATAATGAGATTTCGATACACTTGTTTTGTATTTAAATCAGCTATCATCCAAAAAAAATTGATGAAATAAATGGGTCCCATATTATCAATTATATAACTGGATTTAAATACACTTTGGATTTAAATAAATGGGTCCCATTTCGATACACAAAACTTTGGATTTAAAAATTTTAAAATTGACTAATGAGGGTTTGGCATTATGGTAAAATATTTTAAGATATGCCTATTTAGTTTCTTTCTCCTTTTCTTTCCAATGCTGCAAATATAATTTCAAGCGATTTAGTAGCAAAAATCAAAATTCACACATAAAATAATATATTTAAGACAAGTAATAATAATAATAATGTAAAAGGTGGGATTTAAAATGTGTGGTTAAAATTAAAAGGAAAAGAAGAAGAAGAAGAATCGGGACAAATTGAAAGAAAAAAGAAAAGAAAGAAGAGAAGGAGGAGGGGGGAGAACGGGCACCGATCGGAGAGGGAGAACCAGCGCCGGTCAGCAGCCACGCCGGCCACTTTGGACGGCGACGAGTCGCTCGCGCTACGCCACGTCCTCCGCCTCCAACGTCGCCTCCGGTGGCTTGCTTGTAAGTTGTCTCCCTCAATTTCTCTCTCTTCAAATTGAAGATTTGTTCCCTTCTACCGGCGATTTGCAAGGACGACCGACGACAAGAGTAGCACCGGCGACTTCCCCATGGTGAGATAAACCTGCCGACGCCCTTCGTTCCTCCTCTTTCGCCGGTGGAAGGTAGATCGGAAAGGAGGTTTGACTAGCGATTTTTGTTAGATCCTGACCAAACGGAGAGGTGTTGGAGCGCGTGACCACCGAAAATGGGAAGCTGGGGTTCTCATCTTCACGGCGGCAGTGTTGGTGCATCTCCGGCGAGCCTCCGATGAAGCTACGGTCACCGGTCCGGCAAGTACATTGATGGATCAGGTAAGTGAATTCAAGAGAATTTAATCTGGTTTATTTGGTCTGATTTTTTTTTAAAAGAAATTATCCTGATTTAGTTATATATTAGGCTAATACAAGTACTAGCTAGACATGGAATTCTAAGAAAAAACTTTAGTTTGTTGATATATATACAGAGTTGTCGATTTAATCATTATTAAAATTAAGAAGTTCATTTACTGTTTGGTGTTTCACTTATTTGATTTTACTCTAATTTGAGTAACACCTTCTTTTAAACCTTAATTAATGATATAAAAATATTAAAATCTATAAACTTCAAATGTTAATTATGTATGTGAATATTCATAAATCAAAAAAATTCCGAATTTAACCTTTGAAATGGGACTAGTTGATTGAAACATATACTCTGTTAATCTCAGATGACTAAATATCTAAGATATGTAAGCTATGTAAAAATAGCACTCTTGGCCATGGAGTTCGTAAAATGAGACTGGATCTTTAAATTGAATGCTCAGAATAAAATTGCACAAATACGTACCAAAACAAAAATGCATAGGAAAATATCAACAAATTTAATGAGACATTTTTACCTATTATTTGCCCGATAGCTTTGGTGTTAACATATAGTCTTCCTCAGCATTGAAGAAGTATTTTGGTCTTACCCAATTAAAAATGAGATTTATCCTTTGATCACCAAATTAAATCAAAACACATTGCGTGAAATTATGAATGTTCTATACGGGCTTTAATGCATATAAATAGTGTATCTATTTCTGTCATCTTATGTATTAAATGATCTATTGTATGCGTGAAAATTTCATTTCATTTGCTTATGGTGTTATCTAGCATCTTTTGGGACTATAGATTTTGCTACTGGAACATCTGTTGCTGGTTCTGCCCCATCTAGCAAAAAGAAGAATGTACGTTTGGTGTTTTTTTAATTAAGTTCAAAACTATTAAGTAAAAGTAATTTCAAAAGATTAATTTGTGAATTAATGTATTTTATTGGTTTTTCAGGTTCATGGAGTGTTAAACGCAGTGAGTTGGGGAATTTTGATGCCGATGGGAGTAATGATAGCAAGATATGTGAAGGTATTCAAGATAGCAAACCCAGCATGGAAAACAAAATGAGAGAAGTGCACTCTCAAGCTTGCTACTCCAACATGTAAGTTTTAGCAAAAATGCTTACTAATCTCTCAACTCAATTCTAGATCTGCTTAACATATGGATTTGATAATCCAAAGATTATGCCCTTCTGCTAAATTCATTTTCAGCCGTCCATAGAGCCCTACCTTTTGTTTCAATAAAATTTTATATGCATCCATTTGCATTCTTTTATATTAATATAATACTATGCACATGAATTCGAAATATCCAATTGCTGTTTCTAAGATCATATTCACACGCATGCTTTCCTATGAATAAAAATAAAAGTAGGATGGAAATAGTTAAACTTAAAACTAAGGAAAATAAAAGTAGCTCTTTCTTACTTTTTTTTTTTTAAGATTGTAATGGCATCATGTATATATATGTTTGTGATAATTCCATGGCCAACATGTTTTTTAAGTCATGACAACGCATTGTATATGTGTTATATGTGCATACATGATAATGAACCAAATCTTCTCTGTGAGTTCCAATCATTTAAAATTTTCATTTTCCACTTATTCATATCTTTTTTAAAATTTTCATCTTCCACTTATTCATATATTTTCTTTTAGCATAGGGGGATCTGCTTCATTCTTGATAGGAAGTGTCATTTCATGGAGAGCGTTAGCTCTAGTCGGTAAATTTCTGATTCTGTATGGTGATTTCTTGTTGAATTGAATTGTTCCAGATACTGAAAACCGATTGCCTGCTAATCAGAATATTTTCTTAAAAATATATAATATTGTTAGTGACGGAATGGTGACGGTTAATTCCGTCGTAAATGTTTTAGCTATAGGTAAAATTTACCGACGGAAATATACTTCCGTCGTTACATTTGCCTACGGAATAATTATTTCCGTCGGTAAAATTGCCTACGGACAATATAATTCCGTCGGAAATTTACCTACGGAATAATTATTTCCGTCGGTAATATTTCCGTCGGAAAAAGTGCCTACAACCGGATCTCCTTCGCCATTTTCCGTCGCTAAATTCCGTCGGCATTTTTATTTCCCTACCGAAATTCACTCAATTCCGTCGGGAATTTCCGTCGGTAAAGTGAATTTTTCTTGTAGTGTTTTCGTCGTGATTATTGGGTTTTTCTATTATTGTTATTTGGTTGTATAATTGTTGTTTAGACTTCTTTCAGTTTCTAAACAATATGCCTTTTAAAATTGAAAAAAACAATTATATTATTAATTGTGTAAATGAGATTTATTGAGTCAAACATTCTGCAAAAAAAGGTAATTGACAGGAGAAGGTAAAAATCACAGAAGAGGTAGATAGTGAGAGCAACCTCAAAAGGCTGCTCATTGAGATAGGAGGGAATTACAACTTGTATAAGGATGGGTTATGCAGGAAGAAAAGACTTTATTTATTGGGTTGAGAATCTGGAAATACATGTAGGAGCTTAGGGAGAGAATGGTGAAAATAATATTGTTACCTTAAAAATTCTGATTATCAAAACAAAACCATGATACTCGAAAATATTGTGAGGTTTCTATAAAAAAATTATTTAACTCTTTAATTTTCATTTTCTTTTGTTGATGCAATGGCTTATCATTTTATATTTGTAGGTGAGTACGGGCGTAAACCATTTCTTCTTCTTACTGTATTTACGTCCATCTTTCCTTTTGGTATGTTGAAGAAGTGCACTTTCAGTCAGGAATAATAATCCATTGTAAATTCTAAAAATAATAGACGAACAGGGAGAATTAAAAGAATAGAAGTAAAAAATGTGAGTTAAATATGATATTTTAAAAAATGGGTATTTTTAAAAATGAAAATTAAAAAAAAAAAAGGTAATTGTAAAAGGGAAATAAAGGAAAGGGTATTTTTAAAGGGAACCCCTTGTTTTGGGTATTTTTGTGAAACTCCATAATAAAATTGTAATATAAGGATAACTTTTTTTAGACCTTTTAAAAACAATATTATATTATATGAATTACTGACAGTTGTATGAAAGAGTAATTATATAAATGAAATCGGTATAACTTTTATAAAAAGCATTACTAAATAAAAATATTTGATGATGCTTATAAATAGCATTAAATTAAGCATTTTTTAGACATTTTGTAAAGAAATGTCTATAATTAAAAAATTCGTGGACTCTTTTTATATATTTCGTTGAGTTTAGTAATTTATTAACGCTTTCATATAAGTGTTTTTATTCGAAAAAGTTTTTAATGATGCTTTTTTTATAAGCATTGCTACATTATAAATTTAATCTATCGTTTTTATTTAGAGGTCTCTAACTGGACGGTGCTTTTATATGAGCGTGACAATATATTGTCATCGATAAAATGTTCCTACCCTTTTTTAGAAAACGTCATTTAATTTAAGAGGTTCTTGACTTTTCAAAAGAGCATCAGTAAAATTTAAAATTTCTAATTTTTTATATTAAAAAGTGAACAAAATTTAATGTACCAAAGTTTATTACTTAATTCAAGTTTATAATTAATAAATTATTAAGTTTGAGTTCTTACTGTACAAAGCAAAAATAAAAATTGCATCATAAAGGCACAATTGATTGTAAATTAAATAAAATATTAGTTAAGATTATTTTAATGGTAGAATGTCAAATTTAATTACTATGTAAGTTCAACTGCTTATTTCATATTTAAATACATTACCACCTGCTAACAACTTATACACGTGTAATAATTTTTATTTTTATCAAAGTTACATGTTATATATTGAATAATGATCCTTTTATAAAAGAAAAAAGAAAACAAAAAGAATTACGGTGCCTAAGCCTTGTAAAATAGGCCCAAACCCAAAACTCCGCCAAAAAAAAATGTCTCAAATCCAATCCAATCCATAAATATACTCATTGGATCAATTCAAAAATTACTTATATGTTTTTTCTAACCCATTTGGGTTTGGCACCAGGTGTCCAATGGGCCTCCCCCATCCCCTCAGTTTAGTTCTCCCCCGCCCCTTCTCTCTCGCTTTCTCTCAAAATCGTTTGTCCCTTCACCTTCTTGCTCGATTGTTTGGTCGATTCTTTCCCATTTCTTTATCATTTGGCAAGTCATCTTCGCCAAAGTAATCTCTATTAAAGTGTGCACCTTTCCATGCTAGTTTCTTCAAGTGTTCTCACAATTTGTTCCTTGCACAATTGATACCCTCAAGGTAAGTTTTTTCATATTTTTCTCTTCTTTTTGCTTTTTTAGGCTTAAATGTGCAAGTTGTGTTGCCTAAGCTTCATTTTAATAAGCTCTTTGGGAAGTGGTGAAGTAAATACTAATGGGTAGGAATTGATTTTTTTTTTGCCCTATTAAGTTTGCTTGTTGTGTTAACTTGATGAAATTGCTTTATTTCAAAGAGGGAAAATAGTTATTATTCCTTTCCCCACCTCTTTTCTCTAGAAGAAAGATCTAAAAGAAAGATTTTATGGAATTTACTACACAACAGATACTTGCGGATGTTGAACAAAGACTAACTCATGTTGTCAACTAAAAGAACTTGTGTTCTGCTTCTTTATGCTGATCTTTCATGATTTATTAGAAATTAGTTAAAATCTTATCATAGATTGATCTGGCATTTCACCAATTCTGGTGCTTATAATGTTAGGTCATGTATTATATAACCATCTTTAGTTTTCACCAAATAATTATTCGGTGGCTTCAACAAATGCTTTTTCTTTTTCTGAGATATGACAATATCCTATACCATTTAAGTTAAAGGTTTTTTATTTTTTATTTTTTGGAAACTCACTGAAGAAGGCATTCCAATTAATACTTGAAGTAATCACCGTTTTGCTCATGTTAGTCCTAATTGTGTTTTTTTGTGAAAGCGTTAAAATTGTCTTACATTTACTTTTCCATTGTCCAAAAATTTATGGGATGTGAAATACTTTTGTACCTAGTTTATAGATTGATGATGAATGGTTTTCTTTTGTGCATCCCTGCATATCTATTAAAAGATCTTTTGCTCAGAAAAATGAAGCTCCGATGTTGATAATTTTTATGCTTTGTGGATGATATGAAAAGTGAGTGATTAGTTTATTTTTGAAAATTTAAATCATAATACTTTGCACATTTGGGAGGATGCTTTAACCTATAAGATAGAATATGATCATGCAAATGTATTTTTTGGCATTCATAAATAAGCTACTCTGTATACAAATCAGGTAGATAAATGTTGATGCAGCAGTTGAAACAAGGAAAGCATTTGAAAAAATTGTCACTTTGGTTTGTGATTCTAAAGGGAAGGTGTTGATTCGAAAACTTAAACGATGAGATTTAAAGTTAATCCTCTATCATTGGAAGTTTTAGGAATCAGAAAAGCAGTTATATATGATAGTTCAATAGCATGGTTGGACCAATGCCTAAATATTTTTTAAAACTTTATACTGACTTGATCGGTAAAATTTTTGACAAGGAGAAGCTTCATTCTAATTTATAAGGACCAATTAATGGACCATATAACCTCTATAATTTTGATAAGTAGGCTCAAAGGAAAGTAATAGTAGTAAGCTAAGAGAATTGGTCCGAGCATCTAAATAGGAGCTTTGTATAGTCATGGAAAAATTAGAGTGAATATGCTTATTCAGCCACTTTTGTCCTTTTTGTTTTATTAGCTTATATACAAGTCATAACAATAGTGTTATTTTGTTACTTTGTTGGATAAGTTTAAGAAGTATCAGGATTGTTATAGTATTATTTTGTCCTTTATTGTTATTGTGGATCCTTGTTATGAGTAGAATTTTATAACATTTTCTTATAAAAAGTTATTCGGAGAAGATAATGTAGTTAAATATGAATGCAAAGAAATTAAGGATAAGTTGCATGATCTTTTGCATCATATGCAAGTAATAATCTAAATTCAGAGGCATTAACAGAAAGGAGACCAAGTATGGATTATGATCTCATGAAAGTGCATCTCTCTCATCATTAATTTTTATTTATAGAATAAAATATTTATATTCTTGCATTAATATTTTTTTAATAACTTTTATAATAATTTTTATGTAGGAATTTGATTACCTTGGCAACACTTTTGGAGATAAAATCCAAATTAGATATATATTTGAATGATGTAAAACTGAGTAGAATTCCACAATTTGATGTGCTATCTTGGTGTAAAGTTAATGAGACAAAATATTTCATTTTTTCATTAATGGCTAGAGATATTCTGATGATTTTAATTACTAGAGTTGCTTTATAATCAGCATTTAGTATGCAAGGTAGAATTCTCAATAAATAGTGTGTATCTATATTACCTGAAAATACGAAGGCTTTAATTATCACTCATAGTTGATTTGTTTGGATTTGAAAAGGAAGAGTCTCAAGATAACATAGAAAAAGATATTAAATTTTCAAAATAGATTAGCATATTATTGTTATTTTGTTAGACTAATTTTTACTATTTGTATATTCAATATTTATACATAGTTTTATTTTTAGAGTAAAATTATATTATTAATGAAATGTTATATTTTTCTGTATTTTCATTAAAAAATATGCATTAAATTCATGGGTTGCCTCAAATCTGTCTAATTCAATTGGACATTGGTCCATTTATGATTCATATTTTTTTAATCCATTTATGATCCATCCATTTATGGCTTAATCCAAATTCATCCATTTGCCACCTCTAGTGAAGCCATTCCACAAGTTAAAAAAACAAAAAAAAAATTGCATTATTTTGTATAAGATAAGAAGACAAACAATGATGAGATGTCTTGTTATATGGGTAATGGCTTTTTTTTTCTTTTCTTTTTCTTGATGAAACACATAAACTTTTTCAATTTGCAATGGATTTTTTTCCTCTAATCTTTTAATCCTTTTTTTCTTCTTCTAATCTTTTAATCCTCTTTGTCGTTTCAAAGTCTATGAAAGCACATAAGATGTTTGATAAAATGTACAAAAGAGATATTGTGTGTTGGAATTCAATTGGCAAGGATAAGGCATACATGTTTATTTTTCTTGACTCTATTGCTTCACTTATGCATGTATTTACAATTTTTTTTAAAAAAAAGGTTATATATGTGTGTGAAATGTTGATTGAGGTTTAAGGGCCTCAGAAAAAAAAATTTTCATGTACATAATATAGGTTAAAAAATGTTGTGCGTACCCATATAGTGCATGCATATTTGAATTCATTCAATTGGCTTGATGCATATAATTGGTATTGTTCACGCGCCTCATAAACACCTGCATTGAATTACCACTCGCATAATATAAGTAATAACTTTTTTTAAAGCTAAAAGTACAAAAATGCTTTTAAAATTTGGCCAAAAAAAATACAATTTTGCCATTAATATTTACTTTGGGGCAACATTGCCCCGAGATTTTAAAATTGAAACAATTTTGTTTTTGATAAAAAATTTCATTAATTTTGACTAACTCTATTTTTTTATGTGATTGTGGAATCCGCTTGTATCCAATCAAAACTTGCCACGTATTACTGCTCTACTCACTCCTCTCTTTTTCGTTGAGATGACACGACAATTGATCCAACTTTCAACTAATCACCTACTACCACATGTCATTTTCTCATCTCTTCCTCCTTTTATCTCTCCTCTTTCTCACACCATCTCTCTTCTCTCCTCTCTTTTTTCTTTTTGATTTCTCTTCCCTCTTCTCCTCTCTTTCATTGATCATTAATATATTCAATAAAATATATTAAAATATCATTTTAATACTCAATAATTAAATAAAATTTTAAAACAATTACATTAAATTTTAATTTTTTTCACATTATAAGTAAATAATACTCTTTTGAACTAATTTAATAATGAATAAGATAAATAATTTCTAATCCCAAAAATTCTAAATATTTTTAAAAATATAATAAATTATCTTTACTTTAATACTATAATTTTCTAAAACTCGAAATGAAACATAATGCATAATATATAAAGATCCATGAATGAAATAAAAAATTCATTAAAAATAATGTAATTATGAAAACAATATGAAATTGTATAGTTGCATGCCACATATGTTGAAAGAGTTTCATGAATTTTTAAATAATTAATTGGTACGTAGCGTACAATTTCATATTGTTTTCATAATTAGATTATTTAATGAATTTTTTTATTTAATTCATGGATCTTTATATAATATGCATTATATTTAATTTCAAATTCTAGAAATTTATAGTGTAAAAATAGATATAATTTATTATCTTTTTGAAAATTTTTAGAATTTTTGGATTTAGGGGTTATTTATTTCATTATTTTTATTATTAAATTGGTTTAAAAGAGTATTATTTACTTATAATGCAAAAAAAAATTATAATTTTTTTTTGTAAGCGTTATATATATATATATATATATATATATATATATATATATATATATATATATATATATATATATATATATATATATATATATATATATATATATATATATATATATATATAAGCATTTATATTATTTAATATAATTTTTAAAAATTTTATTTAATTATTGAGTAGTAAAATGATATTTTTTAATTTATTTTATTGTATTAAACTAATTATGAATAAAGAAAAAAGGGGAGAGAAGGGAAAGGAGGAGAGAAGAGTATGGATGATCATGGGATGAGGAATCCCCATCCTCGGCGAGGAGCCGCCCTGAATGGGGCGGAGAATTCCTGAAAATTTTTTCCATGGGATAGGGACGGGGAAAAATATTTCCTGACCTAGAATTCGGGGTGGGGATGGGGATTGTGATCCCCGGCCCGAAATTTTCCCACCCCTGAAATTTAATCATATTTATATAATTTAATTTTAAATTATATTTAATTTTAATTTTTTCCATTGTTAAAATTTATATTAAGTTGATTTATAATTGAATTTATATTTTTTTAATTATTAAATGTTACATTTCAATTATAATTAATTGTTAAATACTATATTTTAGTTATAATTATATTTTTTAAATAAATATTTTTTATACGGGAACGAAGATCCCTGCAGGGATGGGGACAGAAAAAATTTTTCCTCCGAAATACTATCGAGAAATACTATTGAGGATGGCCCCGTCCCGTCCCGCTCCTGCACGGGGCAGTAGAAGGGAAGCTATTCCTCGACCCTATCCCGTCTCGCGATCATCCCTAGAAAGGAGAGATGGCATGGAAGGAAGAAGCAAGGAGAGAAAAAAGGAAGAAAATAGGAGAGGATGATATGTGTTAGTGAGTGATTGATTAAAAATGGGACTCATGTGGGGCTGGGATCCCATAACAATGAGAAGTGAATAGAAATGTGACATGTGACAAATTTCAATTGGTTGTGATAGCTTTGTCACCATATCAGTAAATGAAAAAATGAATGGAGATACGTGGCTATCAATAATAGATAAATTTTACTATCATATCAACAAATAAAATTAATGAAAATTTTTTAATTTTAAAATATAGAAAACAATATTATTTCGAAGTCAATATTAAAAAAAATTACAAATGTGTCGAATTTCAAAATATTATTACACCTTTACCTTTTTTTAAGAATATATATATATATATATATATATATTGGTCGACCTAAATTCATAAAAAAAAAATTAATCCAAACTCAACACAATTCAAATGAATACCCACTGTGTCAACCCAAAATTGATCCATTTTATTTTTTAACCCAACCCAATACCCATTGAATCAACCAAAAATTAACTCATCTCACTTTTCAATCCCATGGATCTTAACCCAATGAGTGTTTTCAAAATACTAATGGATCTCCTTCTTTCTTCCACTTTTCTCACTCTCCTCTCTTTTTCTTTACTCTCAGTTACTTCTTTTACTGCTTAATCACTAAGTTTCATAACTAGTTTTTTTCTTTTTTTTTATTTAAAAAGAAAAACAACCAAAATGTAAATGAATTGGTACCTTCAAAGCTGACAAGGCAATAGACTTGGTCAATAAGAATATGTTTGAAATTTTTCATCTACACTATTAAGTTTTTTCAATATTAAAGCAGCTAAGGTAAAATAAAATCAAAATTTTAAACTAGCTTCTTAATAAAATCAAAATTCAAAGAAAACTTGCCAAGAGCAGACAACCATCATCAAACTTACACATCATTTAATACGATTAATATGGCCACTAGCAACTTGGTTTCAGAATTGGTGTAATATAGACATGCTGTTTGGTTGCCAAGAAAGTTTAGGAAAGGAACAAAAATTTATTAAAAATTAATCACAATAAACATACTCCATGTCAATCCATAGTAACTATTAGGAGCAAATTGTCCTTCACTTTGATGAAGAAAATAATGATTGGGTAATGAAATTTGCAGCAACTCCTAGCAGATAGTAAGCTAAGGTGAAAAATGAAGTTGATCGAATAGATTTGATCAATCAGAACACAGAAAAAGAATTTCTAATTTTTTTGCATAAAGAGATGTATTAATCAAATGTAAACTTTCATCTGAAAAATAAACATATGTAGGAAAAGACGGACACCAAATAAGCAATTGGGCATCTTTGCCATTTTTGATGATTTAGAAAAGTTGTTCTGGTTATTTTAGGGTGCGTTTGTTATCGTTGTGGTTTTCGTGTTTTTATTTTTTTAAAAAAAAAATAAAAACATGTTCGGTAGGGACAATGGAATTTTTATTTTTGTGAAATTGTTAGGAAGTATTTTCCTAAATAAAAACAGAATTTAAAAATCTACAAAAGATAGATTTTATAAATCTTTATCACTTTGTTCTTCTTTTTCTTTTGTTGGAGCCTCGATCACCGCCGTCGCCTCAATTCTTGAGTTTCGCTGCTGTCGCCATCCACTTTTTGAGCTCTGCCGCCGCCTGTAGTTGTGAAGAAAGAAAGTTTAGTGCTTTTCTATTCACTGCTCTGAGTATTGGATTTCTTTGGGTGTGTTTGATGCATTTGTAATTTTTCTGGGTTTTTTAATTCTAGTTGTAATTTGCTGAATTTGATCAGCGATTGGTGTTCTCATGCCTTACTTGTATATTTCCCCTTGAATTCCCCATGTTATTTGAAGTACACCTGGTTCTTGTAACCAATTCTTGTGTAAATACTTATCCATGATGATTATAGATGCTCTGTTTATAGATGCTCGTGTGTTTCTTGTACCTCTTCACTATCCCCTCGTGTGTTTCTCCTTTGTTTATGGATGCTCTGATTACCTTGGAAGTTTGGAGAACTTGTAGGTGTCTTTTGTTTTCGTTACTCTTGTTGGTTGTCCTTTGTACATCCAATTCACTTGGTTGAACTAAATGGTTACATCAGAAACAAGTGATGAGAAATTTTTTCAGTTAGAACAAATTTATTATTATGTTGTTCAGCTAATGATAATTTGGAAAAAAGAAATTCTTAAGCAATGGTATTAAATACATTTATTAATAAACTAGTATGAACGAGATACTTTGATGAACTATTGAAATTATTTGTTTGCTTTTATCTATACATTTCTTCTATTCTAGTATGAGATTAAGGTTTAGCTGCTGTTGCTGCATTTTTATTCATGCATTTCTTCTATTCTGATAAGTTTGTTATTCCTGGATTCAATGTGCTAAGATGGAGCTTAGTTGACTAGTATAAGGTGCTGGTAATTTTTTGTTACTAGGAGATTAATTAGTATAGATTTGCTTTGATTTGCTTCAAGTGTTCTAAATATATAATTTTTTTTAAATTATAAATGATTTAGATGCAGAGTACACGAAAAAATTTAGGATTAAATTTGATTATTTTAAAACATTGAATAATTCCATTTTGAAGTCAAACAACATTAAATTTTATGTAATTACAATAAATTAAATTGTTGACATTATATTGGGATGTAGCTTAATTGATTGGCAATCTAATTTTTTCTAACGTCGAATCAAAAATAAAATCCTTGCATCAGAGTGATTCTTTTATTATTATATCATTGCTTTAGAATCTATACATATATATGAAAATTGGCATTGAAAATGAAAGCAATAAAAGGAAGTGCCATAAAACAAATTTGACTTTGTATGTATAATATAAGTAACGGTGTTAATTACACCAAAACAAGCCAAAGTTCCTAATCAAGGTGTTAATTACAAGGACTCTTTCAAAATGTCAAAGCTTCAATTGTTGAAAGCCATTCTCTGCTTTTGAAACTCATTTGGCACCTTAACATCAGTAGCCAACCCAATAGCTTGAAAAAATCTAACAACATACCAAGTCATGTCAATCTGCCACCATTCTAGGCCATGTCTAGTTGAGTATTCAAAGGCATAGTGATTGTTCCTTGATAAATCACCAGTGTTCCAGGATTGTTTTCCCAATACATGACAAGCTAAATTTACTAGCCATGTGATATGGAATACCCATACAATCCTCACTCCCTAAAATATTTTCAACCATTATTAATAAAAGAAAGAGAGGGCGAAAAAAAAACTTTGGATATAAAAATATATATTTACCATAACTAATTAAGGCATTCATGCATTTGTTAACCCTTATTATGTTTGACAAGTTTCTAAACTTGTATTAAACTCCTCCTCGTTTATCTTCTCCATTATTTTTGTAGCCATGTGAATTGAAATATTTGAGTTTTTTTTTTTGTAATAAAAGTTCAAGCAAAATGAGAAATCCATGTGGTGTTAGAGAATAGAGACAATGGTCAATATTGGACAAGGCTTGATACTCAAATTCCCATTTATTTTATAGCACAAGGTGGTTTTTAACTGCTTGTCTCATAATAGGTTAAACATGAGGGACAGATGAACCAATTTGCTCATGCTGTTAAAACATCTGTGGTTTTAGCTTTAAGAAAATGAGGCATGTTATGGAAATTGTGTTAAAAAGGCAAGCAAACAATAATATTCTACTTTTTGGCAATGTACAATTCCAGGTTTCATGACATTGGATCCATATAGCGAGTTTAAATATAGAAATTAAAACTGGAGAATTTCTGTGATGTCCATGTACGGTAGGAGCATACACGAATAGAATGTTCAAAATCTGTGTTTGGCTTCAGCTTCGCTAGATAAGTTTTTATTTGGATATCTTTGAATTGTAGACTTTGTTCATATATGGGCAATGATTTAGCATCCTGCATTTTGTCTATCGTTTCCATGTTACAGTGCATGTGCTGTTATATAGAAATTATACTTCTTTGGCATAAGAGAATATCAATTCTTTAACAAGCCTAGGCCTTGCAATCGATTGCAATTGAATAAATATTCATTAACTTTATTAACTTGTTTGAGAATTCCTGGAATAGCACTTGCAATTGTTATGGCTAGCATATTAATTATTAGATTACGAGCCACTTATAATCTAATGTAAATTAAATATAAATTGAAGATTATTGACATTGAGATGTTTTATTTAGATGGAGATGTTAGATCAAGAAGTTTATTTAGATGGTAGTAACACTATTGAGGTTGAATATGATGGAGCAATTTGGTCTCCACAAGTTGAAAATTATTTTATAACATTAATGGTTGAAGAAGTGAACAATGGAAATCGAAAAACAACTACCCTCACTAAAAATGCATGGGCACAAATCAAAGATCTTATAAAAAAAAGACCAATCAAGAGTATAGTCTAATTCAATTCAAGAATAAGTTTAATAATCTCAGAAGCCGATGGAAGCATTTCAATAATTTATTGAAAAAGACAGGAATCGGATACAACTCAATGACTGGTCAAGTTATTGCAAGTGATCATATGTGGCAAAAATTATACAAGGTATATTTCTATATTAATGAATTTATTTATTAATTATTATACGTAATGTATAATTAATATTATGATTCATTTTTAGAATAATATATATATACATATATTTTTTTTTTGCTTATAGGTGAATAAGATGGTAAGAAAATTTAGAAAAGAAGGTTATAAGGAATACGAAAAGTTGTGCATTATTTATGGTGATACAACTGCTACCGAGTTCATTCTCATCCTTCTACTAAAAGCCTTTCTATTAGTGAAGATGAAAAAAATAATAAAGAATTTGAAAGTTCTGATGAAGAGGGTGAAAATACAAACAAAAAGAAAAGGTTTGAAGAAAACAAGTGATGAAGGATCTAATAGTAAAAAAAAAAGAGAACTATTTTAAAATGCAATGGCTCAAGCATTGATCAATCTTGGAGAAAGTTCAAAGAAAAAAGTAGAATTTTTAGAGAAGCAAATGAATTCAGGAACATCATTCACCTCAGTTGATAATTTAGGTGGTAATTTTAGACCACAATCAAGTGATGATAAAGAATTAATCCTTAAATGTCTTGAAGCATTGTAAAACCTTGACGGGATAAATGGATTGTCTTTTGTAAAAGTTATTAAACTTATCCATGATGATTCAATATGGAGGGAAATATTTTTGGCCATGTCGGAAGAAAGAAAGAAAGATTTGGTTTTGAATATCCAAATTTGATTTCTTATTATTACCTTTTTGCATTCTTTTGGATTGTTATCTTATGAACTATTTTTTTGGCTTGTTATGTTTTGAGTTATACAAATTTTTTATTTGATGTTGGATTTGTTTAATTGACATTGAAGATTTGGTTATTATTAGAAATAGTTGAAATATATTTCTTTTATTTTATTATTCACATACATTATTTTTAATGATATTTTGAATCAATTATTTTTATTTTTTGCAGGAATATGGATTTGGATGATTTTTTTGCTGATTCTGATGAGAAAATCGAACAATTTTTGACAATATTTGTGAACTATATGTACAATTTTATGTTCAATGATAAACCTAGACCTCAAAAAATTTCAAAATTGACAAGTCACGAATGGGTGGTTGAGATATTAAATGGTCATCCAATGACATGCTATGATTTATTTCGGATTGATAAAAATATTTTTATTAGTTTATGTGAGGAATTAAAAGGTAGAACAACATTGAAAAATTCCAAGTTTTTAACAGTGCAAGAACAATTGGCAATTTTTCTTCTTATCATTTGTAAAAATGATTGACAAAGATTTGTAGTAGATCGTTTTCAACATTCAACAGACACGATCTCTAAACATTTTCGAAATGTGCTATATGCCATTTGTGCAATTGCTAAACATGTGATTGTTCCTCCATCGTTTGATGAAATACTTTCAGAGATAAAAAAAAATAATCCAAAGTACTATCCATTTTTCAAGGTAATGAAAAGTTTTAATTTATTTTTTATATAATTATAGCCTATTGCTTATTAATTGTTATTTTTATAACAGAATTGTATCGGAGCTATAGATGGTACACATATTTCTGCACCAATTTCAGTCAGTCAACAAATTCTATACTGTGGGAAGAAAACAGTCCCTACGTAGAATATCATGTGTGCTTGCTCATTTGATATGCAATTTACATTCGTCATGAGTGGTTGGGAAGGAACAACAAATGATTCAAGAATTTTTTTAGAATGTATTTCGAATCCAGCAAATAAATTTCCTATGCCTACACGAGGTAAATATTATCTGGTTGATTCAGGGTATGCTAATATGTCTGGATTTCTTAGTTCGTACTCGGGAGAACGTTATCATTTACATGACTACAGAGAAGGATCAAATCCACATGGTCCAGAAGAATTATTTAATTATATGCATTCTTCATTGCGCAATATAATAGAACGTTGTTTTGGAGTTTTGAAGGCACGTTTTCCCATCCTTAGAGACATGCCCCCATATAACATAAAACGACAAAAATATATATCTCTTGTATGTTGTGTGATTCATAACTTTATTAGAATAAACGGAAGTATAAACTCTTTATTTGTAGAATATGCAAATAAAAGTATTGTTCTCGGAGATGATCAACAAAATAACGAAACCAGTACTTCAGAGTTGCGGAAAACTGTCGACATAAATGCAAGTCAACTTCGTCAAATGAACAATACTCGAGATGGAATAGCACAGAGATTGTGGTTGAACTATAATAATTGATATTTATATTATTTTTTTAAGAATTATTGATTTGTTTTGTTATGATGAATTCTTTTAATAGCAATAAATTTTAAGTTTTGAATTTTATTAAAAATTTATTATCCAATATTAATAATTAGATGATATATAATAGCTATTTATAGGTATTAGAAATATTATCATTAAAATTTATGATATCGTTTTTAAATTTACAAAATAATTTCTGAAAAATGAATAACATAAATAAAAAATAGTTTGTGAATTTTGAAAAATAAAAAGCAAAAAATAAAAAAGTTATCAAACGCATCCTTAATTAATGAATTCTTTTATTCAGTTGAATTTTTTTTTATTTTTTTTGCTGAAATTTATTTTATTTTTTTATATTTTAATTTATTATTTATATTATATTTTTAATAAAATATTATTATTATGGGATCCATTAATAAAATAATAAAAAATTTTATAATAATCCATTTGAATATTGAGTTATTTATAATTCATATTTTTTTAACTCATTTATAACCTAATCAATTAGTAATCTATCCATTAATGATCCAATCCAAATCTATCCAACCCGTTCATCTACCATCTCTGCTATATATATATATTATGCTTAAGATCCAACTGCCTAAATTTGGGCGCACATATACTAATAACCCAAAAATATCACTAGAAAATAACAAAAACAGAAAATTCTAGTGCATGCCGAGACATTAGCCGGTGATATTGGACTGTAAACCGCCTGGCTTATAATGTTCAAGGAGCATTGAAGTAATTGGGTGACTTCTTTTGCTGGGTTTCATTATTTTTTCTTAATTGGAAATGTGCACTGAAACAACTGTCGATTTCAAAGATTCTGTTGGAGCTGGTGACTACGTTCTGAAGTCAAAGCTGGGTGAGAGTTATCTCTCCACCGTATGGAAAGCGGAGCACAGAGTTACCGGTGAAGAAGTGGCAGTGAAGCAAGTTTACCTCTCTAAACTCAACAACCACTTGAAGACCTGTTTGGATTGCGAGCTTAATTTCTTGTCTTCTGTCAATCACCCTAATATCATTCGCCTTTTCCACGTATTTCAGGTTGATTTTAATTTGCAAAAACTCTTACCTTGAATCTTGGTTTTGGGTATCAGATGATGTTTAGAATACGCTTTTCAATAAAATTGCTTATAGAAGTCAGTTTCCTTTGGTTTAGTGATTTCAATTTAAGAAACTTTGATATCTTTGGTTTTCGCTGTGTATCCATTTGAAAAATCTCTTGCTTTGTTGATTGATTGGCTGCCCCATCTTGTAATTTCTTAATTATTTTGGTAGCTCAAAACAATTCACATTTTCATTGCTTGTCATGTATTATGGTTTTCATTTTTTGGGCCATCTGTAGCATATACTTATTTGTTGGACCATGGATGTATAATTTTGATTTTTTTTTCGCTTAATTATTTCACTCGAAAATGGTACTACTGCTGGCCAGTTGACTGATAGGTAGTTATCAATATGGTTATTTTGTTGTTTAATTGCTTGCTTGTGTATGGTAGTTTTGTTTGCATGACAAGTTGTGCTTTTATGGTGTTGCTTAATAATTATTGTAATTGTTAAGTCTAAAATATGTGAGCTAAGTGCACGGTTTATGATATTAATGGCTTGATAGTATAGTTGAATTTCTTTGAATGGAAGTGTGTAATTGTTAATGCTTATGATGAATTTTAAACTGGCTTAGTTTTGTCTTCGCTTTTCTTGCCTTTTATAATTGATGCAATTGCTAGTTACTCGCCATTATGATTTTTCTGACTTTTATATTTCCTTGCATCTTTTTAGAAGTATAGAGCTGAAATGTCATTAAATAATGAGAGAATTACTTGTTCAACCTTCTATCCCGATTATTCTTTGGAAAATTTTGTATGATGAATTCATTCAATGCTTAAAAATTGAAAATCAATTGATTATAATTGGGAGTAAAACTCAATAAAGACTGGCTCTTCAAGCAAGGATATTGCTTTACAAGGCCATTAACAAACTTGATATAACACTTCCTCTATGATAGGCCAAGCATATAATAAACTAAAATATTATTTAAGTGGGCTTAGCATATTCTATTTTCTTTTTCCTTGTGTATCAAACTCATCGAAAAGTCTGGCAACAAAAATTTTGGCATTACTATGATCTTGTTGGCATTTAAGGTGTAAATTGTATTGGTTGGATTTTTCTCCTGTTAATGGTATGGCTTGAAATTTGTGGGTGAGTGGACATTTATTTTAAGGTACTGAAAAGATATTTTCCATGTTCTTGCGTAGTGTTAAGTCCTAGAGCCTAATACTTGGTTTTGAAGGGCACTGAGCAAATTTCTAGGGAATTTTTTCTTTGATACCTCTTCATTCGCAACAGAAATAGAAATTGTGATGGAAAAACTGTTGTTGAATTAAGAGAAAAGCACTTAATCTACAATAAACATCCAAGAGAATAAGAGGAATAGTCAGTGTATCAAAGCCAACACGTAAGTGGACAGAAGGGAAGAAAGAGATAGGAAAGTACAAGACAAAATGTAAGTGGACAGAAGGGAAAGAGATAGGAAGGTACAAGGGTATAGATGATGTGCATCTGCCACGGTTTCATTGTTTGCTTTCTTGTGATTGTTTATCTGAAATGTGGAACCAGTTATTAATTTTGCATGGATGTTGATTTGTTCTTTGTGCAATATTGAATTCACAACAGCAACTATAGACTTGAACAGGGATATTCATTTTTATTGAAAGAAGAAATTCTTCCTTTTGTCTCTTAGTATTAATAGTTTGATGATATGATAGGACCTTTTAGAGAAAGAAAATTTCTGTGCGTGTAATCATTACTGAAACATTCCATTGCACTTTCAGCGATAATTATGAAATTATGAGCAAAAATTTGCATGATTGAAAACATAATTTAAAAATTAAAGGCCTCCTATAGATACACATGCAAGGCATTTGGATTATATTTCATGCTTCTAATATCCTAATATTATTTCTTTTTCATTTTGTAAAGAACATGGAGAGAAGAAATGGAAGAGATAGAACATAGGAAATCTGCAGAGAGACAAATCATAATAATTTTATTCCCAATTTATTTAAGCATGGAATTCATAATGGATTATCCTTTGCAAAGTGAAAATACGATTTGCATGGCAAGAAGGCTCTGAATGAGGAACCCAATTAATTAAATTGATCTTAAACAAACTGTTTATTTATTCTGGCTGGCAGGTGGTATCATAGGTCAACTTTTGCACATCACCTTCCACTAAATATTTTAATTAGTACTAATGTAACATTTAATAACAAAATCCTTATTTTCTTTTCTTTTTTTTTTTTTATGGTGAATTAATTCAATTTCAAATGTTTAATTGACCTTGTAGTATTTATACTGCATCATGTTTTCTTTTCATTGAACATTTATAGATGTGAATAGTCTTTAGTAAGTTTAAAACTCAATTGTTACATATAATAGACGGGTCAAACTTGTAAAAGGTAGGTAGTTAGAACAGCCGGAGTAAGAATTCTGTTATACCAACCACTGCATAGCTGGCAGAATTCTTTGCTCATTCTTAATTAGCTCATCCCTTCTTGGCTGTTAGCACACCTCAACAGGTTCTTCCATATGTTCTAATCCTTGTATTGAGATGTCATGAATGTTTACATGCAATTCCTATTTTTTCTACCTTATTTCTCTCCGCTCTGCTCTGTTTGTTCTATTCTGTCTCTACCTTCTTCCTTCTTCTCTTCCCTATTTCTCCATCTTTTCTCATCCAAAGCTCTCATCCATGTTCTTCTAATTTCTGGTTAGGCTAATACCTAACATCAGTATTAAAGGTCAAAATGGAAGGAGCTGCTGTTTTGTTTTTTCATTTGCTCTTTCATCTTATGGAAAAGCAAAGTCCTTTATAACTGTAACTTATTCTGATTTCCCATTTTGTCTGTTGTATGTTTTCCTTGTTTGATCTTCATGAAGTAGAACCTGATTGAGTTCAGTCTTAGGCTGAAAGTTGTGTATTCCTGGTTTTGGAGTTCTGCACTGGAGGAGATCTAGCAACTTATATACGGCATCATGGTAGTGTTCAGGAGGGGATAGCTAGAAGATTCATGCAACAGCTAGGTATTTATCGTTGGAAATATTTGCGGTGGTAACAATGTTGTTGTTACCATTGCCTTTGTTTTAGATTCACATGATGCCATTGGTCTATCTGATGCAGGGGCTGGTCTGGAAATTCTACATAGCCACCATATCATCCATAGAGATTTGAAACCAGAGGTACCTGAAGGTTTAAGCTTGCAATTCATGATGTACGTAAATAAGATCTTAGCTCCTTGAAATTTGGCTAAAACTGGTTGTCTGGTCCTTTGTTAGGACAGAACATTCTACTATCCGGCAAGGAGGCTAATGAGGTTCTAAAGATAGCAGATTTTGGTTTGTCAAGGTAGATTATTTCAAAGAATCTAACGAGGGACGGTACAATTTGCCAGAACTTCTATAAGAAATTATCAGGCTAACTAATAAACGGTTTTCCTTGCATAATCCAGAAGAGTTCAACCAGGCAAGTATGCTGAGACAGTGTGTGGGACTCCATGCTACATGGCGCCAGAAGTTCTTCAGTTTCAGGGATACGATGAGAAGGTAAGAATTTTTATTTTTGTTTTCATATATACACATTTCAACTAGAACATACTGAAAACAGGAGTCCATTATTTAGGCTGACATGTGGAGTGTTGGCGCAATTCTTTTTGAGCTTCTTAATGGTTACCCACCTTTTCATGGTCGGAATAATTTTCAGGTAGGACCTTTTACTAGAAGTATAAGTCCTTGAACTACTCAATCTCCGATATCTATTCAAAGTGTTGTTGGTATCAGTTACTGCAGAGTATCATGTCATGTAGAGGCCTTCCTTTCTCTCAACTCATTCTTCCGGGGTTAGATCCAGACTGCATTGATATATGTTCAAGACTACTTGCTATAAATCCAGGTTTAGCATTTTCCTAAACCCCATTGAATGTGCTTATTTGCTATCTATCATTTATATAGTCATCCATCATGGATTTCACCAATGCTGCAGTGCATCGCCTGTCTTTTGATGAGTTCTATCATCATCAGTTCTTGAGAAGAAGTGGAGTGACGAATTACCCTGGTGAATAGACTCAATATCCACTTTAAAACTTCAGTTGTTACTTCTATAATGTTTCTCTTTATGATGCTAGCGAATTTCATGGCATTAGAGTTATTCTAGACAACCTAGCTGTTGGTCCATTTTTATTATCTTCATATCAAAGTTGCCAATTGTTTCGCAGGAAAAACATCACTGTTCAGTTCAAAATTACTGATCGAATCACAGGGAAAATATCAGTGAGGATCAGATCAGCTTTCTCAAGATCTTTGAGATGCTGAGGGAATGCTTTTTAACTTACTGAAGTTTTCTGGATTCAGTGTTTGGGCATTTTCTTTTTGAGTATGCTCCTCCATTTACGCATACGGGTGGAATTACTCCGGTTGTATGTTGCCAGCTGTTTCTAAGCTTGGGTCCAGCTACAAAGTGCTGTGCTGTATAAAAAAACAGTTTGGTAGAAAAAATTTTGGTGGCTTTTCAATTAGAACTTGTGTTTTTAGGTGTACCTTCTGATGCACATTACATTTTGCGTGAAGAAAATGCTTTTCTTGTTCTTCATTGTGCCAAATAAATCATCATCATCGTTAGAGGTATATACAGATCTGAATTTTTGTACCGAACTGAAACATTAAAAAAAATTCAAAATCGAATTGTACTGTTGATTTTTTTATTAGAAACGAATCGAATTGTACCGTTGATTTTATCTAGAATGGATCTGAATATTTTATCTAAAACTGGATCGAGAAACGTATTGAATTATATCAAACTGTTTTGGAATCGAATTGTACTGAAAGAATCAATATTTATTAATTATTATATATAATACTAATAATTTATATATAAATATTATTTATAATTTCTATTCTATGTATACTATACAAAATAAATATTATAATTATTTGCATTATATATTTTATTGTATAAAATTAAGGTAATATTTTTTTTTCGATAGAAAATCTTAGTAACTTCATTAAGAAAAATTAGAGTTTACATCATCCAATAAAAGCTAAGAATTAAGGGAAGAAAAGTCTTCAACCCAAATCTGAGAAGAAGGACAAGGGGGCTGGCTCTTTGCTAAATTATGAGCCACTTGGTTTCCTGATTTCCAAGAGAGAGATCAACAGCAACTAGAGAAAGATCTGCTCAAAGTTTGATAGTCCTCCAAAAGGCCACCAAAACCATTGCGAAGCTTAGTATTTTCAATCAAGCAATCAATAACATGCTTCCTATCAGATTCAGCCACACATCTAAAAAAACCCAAATCTCTTGCAATTGAGAGACCCCATAACAAAGCCATTGCTTCGGCTGTATAAGTATTTCAATTACCCATCATTGATATGCGACCACACACCATGACTTGCCTTTTCTCGTCTTTGAAAACCACTCCCAAACCAACTGAATTAGTCCCAATAATACCTGCATCCGCGTTAAACTTGATCATGATTGACTGAGGGGGCTGCCACACACTTCATCACCAACAGGTCCAGTACCAGCATTATTTTTGACACAAACAACAAGAAATTCCTCCATAGAGTGTCTAGCTGAAGAAAAAACCTGTGGATATGGGATGGCTAAATTATCATGGAACAATTTATTCCTTGCGAACCATAACCTATAGAACAAGAAGGAGAACAGAGGAATTTCCTCGTGGCTTAGACACTCTATCAATGCTAACAGCCACTCTTTAAAATTTCCAGCCTGGATTCCCATGGTGGTCAGACCTGCGAGCTGCCATACTTGCCTAGCAAAAAAAAAAAAAAAAGCCCTGAACAGATGAAGTGTTGATTCCAGCTCATTGCACCTGAGACAACAAGCAGAACCCCCCAAACCACAATGCTGCAAGACATCCCTAACGGGAAGTGAGTTCAGAGAGGCCCTCCATAAGAAGCTACTAACCTTTGGTGGGACATTAATGTTCTAGAGGCTTTTCCAAAATCGCCAATTAATTCCCTGATGTCGAACTAACATTCTGATCTTCATGCATCAACAGCGCATGACAGTACCCACTCTTAACAACATACTGACCTGTCGAGTGGTAAAATCAAACTAAGCGATCCACATTACCTGCCAACCCAATGAGAATCTTTTTAATAAGATCCATGTCAACTAGAAGAAATATCTTGTTAAGCAACTCCCATTTCCAGATTCCTCTGTCATGATCGATGAGTGAGGCTAGCAACTCGTCTCCGGGACTCGAGTTGCAAGGGGTAATTATCTTGAAAAATGAAGGTTGTGGTATCCATTTATCTTGCCAAATCTTCAGACTCAACCCATTACCCACTTGCCAATAGGTCCCCAACATCAGTAACTCCCTTCTAGCCAAAATACTTCTCCAAGTATAACTTGGACTAGACCCCCTCTGTGTTTCAAAGAAAAAGAAATAGGAAAGTAGTGAGCCTTAAGAGCTCTTGCTAACAGAAAGGTTGAATTTGTGGCCAGCCTCCAGCTTTATTTTGCTAGTAATGCCTTGTTAAAATAGCCAAAATCCTTGAATCCAAGACGACCTTCAAATTGAGATTTACATAACTGCTTCCAACTACAAAGGTAGATCTTGTTCCCACTATCTTTGCTTCCTCACCAAAATCTACAGATAAAAGCTTGCAAATCCTGACAAAGACCAGCAGGTAGTAAGAAACATTGCATGATATATGTCCGTATAGCTTGGGCCACCGCCTTAATAAGGAGCTATTTACCAGACTAGGAAGAAGCCATTTTTTCCACCCTTCCAGACATTTTCACAAACGATCCTTAATCTTGTCAAAAACAACTCTATTGGATCGATCCACCACAGTAAGGAGACCCAGGTAAAGTTCATGATGGTCTACTATTTTAACTCCTAATAATTGAGTTATAGTCCTTTTAACTCTGTCCTAACTGAAGCACTAAAAGAAATCTCTGATTACTCAGATTTACTTTTTGGCCAGATAAATTCTCATACCTCTGTAGAACCACCAAAATGGTTGATATGTCTGCAATGGAAGCACGACAGAAAATGAGACTATCATCTGCGAAAAGAAGATGGGAGATTAAAAGAGCACCTGATGAAACCTGCAACCCATGAAGGACACCAGAAGTAATAGCCGAATTTAATAGGCCTAAGAGACCCTCAGTGTTAAAAAGAAATAAGTATGGCGATAAAGGATCCCCTTGATGCAGACCAGGAGATGGTTTGATATAACCCACCGATTTCCCATTAATTAACACTGAATAGGAGGCTGTCATCACTGGTCTCATAACCATGTCTACACATTTATCTGAAAAACCCAACTTTCTCATAATGGTGGATAAAAAAGACAATTCCACCCTAACATAGGCCTTTGTCATATTAAATTTGAGCGACATATACTTCCTTCTACTTGTCCCACCATTCTTCATATAATGAAAAGCTTCACAAGCCACTAATACATTATCCGTTATCAACCTCCCTGGAACAAACGCACTTTGTGTCTCATCAATAATATCTGATAAAAATGGTTTAAATCTATTAGCTAACACTTTTGTAGCTATTTTACAAACCACATTGCACGGGCTAATAGGTCTATATTTCGATATCAACCTCGGGTCTTTCACTTTCGAAATGAAACAATTAAAGTATAATTGAAACGCTCCAGCATTGTACCCCTCTCAAGAACAAAAGAGGAAAACCATCTGGTCCAGGAGCTTGTATAATGGACGCATCATTTTTATCGCCATGAAAACTTCATCAGCACTAACGGGATTATTCAAGCTTTCATTCATTTCAGCTGTGACCTTTGATTGAACAAAATCTAAGTCTCCCTCCTCTAAAATTCAGCCTTCAAAAGAAAAAAGATCGGTATAAAAATCAACAATGTGTTTTTCCAATTCACTACCCACCAGCATTCTTTTATCTCCATTTAAAAGACTATTTATACGATTTGTCTTCTTTCTCTTTGTTGCCATTACATGGAAATATTTAGTGTTCCGATCACCTTCTCTTAGCCATTGGATCCATGAATGTTGTTGCCACATTAACTCCTCCTTCAACAATAATTCTACTACTTTTTTCAGTATTGCTCTATTTCGTACTGACTCCTCATCCTGCCAAACACCCAACCTTTTTAAATCTATCTCTGCTCTCTTAATTTTTGTTTTTAAGTCACCAAAAGAAGACTTGATCCGCTGCTGCAATGATTCAGCGTAGAAGGCCATCTTTTCGTGCCAGTTAGATCCCTGATCCCATGCTTGTTCAATTGTGTCACTACAACTTACAGCTCTGCTCCACATGCTCGCAAAATAAAATCGTTTTGCTCCTCCCACCTGGATGCCATCATCATCCAGCTTAAGAACAATGGGAATATGGTCTAACCCCGCATGCATGAGATGGTACCGAAGAAGAAAAAAGATTTAAGGATATGGTGAGGTTAAATCCTCCATCTGCAGATAAATGCTTCTGGGATTATTCAAAAAAGTATTTTCCTAGAAGGACTAAGGAAGAGCTGGTGAGTTATTACTTCAACGTCTTTCTTGTACAGCGCAGAAGTTATCAGAACCGTGTGACCCCAAAACATATCGATAGTGATGATGATGAATCAGAATTTGGATATGTGAGTGACAGTTATGGTCACAAAGCAATCAAGGTTTTTGGTCACAAATCTGGCTAAGTCAAACTTTTAGATCCAGGGAAGCGTCGCCACAAACTTATCCAAATGTTCCTCGATAAAACTATCTCTTCTTCAACCGTTGTCCTAAGTAAAAGGGGATCCTGAATAACCCAAGTTAGAAAGTTCACACTCCATTAACACCTCTTCAAAGGACCAGATAGCGAAATATGGTCGGTCTACTCCTCCCACTTTCTCAGATTGAACAAGAATCTCGTTGAAATTACCTATAACCAACCACTTCGGAAATAACGAATTTCTTAGCCTTTTAATAAGCTCCCAAGAATGATGTTTAAGGTGTCTCTCCGACCATCCATAAAAGCATGTTAAGTGCCAAGAGAAAGTATCATCATGGTTCACTTTTAGATCAATATGATGTGTTGAATATGACAATAACGACAATCTAACTCCTTCCTTCCACATGCACGAAGGACCTCCTTCACCATTCGTACCCCTAACATGAAAAGTTTTCTTAAAACCAAAAGAAAAATGAATGAAGTTCATCCTATCCTCCGACACTCTTGTCTCTATTAAGAATAGGATGGAAGGGTTTTGCGATCTCACCAACCATCGCAAGTTAGCAACTATCGTGGAACTGCCCAAATCACGACAGTTGTAGCTTATGATACTCATTGTGATAGGCAACCGGGGTGTGAACCATCGATCCCCTTTGAATTAATTAATTCCTCAGAGAAAGCCTCCGCAACTTTCAATTTTTTCATCCCTTCCTCTAACCAATTACTAGTAGTCTCCCCATCACTATTTAAAATAGACCCATCTCGTTTCTTACTTTTAGATAGCCCTCCAACATTGGTTGTCATATTAGTTTTAACTCCTCTAGCTAAACATTTCAGAGAACCCTGTTTAGTCCTAGTTCTCAACTCGTTTGTATCTTCCCTTACAACACCAGGATCATCATTTATACCCTTAGTACAACCCAATTCGTTACCCACCTCCTCATATATATTCAACATTTCATGATCACCCGACCCCTCAATCTGAACACTATTGTTATTTAAGGGCTCTAGTCTAATATTTCGTTCTTTCTCCTCAAGACAATTAGGACTAGCAATGGATATTGAATTTTCAGATGTGGGCTTACTTGAGTTTTCACTTCGGTTCAGTTCGCCATTCCCACATTTGATTGTATTTCTTGAGACGTACCTGCCACCTCTTGAACATCATTCTATACCAAGTTTAAGTGAGTTATACTCTCCTCAAAGGACCCTAATTTCTTTGTCGATTTGGAGTTCAATTGTTCTAAAATAACTTTCGGAGATTTAGCACATGACACCCTTTCTCCCTAACTCTTGTTTGATTTTTGGTTGCTTAGCCCACTGGGCTTACTTAATTCAGTTAAGCCAGTAACTTATCCTCTTTCTCCTTCTCCACCTAATTTCGCAACCTGAATCCCTTTCATGGGGCGCAGCCGATCCCTATATTCCAAATTACCCACCTCCTTCTCGCACTCCTGCACTCTAAGGCCAATATGCCCACACCTATAGCAAAATATAGGGAGGCATTCATATTTAAACTCTGCCCCATATCACCTTATCATTGAGTTCCAACAATACACCTCTTCTTAATTGGTTTATCACCGAGATTGGTTTATCAACATATATTACCTTCATACAGATATATTTTCATTTAACTTTTACCGATTCTTATTTACTAATTAATATAACTATGTTATTTGTTTTCTTCCAATCATAATTTATAATTCGTCTTATTGCATGTTCCTAATTAGGTAATTTAACTTTGGTATTCGTATAGAATTTCCTTTTTTTCATTGATTGCTTAATAATTTATTATATTTAATTCCTTAATTTCCTATAACCATGTTATTCTTTGTGTTATCCTCCTTCCATTTTTTTTTTTATAGTCTTTAAATTCAATTTGTTTTCTCCATATAATACTTAGACTTTTTATGTTGCCAAATTATCATTTAAATTCCTGTTTTGATCAAATTGGTTTTTTTTGTTATCTCCTTTCTTATATTTACTATTTCACTTTAAGTTTTTCCTTTTTAACAATTCTTACTATGAAATTTCATTTCAGTTTAGTCCTCAAGAATAAGAATTTTATCCTTAAATTTTCTCAACTTTTGATCCAATTACAAATTTATCTTATTTGTACTAAATTTACTCAAATTTTTCTTTTTAGTCCCTTTTTTATCCAACTTTTAAAGTTAATTCCTATTGACCCATTTACTTTTAATTTCTTTATTTTATTTTATTCTTTTCTTTACAATCAAAATTTTTTCACATTATTCTTTTACACATAATAAATTATGAATTGATCTTCTCTTTTCAATTTTATTTTCTAAATTTTACTATCTGGCTCCTGAGCTTGTAGTTTTTTCATAATCACTATTATTTAAATTTTGACCTATTTTCTTTATTGAATTTCATATTCAGTCTTTCCTTACTAAACTTTTATATAATTCCTACTTAATTGAAAAATTACAATTAAACCTTTAAATTTTTATTCGTCACATTTAGCTTTATTTATTTTTCACTTTTGAATAAATTTCCTTCATACTTGTTTTCCTTAGTTAATCTCACTTGATGGAAAAGTTCAATTTGGTCCTTATAATTTTTTTTGCTTTATTTTATGCTAATTAAGTTCAATTTTGACCAAATTGATTTCTTTTTACCTCTTATTCCATTTAATTGGCAAACTTTCATTTTAGTCCCTAGAACTTGACTTTTATTTTATTTTGATAAAATTGATCTCAATTTTGACCAGTTTGACTTCCTTTAACCTTTAATTAATTTAAGTGCATATATTATATTTTGATCCCTCGAAATTTTTTCAGAGTGGCAAATTACAGTTTAGTCCTTTAACTTATATTTATTTACGATTTTATCCATTTCCACCTATTCACTCAATTTAATTTTTTAACCACTATATTAGTGGTAAAATTACAGTTTTGCCCCTGCTCTATCATGTAATCACCTTTTTATCCTTTTTAAGCCTATTAACCATATTTTCACTTTAATGTTCTTTTACTTGCATGCAAAATTTTCTTTATGCACAATTTACATTTTGGTCCGTATTTTCTTATATAATTATGAGTTTGCCCTTATTAACTATTTTGTTATAGTTTCCATTCTATTTCTAAACCAATTAACTATAAGATATTGTTTTTACTTATTTCGAATTCAAATTTTCATTTTCTTATATTATTATCACTTTGTCCCTGCTTAACTTGTTAACCTCATTTTTCACTTTATTTAGTATTTATTGATATTTATAATATATTTAACGTCACAATTACCCTTTTATCCCTATTTTCATGTATATTTACAATTTTTCCTTAGTTATCATCAATGAAAAATCATGAATCGAATAAGCGAGATGGGTATCCAATATACTAGAGTGAACATACAACCAAGGTATAAGACCATCTCCAGTAATGCCATCTAATGAGCTGACTATATTGTCATAAATGCATCATAATCATATCTTATGGTATAAATCGCCATATACTCATGATCTCCCGTAGTATGTATAATCCTGTGACTAGTCATACTATCCTAAAATTCTCGATCACCTACTGAATACTAAGGGCATTACCAAATTTCATATCCCTTTACATTTTTATACCACTATTTATTCTCATCATATTATATTAACTGCATTATGTTTTTTTTAATTACATTCATACGAGTTTATTAATCCTAGATTCCTCACATATATGTTCATAATCAATACAATATGGCTAACTCATGTTATCCATCATACACATACCATTCGATCATTAAGTAAAATCATACTTTCACAATATTTCTTCCTCCAATTTCTTACTATACATAGTTTTATATCCATTTTAAGCCATAATGTAATGAACTATGCCAAATTCACATGAAAATTCTTAAGTTCCATTTCTTTCTAGCATTATGTAACTATTACATAATTAGATATACTTCTCATTTTTTTTTCATTCTAATTAACATTATTGCATTCCTTATGTTTTAATTTGTCTAATTATCATTAATTACTTAATTAAAAGTCAAATTACATTAAGGTATCCTAAGGTATCCATTTCGGCCACTTTGGTTTCCTTCCCTTTTTTATTTAATTTCTTCACTAATTTGAGTTTCTAATAACTTAAATTAGCATTATATCATGTTACCTTAATTTATTTCACTATTACATGCAATTTAATATAGTTACATAATTTAGTTTGTATACTAATAATTATAGTTACATATCATTTAAAGCACCATTCAACCATAATATATTTATTCCTTGAAATATTACTCAATTTATGAAGGATATACCAATTATCATCAAAATACCCCATTATTCCACCTAATATATCATTCGGCGTCCACACCTTTCCTTACTTGTAAATCAATTTTTTCTTAATTCTAGGATTATTTCATGTCAATTCATTATTTTATTACATATTCTTGAATTATTTCACATTATTCTTTATTTGTACTTACTTACACAATATGAATTTCATACTAAAATTCATAAATTAAATGAAATAAGGTGTAGTTTGTATTCACTTACCTTTAATTAGCTTGAAATACTCCTATTCCTACTTTTTCTTGCCTTTGCCTTATCCTTTCTCTTACTTTTCTTCTTTTTGCCAAATATGAAAGAGAAGAATTAATATATTTAAGTGCTGATTTTAAGCAAATTAAAGCTACTAAAATACTCTTCTAATCCTTCTCTTCATCCTCATATAAAATTTCCCAATTAATTCCAACTAAAACTTATGAAATTACTAAACTAAGCTAGCTTTCTCTTACCTCAATTCTTTAATTTCCATGTTTCTCCTTATTGAAATTCCCTTTTTAGGTTAAAGATGAGGTCTTTTTATGTGTGAGGATGAAATATGAGCTTAGGATTTGATGGGAGGAGAGAGGATTGAAGAGAAAATAGTAAAAATGCAGAATAATGGTGAATTTCAGTTTTTAAAGAGAAAAGAGGGGAGAGTGCCGATTTTTATGGAGATTTGGAGAGTTTTCTCTACTTTTCCATTTTATCTTCTAGTGTCAAAGTGGAAGGGCCAAGATTAGGTCTTTAACTATTTGATCTTATGGCTTGAAATTAACCCACTTGGCATCATTTTCATCATCCCTACACATCCAATCATCATGGGCTTGCATGCACCTTATTATAACTTCATTTTAATGGCCTCCATGTCCTTAAATAAATAAAATTCACTAATTAAGCCCATTAATTAATTAGGAACATTTTTTAAAATAATGTATTTTTAAAAAATATTTACAAAAGTGGGGTGTATCAGAAAATATTTACGAAACTGGGGTGGAGTCTGAAACCGCTGCCAAGTGTAGCAGTTCAGACGTGGGACCCACATACAAATTTTGATTTTTTCTTCTAAAATCGCTGTAGACTGTCGCAGTTTCAGACTCTGAAACTGTTGTTATCTACAGCGATTTCAGAAGTGTCATTTTTTATTTTTTATTAATAAATAATAATGAAAAAAAATACCAGTTGTCATTTGTAGATGATGGGTGTCGAAACCACCAAAAATAAAAACCTAACTTTTTCCACAAATAAATTGCAATTAGGGCAAGAAAGGGTCGAATCCACAAAGACTAGTACTGAAGTAATTTTAAACAACCAGATTTTTAACAATAAAATTAAATGGGGGAGTTAATAAATTGAAAGTAAAATGATGAAATAAATAAACGAATCAGAAATTAATTAAGAGAAAATTCAATGGGTGATAATTCCAGTTAAAGATATTCGCAACACATGATTTATTCGACTGATCATAGATAAAGAAATAATTCTAAGAAAATCAGATAATGGGCCAGTTATAGCCGTCGGCATCGCGCTCTCGACCTAATCTTTTCGTATTAATGAATTAATCAAGTAAGACTGTAATTAATTCCTAACCAATAGACAACCCTTAACAAGCGCAAGAATTTAATCTATTGTCAACATTAAGAAATAGAAAGACCCGACCTAAGCCAACCAATCCACAAGCGAAATCGATTTAGACCAAATCATGCATTTACTCAACCTAACAACCCTTGCGAGAAAGCTAAATTGATTGCTACTTATTATTGAATCCACCAAAAAATTACAGATTTGATATCTTCAATTAGCAATATGTTATTTAATTAAATGAATAACGGTGCCTCATTAAACATGCAACAAATAACAATTGAGAAGAAATTTCTCTAAGCTATAGTAAACAACATGAGCATCAAATGAAATATAGAACAGAAAGTAAGCATAACAATCTCACAATGAACTAAATCCTGGTTTTGAATTAATCTTTAACTGAAAACAATATTCTAGCCACTCATGGCCATGGAAAAATCACAAAATAAAAAGTAAGAGATGAGAAAAACCCCCTGCTACAGAATTTCAGTCCAAAAACGCAGAAGGAACCCCCCAAACCTAAGAACTCTTCCTCTTAAATAATAAACAAAGAAAAAATAGGAAGTAAATCCTCCAAACTAGGAAATTTAAAAGATAATTCCTAAAGGAGTTTTAAATTCCTCAAATCACTCCCCTTTTTACTCCTAAAATAAATTCTTAAAACTCCTAAATACCAGCTAGGGTTTAAGTGGCGGCTAGGTTAAATTCATATGAATTTATCTTGAAAAAACGCTGTCCACTGTCAATTTTCCTTGGGCAACTTGGATAAGGGAACTGGGCAAGGCTGGGCTTTCTACCTTAGGCAACTGAGCATTTCCCTTGGGCAAGGCTTCCTCTAGAATTTTCAACTTATCAGCTCTTTTGCTTCAATTCTACCTCAAAAAGTCTTTGCTTCTCCGGATCATCAACAATTAGCCCAAAAAAATGCAACTTTCTCAAAATCCACTCCTACAGTCAGAAAAATAAACAAACAAATGAAAAGTGCCTTAAACCGACTTAAAAGAGCATAAAATATTAAGCAAAATTCAATCAAATAGGTGCTCATTTAACATCTTAACAGTAGACCAACTAGTACGCATCCTTTGTCTCCTTACGGGAGGTTGTGGGTTCAAATCCCACAACCAGCTCTTTTTAGTATTCATTTTAATGGATTTTATATATTATTAAATATTAAACATAATTATTAAATTATACATACTATCCTAATGGCAAAAGTAAATTTAAAATATAAGGTCTAAGTTCAAATCATATATTCTACCTTACTTTTTTTTACTCTAATAAATTTATTCTAGGTAAATTTACTAAAATAAACATTAAAAATAATAAATATGATCAATTCATTCATTTATAGCTGAATAATGAATATTAAAAATAATAAATATTATCAATCCCTTTTTAAAAAAAAATCAAAAGTTATTATTTTGATTTTACTTCTCGATTATCAGACCACTGTACGTGTCCTATTCTTGCTCTCTCTCTCTAATGCCCCATCAATGCCTTTTTTTTAAAGCACAAACTCTAATTAATTAACAAAATAATTACACTTTTTGACTGTTTAAATTACAGTGTTTTGAATTTAATTCTCGGTTTTCTCTGCATAAAAAAGCAATAATTATGGATGTAATTAACCAAATTGTGGAAGATTAAAAATAATTAGAAATGAAAATACGAAGCACTCAAATGAAATGTACCCAACTACTTTTAACATGTTGCATGTACCCTATGAAATGATCATGAATTTATTTTTTATTTTATACTTTTTTTCCAGAAATTATATATTTTTCAATAAAATAATTCATACATAAATTACCTCATTTCAAATATCACACCTCTTAATAACATATCAACTTGTTACTATTCACGCGCCATATATATTTGATTTTTCATGTGCTCTTCATAGCTATGCCATGTGTCATAGGACATATTTAATAAATTTAAAACAAATTGATAAGTAAATTAATTTAAAAATTTACAAATTAATAAATTCAAAATTTAATAATATAATATTCAATTAATTTAAAAATTAATATATTAAATAGTAATAATTTGTAAAAAATTTATACTGTATTTTTTTTCTATATGTTTCTCATACCACTAATAATCTCAATCAGATTTTTCTTTTCTAATTAAGTTATGGATTAAATTTTTAATTACGACTTATATACATGGCCCTCCGCCACTAATTGCTACAAAGGTATGTTTTACATTTTAATCTAGTATGTTTTGCATTTTTTATGTCAACATGAATAAATAATTAAATTTAATTTAATATTTATATAAATTTAACACGAGAATTTTTTAATTGATTAAAAAGAAAAGGAAAAATTTACATTTGAAACTTTTCAATAAAGTAAAATATTTTAAAAAAATATTAAAGTAAATTTAATAGAAAAAAAGAGATATGATTTAAAGTAAATTGATCATATTTATTATTTTTAATGTTTATTTTAGTAAATTTACCTAGAATAAATTTATTAGAGTAAAAAAAAAAGGTAGAATATATGATTTGAACTTAGACCTTATATTTTAAATTTACTTTTGTCATTAGGATAGTATGTATAATTTAATAATTATGTTTAATATTTAATAATATATAAAATCCATTAAAATGAATACATGAAAAAAGAGCTGGTTATGGGGTTTGAACCAACAACCTACTATAAGGAGACAAAGGATGCATACCAGTTGGTCTACAAATGACAATAGGTATTGTTTTCATTATTATTTATTAATAAAAAAATAAACAATGATACTTTCAAAATCGTTGCAGATAGCAGCGATTTCAAAAGAAAAAAATCAGAATTTGCATGTGAGTCCCACGTCTGAAACCGCTACACTCGGCAGCGGTTTCAGGCTCCACCCCAATTTCGTAAATATTTTCTGACACATCCCACTTTTGTAAATATTTTTTAAAAACACATTATTTAAAAAAATGTTCCAATTAATTAAGTCTTGATTTTTCTTTGTTTTTCTAAAAATAATGTTTCAGTTTTCATAATGCTCCAAAAATTTTTCCCGTGCGCACTAACATATGCAATAGCTTATGTTTAAAATCTGAGATCTTTCCAATATTGTTTCCATATATTTCTACCACTGGAGACAACATCAATCAGTCCAAAATATAAAATTTTAAATCTATCAAAAAAATTATTTTTTTCTTTTCATAGTTTATTTATGCTATTTCTAATATGTCCATATAATCAAAATAATTTTTGGAGGTCTATAGAAATATTTCAAGGCCTAATTAAACTTTCGATCAACACTTTTTACTGCACCAAGTAAAATTTTTGCTGTTTGATTTAAGGGTTTATTTAAATTCAATTTCGTCTCAAATTATATCATCGAACTTCGTTTAACACCTATTTTCATATTTTGATGTGAGTTTAAATTGCCCGTTAGGTCATCTATCCTCAAATTTTTTTGGTCTGAGCACGTTTAATATTTATATTTTTTTGAATTTCCCTGTTCTTTTCAACTCCATTTATTTTGAAAACTACCCCGGGCTACCTTTTGTGCTATAAAACATGCCCAGCATATCGGATTCAAGTTTTGGGATGTTACATTAAGTGTAGGAAATGTATCCACTAACCTTAATTGAGCTTGAAATCACCTAATTTCCTTCTCGCTTGCCTTCCTCCTCCTTGTTCTTTTCATTTCTTTGTCACCATCTTTAGGCCAAATTTTTGGAAGAAGAAATCATGAGTTTATATTTTTATTTTTAACATCTAAATGCTCCTTAATAATCATATTTGAAATGCTTTACAAACCTATACAAAATTTTCCAATTAAAACCAACCAAAACCACATACTTTACCTAATTTGTGCAATTCTTTCTCACTAGAATTTTCCCACTTCCAAGCATTTTCTTGCTTCAATTTAAATTCTAGAATGAAGAGGATGTCTTGTAGTGTAATTGGATAAATTTAGAGCTTGAGATATGGAGAGATGGAAGAATTGGAGGAAAAATGGTGGAAACCTAGTTTTCATGTGCTGGCCAAATTTTTAAAGAAGAAAGGGGAAAGTTTACAAATTTTTAAGCAAAAATATAAAGAATTTTAGACCTCTTTATGATTTCCAAAAGTTCACCAAATCTAAGGCCCAAATTTTTTCATTTACTATTTTATCCAATTGCTTAATTTTAAGCCACTGTATTTCTACACTTTTCTAGTGTATGCTAGTGCATGTAGGTGATTATGCCTTATTTATAATGACAATTATGCCCTTAGATGAATAAAATATAGCAATTAAGCCCTTCAATTAATTTAATTTTAATGTTTCATCATTTTTTTGAAAATAATGTTTCAGTTGTTAGAATGCTCCAAAAGTTTGCCTTTTGTACACTAACATATGAAGTAGCACATGGTTAAAATTTCAAATCATTTCGATATCTTTTCGTTATACTTTTAGCTCCGGAGGTAAAGTCAGCCGATCCGAAATTCAAAATTTTGTAACTACTAGAAAAATTATTTTTTATTTCTAGAACTTCCCTATGCTATTTATTATGTGTATATGTAATCAGAATAATTTTTGAAGGTCTTTTGACTAATTTAAGGCTCGATTAAATTTTCGGTCAACCCTTTTGACAGTACAAAGTAAAAACTTCTCTATCTTATTTGAGAACCTATTCAAACTTAATTTTTTTTCTCTAATCATACCTCTAAACTCCATTTAATATCTATTTTTATATTTCAATTTTAATGCAAATTGCCCATTAGATAACCCATGCTCGGATTTTCTTGGTTCAAGCACGTTTAACACTTATGCTTTCAAATTTTCCTTTACTATTCTACTATGATTATTTTAAAAACTACCTCAGGATTACTGTTCATGCTCTATAACATACCAAGCATGTCAAATACAAGTTTTGGGGCATTACAAAAAACCTAATTAGAGTTACCGAAACTATCATAAAACTTTGGTTTACGTTTCAAAATCTTCTTCTTCCATTTCATCTTTCTTGATTTTCTCCAAAGGGCTTTTAGACTCTGAAATTTTCATCTTTTTTTTAATGTAACTGCTTGTAGATAAAGATCTAGCCAATGGCATAAAAATAAGAGATCTCGCACTTTCGCTTTTCTCCATGGTATCTATGCTATAAGAGGTAAATATATTTATTTTTTATTATTTTATTTATGCTTTTTTAGGTGCATGAATCCTTTCATTGATATCAGAGACTTGGTTTTTGCATTCTGTCATGTTTTCCCTTTAGATCTATAATTTATATGTAAATTGGTAGATCTAAATAGATTGTATGAAGACCTATAAATTTGTTATATTTTATATTCTTGATATATTTTAGGATATATTTTTTTGTGCATATATGTACACCAAAAATTGGATAAAAAGTTTGTAACAGTAAATTGAAAGTTGGTATTTTTGAATTTTGACCCTCACCATTGGATTCTTAGACCTCGAAAATCCTCCACCATTTGAAACACAATTGTGTACCAAAAGGCGAGTGTCCCCTCACATGTGTGGCCACCTATAAGAGTGAAAACGTCACTCTAAACAAGTGGACCAATGGAGTTATGACATTTGAACTACTGTGGTGGTTCCACATGTTAGGATGATGTGTCACTCTAACAAGTGGATCAATGTGACGGTGCCATATGTCATCACATGTTAGGATGATATGTCACTCTAACTCATAGATCATTGAAGGTTGGACGCATGGCATGTTGTGGTAGTGCCATATATCATGCTTTCATGTCATTTATTGACATGTGTCCATATCAACATCTACCATATGGTTGACTGTGGTCATACCACATGGCATTTGTGGATCCATTTAGATGCCACATAGGTACCACGTGGACCAATAGTTGACTTTCACATGTTAGACTGAGGTCTAACTTGGCAATATGTGGCCTTACGGTGTCACACCATATGGCAGTAGCCTACAGCTGGCGTGTGATTGTATTTGTCGCACGTCCTATCTTCATTGGTGCATGAGATAAAGGTCGCAAATTTGAGTTAAGACTTAAAATTTCATGCGTAGTAAATCTTAATTGTCGGATATTAAGTTCTTAAACTTAACAATGATGTTGGAAAAAATAGGACTCTTCTATACATAGTAAGATCAATGATGACTGAGGCAAATTTGCCAATCTCTTATTAGGGAGATGCGCTATTAATTGCCACTTATGTTCTGAATCATATGCCCTCTAAGTTTGTCATATTCACTCCTTATGAGCTATGGACTGGTTGGCAATTTGACCTAAGCCACTTACGACCTTGAAGTTATGTTGTTTATATCCGTAATAGCTTAAGAAAATTTGGTAAATTAGGACTAAGAGGTAAAAATAGTATCTTTGTGAGATAATTCGAAGTATAAAAAGGATACGTATTCATAGGTGAGAAAAAAATGGCACAGTGATAGAATTGAATCATGAGATATCATTTTCTTAGAAAATAAATTTTCAAAGTTGGGCAAATTGAGCCCAGACTTCACTTTCTATGAAACACAAGAAGAGGAACCATCAAGATCACTCCATTCGAGTGGAATGGAATTAAAAGAAGAAGGTCAAAACCCTATTTCTAATGATTCGAGTGTTCAGAATCTTTTACACCACTAGGAATATTCTTAGCTCTAGTGGTAGCATTAAGCTTAATCCCAATGGAATCATTTAGAATTATGATGAATATATGAGATATGTTTATCAAGAATAGAAACTGCAAAAATCTAAAAGAAAAAGTGTTAACGCCGACAATTTGAGATCGAAAGCTTGAATGAAGTCCTTTTAGTTATCCCACAAAATGAAAATGTTAGAGAGTATGCCCTAGAGCCCATGTAATAGGGATGTTTTTCATATGTATAAAATTTATATTCTTAATAAAAGGCATCATTCATTTATTAATGTTATGTTTAAATACATGAGTTTGTAAATCTTAAATTAATAAATGAAGTCCTAGATATTATAAACACAGTGCAAAAGCAATCATGAAGGTGTTCATGATGTGAGATGTCTATTGCATACAAATGTGTTAATATCTAAATATCCCTAGTCATAGAATTAACAAGATAGGACATTATTAATTCGGATAGACTAGCACATGTTATGCTTCTTGAATGGTTCAAGCAGTGGTTCTCATAACTGTGATTATGGAAGATAATCAAAGCTAACATGTGGATGCTTGTTAGAAGAACAAGTTCATTGGAGACCTGCAAAAAGAATCCTTACATGGATATTAAATCTATGTCAGTGAGAAATCTCTTCATAGCGGTTGTGCAAGTATCCTTAGACTTGAGATCACCAAAGTTATCTTAAGTAGCAAGTGGTATACTTTGACTCCATAACTGATTACTTCCAACTAGGAGTGAACATAGTTAGGAGATTGGGTATATCATGACCTACTTGAAGATAGTTGAGTGATTGACAAAGGATTCACCATCCCAGATTTAATAAAGAAAGTTATCTCGCATGATTTTATAATTACCTTGTTCAGATAATCTCTAGCCAGAGTAAAATGTCAAGATGGATAGAGATCCATGGAGGGCATTTTGAAAACAATGGTTAAATTAATAGAACATACATAATTTGATTTATATGAGTTGACAGAAATCCATACTCAGAATCTAATTGAGATAAGAGTGGTAAAAGGAGTAATTGCACGATAACTATTTCTATGGAAGGGTATAGTCAAACCACATGACTTTCCTGATATTTGGGTAGTCATGATGCCTAGCTAAAGGCCAATCATGACTTGTATAATGATGTATCAAAATATCAATAGGGATTAATAAAATGATTTAAAGGAGTTTAAATAATGTGAGTTTTGAATAGAACTCACAATTACATATTATACTGCCAACATGGACAGGAACCCAATAGGTCACACACATATAGAGAAAAAGGATAAAATGGTAAAATGACAAGGATAATAATATTTGATATTATTATGAGGGTAGAGAAGTGAATAAGATAATAATTAATTAAAGAGTTTAATTAATTATGATCAAGTAAAATTGTCCGCGGAACTTTTGAGAAATGTTCTGTAAGTTGGACCTAATTGAAATAATGTATTTCATGATTAATTATTATTGTCTTATAAGTGTTATAGGACTACTATAAGTGTTATATGACTATATATTAATTAATAAGTCAATTGGAGGAGTTATAAAGGGGCTAGAGGAATGGAGCTGGTGTGAAAGCCCTTCTATAGAGGGCCACACGCCAACTCCATACAGAAGGCCTTAGAGGTCTTTTTCTTGCACTAAATTAATTTATACATGTTACATAAGTGTTATGGAACTCACATATTTAATTTGGTTGGATTTGGAATTCATTTGGGTATTTAAATCCAATTAGTTGCACAAAGGGCCTAATTTTGTGGGTTTTGTGCATAGTCTTTTATGAAAAGGTTTAAATTGAATTTAATTAAGCCCAAATGATTATAATTAATTTCAAAGGCCCAATTAATAATTCTCCAGCAATTTTAAAGAGCCCAATCTCATTAAGGAGTTGGAATTTTAACCTAACTATAAAAGGCCAACTAATAAGAAATTAGGGTTAAGTGATTAAACAGAAAAGAAAGACCTTTTCTCTTATTCTCTCTCTCTCTTTTGCGCCATCTCCAAGCTAGCTTCTTGGAACTTTGGCCAGCCCTAGTTTGATACCAATTTGTTGGTTCAATTTATCATTCTTTAGTGTAGATTACTCATTGGAGGTGTTCGATTTTGGACATTATGGTTTGTGACAACCCGGTGCTAAGTAAAATCAACTGTTCAACAAAAATCAAAGGTGATTTTTCTTATTCTCATATAGTTATAATGTGTATTCATGGCAAGATCAGATCTAATGGTTAAAAAAATTTTAAAATTCTGCTCATGTATGCGATGCATGTAACTGTTAAACTCCAACAGAAAAATAGCCTAAAAATATACAAAAAAACTCTTTTATACCTAGCTAAAGAAAAATGGATTAAGGTAATGGAAAAAGAAATGGCATCTATGAGATTGAACCATGTTTAGAAATTGGTTGATCTACCAAAAGGATACAAACCAATTGAAAATAAGTGGGTTCTCAAATTAGAACGAAAAGCTGATAGAAGTGTCGAAAGATACAAAACTCGATTAGTCCTCAAGGGGTTTATGCCAATGTTATTAAAATCGAATCGGATCGATTTAACCGTGAACCAGCAGTTGATCCAGTTGGTTCGATGACTAAAAATTGGACTGACACAAAACCATAAGGAACCGGTGTGAACCGGATAAAAATCGTATAAACCTATGAAAATCGAATAAAATAAAGTATAACCAGAGAAAACCGTTTTGAACCAAAAAAAACTATTTTTTTGTCAAAAATATCCATATAACATTATTTTTTGCTGAAAAAAATATAATATAAATACAAAATAATTGAAATTTAGGTAATTTTAATAAATTTATTATTAATAAAATAAAAATTATAATTTATAATTGAAGAATATTGTTGAACATTTGTAATTTTTTACTATATTTATTTTAAATATTCATTATAAATAGTAATAACTTGAAAATGTTGCTTTATGATTAATGTTTTGATGATAAATGTGTTTTCTAAACTATTTTATATTTTTTATATAGTTATATTTTCATAATATTTATAGAAAATTTTAAAAATAATATTATTTAAAAGAAAAAAGAAAAAATTCGGTTGAACCTTATCGAACCAGTCAAACCAAGAATCATGTGCCTCTTCGATTTTTTATCCGATTTGAATTTAATAACATTGGTTTACGCAACACGATGGATTGACTGTGGGGACACTTTCTCACTTATTGTAAGATTTATGTCCATAAGGTTAATTTTAGCCATAATGGCTAGTCTGAATCTAGAGCTGCATAAAATAGATGTAAAGACTGCTTTCATCAATGGAGGATTATATGAAAAAATCTATATGGAGCAGTTTGTAGGTTTCATTGAAAAAGGCAATGAACGTAAGGTTTGCCAATTGAAAAGGTCAATCTATGGCCTTAAGTAGTCTTCAACATCGTGGTATTTAAGGTTTCATGATACGATCATATCGAATGAGTTCAACATGATTGGTGAAGACCATTGTGTCTACCGAAAAATACAAGATTGGTCTTATTAAATTGCAAAATAAAGACATACATAAGGTTGTATGCTTTATATTGAGATCTAAATTAGATTAAGTGTAATCCTATGATAAGTTAAACATAACTATCATATTTTATCCTAAAAACTAGAAATAGTCCTAAAGTTGAAAGATTAAAGTTGGATACTTCGGTGTTTTGCAACCTTATGCTTCTGTATGATGTTAAAATACATTTTGTGAGACATGCACTCCTTTAAGGGAAGGAAAGAACACTATGACATTTGTTTCATACCATGTATGCTTCAAGTGACCAAGGGAAGGGAATTTAATGTGAACGATCTAAAATTTTCTTAGTGTGAGATCCTAACTAAGTTTCGACCCTTAGAACCCTTAACTTATCCCTGAAGTATGGTTTTGTGTGACTAGTTTAGCTAGTCTCCAATAGGCTATGAAAAAATTCAACCTGACGGATCTAACTAAAAAAGAAAGTTGAATCATGATGGATGATATAAAGTAAGAGGAAAATATAGCTTTTTTATCGTATTCAATTGGTCTGTGGCTCATCGGTATGCCTATTATAGTTTCTATAAGTAGGAACATAATAGTGAACAAAAAAATTATTTTATGAGATCATGATTTAAAATATTGACTGTGAGAAGGCAATCTAGGGTTAGCATACGTGGATAAAAGGATATTATTTCTTCGAGATGCTATATATCCCTGCATGGTGTATTGCAATAATGCTCTCGATGTATACTAGTTACACGGTCTATTTACCTGTATAATTGGAGATTATGATTGATTTTATTCTGTTATTTGCAAATGAAAGATGAAAGAGAATGGATACACACATGGCTCTAAATTCGGGAAGTAAATCAAATATGTTTGATATCGAATACATCGGTTACAAAAATTAATTACTATACTGAATACGTTAGTTAAGGAAATTAATTCCTATATTGAATGCATTAGCTACACAAAATTAATTAATATATTGAATACGTCAGTTACGAAAATTAATTTTTGTATTAATTACCTTCTTAATCAAAAAATCTAAAAAGCTCTATAAATAGAGCTTATGAATTTATATTAAAGGTTGATTGCTAGTTTTTCATAAGAAATTCTAGAGAGAATTTCTTTTCTCTCACCTCATTCCTGGGTTTCTTCAAATGGTATTTAGACCATGAAATTGTTGTCATTATCTCGTCCAACTATTTGTGGATAATGGCAATGCCAATAATGTGAAATGTGATCCTTCGCTCCCGCTTTTCAAATGATTATGCGCTATAAAAGATAAATAAATTTTCCTCTTTATATATATATATATATATATATATATATATATATCCCAACACTTTAGTTTTAATGGAAAAATTAACGGAATTCCTAAATTGAAGAGGCATTTTTGGAATTGCCATTAAAAAAATTATTGAGTCTAAAATGAAAAATGATATAAAGTTTGATTTTGTAATGAACCTATATATATATATATATATATATATATATATATATATATATATATATAACTTACGTATGATCAAAAGTTAGGGGTATTTGTTGCAAAATCTTTTAAGGTTAGGCATTTGATAAATACAATTGGAAATAGGTACTAAAATGAAACTAAAGTTATCTTCAAGGTAATTAAATGTCCCATAATTAATTTTAGAATAAAAAATCTCTAATATTAATAAAAAAAAATACTAAAATGTCCCTAAATCAAACTTCCTTTTGTTTTGAGTCAACAGCATTGACATGAAATTGACACATGTAACAATATGTCATATCATCCACATGTCAGTACCATCTATATTTTTTAATTCAAAATAAAGTAATGAGTATTTTAATATTTTCAAGAAATTTTAGGAACATTTTAGTATTTTAGAAAATTTTTATGGATATTTTAATACATTGAAGAAGACATTAAAGATATTATAGTGCTTTTGTAAAAACATTAAAGGTATTTATATACTCTAAAAAAATTAGGTGTATTTTTTCTAAATTCTCAAATAATGTAGTAATTATTTTTTATTTTTAGTATTTGAATAACTAAATAATATTTTAACAGATAAAATTAAAAAAAATAAAAAAGCATAATTAATTTTTTACAAATTTACTCACTGCTAATAAATTTGCTACATCTTATAATCACACTTTCAAATTTGAATATTATAGTCATTATGAAAAAAAATTAATAAATAATTCTTAACTATATAATTTATTTATAATTTCTTTTTTTTATTCCTATATTTATTAGGGATTGAATATAAGATATTAATCAATGTTTGTAGGTAACAAAAAATTATATATATATATATATATATATATATTAAAAAATTAATCAATTAATTTTAACTATTAAGTTATGTAGAATGTGAAATAAATATAAGATAAAATCCATAATTTAATTTTTAAATTTTAATATTTTTACACATTGAATTCATATACTTTTAAAATTATATATTAAATTTCTTAATTTTTCGAAAAAAATATATTAAATTTAAAATAGATTGTATAAACGATAGTATAATATATATTCTATTAAAATCTTATATATTTTAATAGAAAATTGTTGCTTCTAACATTCGTTTAGACTTAATATCTTTTAATAAATAAGTTCAATGCTGCAATATAAAATTTTAAAAGTATATGAATGTAACGTGTAAATATCTAAAATTTAAGATATTAAATATTTAATTTTAATAATATAAAAATTTAATACGTGAAAACATTAAATTTACTAAATCATGGATTTTTTCAAAATATAAATAAAAGGAAGATATAACGTTGAGACATCACAGCCATTTTAGTATTTTTTCACAGTACAATTTGAGTTTGAAGTTTTGAAATTTGTCCAGCCCTCTTTATATTTCTTTTAATGTACTAAAAACGCATGATCGGAAAAAGTGATACTTTCAATGGCACCGGCAAAGAAGGGAAAATCAAAGGGTATATGGACCGATTCAACTCAGTCAAAACCATTGGCTCCAAATTCCGATAAAAAGTTTCCATCGTGTATCAGGGCGGTGCCTCCTTCCTCCGTCGCCATCACCATCCATGCCAAGCCAGGCTCCAAATCGGCCTCCATCACTGGTCTGTTCGTTTATTATGTATGTGTATAAATCTTTCTAATTTTGCTGTTAGGTATTTTTTTGTTGATTTTTAGTATAGATTTCAGTGATGAAGCATTAGGAGTTCAAATAGATGCCCCTGCAAAGGACGGCGAAGCTAACGCCGCTCTCCTTGATTATATTGGTTCCGTGAGTTCACTTTGCTCTTTCTTTGTTTTGATCAATTTTCAAATATTTCTATAGGTGCTAAAATCAATCCTATCTGGAAATTATCTGCACGTATGCAAAACTTTTAAATCTAGTCTTGCTTTACTGAAAGTGTGAAAAAAGTCGAAACTACTGGCACATGATCTACTAGAGCATTTTGTTTTTCCTTTAAAAAAATATGTAGCTTTTTTGGTAGACTTATTTATTGATTTTCATTTAGAAAAATAATTTAGCATGTTTAGAAACTCATTGGCCTTTTGAAGAGCCTTTGGCTTTGTTCCCTTGAAATACATGTGGATGGCTGTTTGCAAGTTTGGAGTATGTTTCATTTATTCTCTTTCCTAGTATTTTTTTTTTTACAGATCTGAGCCTGCTCCCTTGTTCCCACTGCTGATTATAGATGCTGTAACTAATGTTCTTAATCTTCGTTTTAAATAAAGATGTGATCGATGGAGCTTTGAAAGATAATATTGCTTTTTGTTCCTTGTAGCTTAGGTAGTTTTAAAGTTTTTACCAATAAGTTATGGTATTCTTTTAAGTGGAGACTTTTTGGTGGGTGTTCTACATCTTCAACTTTTAATGTTTTGGAAATAAATTTACTTGCTGGGCTCTCAATGATATCTTCTTTTTCTGCTAATTCATTCAGCAATTTCACTGCACCTAAGGGCAAGAACTTTCTGCCCCCTGCTTTCCGCTTTCTACGCTCTAGCAATCCTCATTACTGTTAGCATGACTTTGGTAGAATCTGCCTTTTGCAAGTGTAAAATTTACAGATAAGTTTTTGCTTGGAAGATGGCAGTTTATGTCTTGTCACTTTCATATGTATAGATCAATATGTGACTGCCTATAATAAAGAATATGATAAACAATCTAATAAACCAATCACACAACAAGAGACAAAAGCAGTAATTTGTATATATTTCTCTGTAAAGAGTTCAATACCATGAACTGTTATAATAAGAAGAACGAAAATTGAAAATAAGAACCAGAAAAGAGTAAACAACAAGGGCCTATACTCCAGGAAGGGCAGCCAAACACTCTGCCTCCTTCCCTCACTCACACTAAACAATCCAACAATTCTCTCCACATGCCTCGTCCCCTCTCTCCCTCCTCCTCTTATTCTATTTTCCACATAACTAACTCTAGGCCAGCTTAACTTCCCCCTCAGCTGCCTTCTTCTTGGGCGTCCTGGAATAAACTCCCCACATGGTGGGCCTTTGGCCTTGGACCTTCTGGCTGACAGCATTATCTCCGTCATTGCCGTCCGGTGGGGAAGCAGTCTTGTCCTTAAGATTGAAGTGTAGATGTCGGAAAAAATTAGCTTCAAGATTTCTTCTCCAATCCATCAACATAGCCTGATACACTGTCGGGCTACCAGAAACAGTAGGAATATTTAAAGGAAGCAGCAATTTTAACGAGTTGCCATAAGGGTCATAATTCCTGTAGTCCTGATGCTTAGGAGGCAGATTTCTATTCCGATAATTTTTGAAGTGTGCATCACCTGTAATAGAATATATATGCAGTTTACCATCCTGGCCACCTACTATTGCTTCATTTCCATCAGGTGTAATTGCAGATGCTATTATAGAAAAACCAAGATTGATCGTTGACACAACTTTTGTACCACGAAGCATGATAACACCTGAATCGATCATCGCCAAATCAAACTCTGGATTCAGCTGAGCAAGACTCAAATCTTTTGGTTGACTACCAATGTCAACGGAATCAACACCCCCACACTGATCCCCATGAAAAGAATCTCTCCATATCTTATTATCAATTCCATATGTGACAATTTCTTCTTCTACAGCAGCTAAACACTTGACTTGCTTGCTCTCTTTTCTCTCTAATTTACTGTTGTATCCAGTGCCTTGAATTCATTTAATTATCATACCATCATAACTGCTGGACAATATAGTTTTTGGGACATTTTTAAGCACCGCTAATGATGTAACATTCTTCATGTGTCCAGATATTTGTCGGGGAGCTTTATCAAGATCACTTGCTGAGAAGATACTAATTGTGCCTCCTAGAGAGACATTTACAACATAATCATTCTGGCAGAGGCAACCGACTAATATGTCATCCAAAACACCCGAGCCAAAACATGTCAATGTTTTCGTTAATCTTCCATTACCATCATCACAGATCTCCCATACTTTTGCTGACTTGTCTGCAGAAACAGTCAGCACGGTTTTTGTTGTTCCATTTGTAGCAACATTTTGCCCATCCATGTGAAATGGGTATGCAAGAGATGATGCAATCGCCAAAAGGAACACAGCCCAAACTGAACCTTCAACCTTCAACTTCTTGTTGTCCATAACATGTATCGCGCCTAAACCATCAACTAGTTTGTACATTGAGAACAGAAGAAGAATGAATTCCGTTTGGGTTGCGCTCAAAACAATTAAATCCTTCAAAGTTACATTGTCCAACCCTCTCTCATTCCATAGGAAAATCCACTGATGAATGATATCCCCATTCCTATTGACAATGTGCTGAAATGGAACTGCATGATTACGCTTGGTAAGGAGTCATGGTAACGGGCCTTCGACCCAGGTTTGGGAAGAGTTGTTGGCTCCTTGAACTGCAGACAACCCCATCAATTCCACCCATTTTCCTTAATCACAACATTTTAAATACCCCACAGCCCAATTGGCAGTCACACCATCCAGGGCAAACAACCATTCCACCCCCAATATCAGGTCCAACCCACCTAATTCAATCTCCATAACATCTATGGAGTATTGATATTCAACTAGTTGGATAGAAATCCCAGTACACCTCTTGGTTTCCCCAATCAAATTTTCATCCCCAAGTTTAATATCAAGAATTTTAATTTGACGTACCTGATTTCCCAACACTAACACTAACTGGGGCGAGATGAAAGTGGGTGTGGTTCCTTTGTTGATCGGCATCAAGGTGGATATTCCGTTGGTGGTGCCTATCAATTTGATGGTATTCGATTCCTTGACGTCTTCTACTGTAGCACTCTCTCGATGGTAAGGGTTATTTAGATCTAGTATACTGCCTTCCCTATCCACCTAGTTGTCTTCTTCTTCATTTTCCGCGTCATAAAACTCTTATCTTTTTTTCTCAACTGGAAATAAAACCCCTTTTTCCTTCTCTCTTTTTACTCGATCTTTGTGAGGTGACGAACTCCCTGCCTTGTGTTTCCCCATCGTTTTGATTTGAATGAAACAAATAGAGATGTGGGGTGGCTGTTTGTAGTAGGGACTGGATGCTTATTTGGGCTTGACCCAAAAGCAAAGTTAGGCTTCCATTGAGATGACCCAAAGCTGTTAGAACCCCCCCAATGCTCAGTAGTGGAGAACGGCTTGAAGATCAGTTCCTTCTTCACCGAGCTCTGCTCCCGCTTGACGACACCATCTTCTGCTGGCCGATTTGCAGATGCTTCGACGGAGCACGAAAATCCCATAGATTCCACCCTATTCGCTGGCTTGTGAACCTCCACCCAATCCGTCACTTCTTCCTTCAACCCACTAATTACGCTTCCCACATCCTGCGATTCAGGAAGATCTGGAGAGGTAGCAGTCACCTGCTCGCCGACTTCCATGAGTCCTTCAACGCTCCCACCTTGTTTAGAATCTGTTTGATATTCGAATGGATCGGTTACATGGTTTGTGTGGTCACGATGGTTCATTCGCGGATTTGAGACTTGTCCCTGATGGATCTCACTTTCATCCAGCACTGTTTCCCAAGGAGATCTATAAGCCTCTTCCAAGGATGGTTGCTTTTCCTTTCCCTTCATCCAGCCCAGAACAAAACTCCAGAATTCATCATTTTTTTGTTCCATCACACGAGCACTCTGTTGCATTTCTGTTACAGCGTTTGTTAATTCTTGTATACGAACTGCTAGTACCCCTATCCGATTCTCATTGTCATCTACTCGAGAAGAGAGAGTTTGGTATCTCGTCTCCATTGGCATCCGGCAGGTCGGATCAATTAATAAAGAATATGATAAACAATCTAATAAACCAATCACACAACAAGAGATAAAAGTAGTAATCTGTATATATTTCTCTGTAAAGAGTTCACTACAATGAACTGTTATAATAAGAAGAACGAAAATTGGAAATAAGAATCAGAAAAGAGTAAACAGCAAGGGACTATACTCCAAGAAGGGCAGCCAACACTCTGCTTCCTTCCTTCCCTCACTCACACTAAACAATCCAACAATTCTCTCCACATGCCTCATCCCCTCTCTCCGTCCTCCTCTTATTCTATTTCCCACATAACTAACTCTAAGCCAACTCAGCTTCCTCCTCAGCTGCCTTCTTCTTGAACCTCCTGGAATAAACTCCCCACATGGTGGGCCTTTGGCCTTGGACCTCCTGGCCGACAGCATTATCTCCATCAGCCTATGTGCATGATCAAATACCTATTATGTTAGCCAATATATGTTAGGCAACATGTATTGTCCAGAAGTTTGCTACTGGCTTGAGTTAGCATCTTGAAGTTAAGATTATTAATCCTCATGTGGATGTTCTTATTCAAAACTCCCCATTTTTTTTTTCTTTTCTTCTAGCTCTTTCAATAAATAAAGTGTAAATTAAATTATAGGGGTATGGAAAATAAGTTACAGGATTATGGCAGTTTTTAAATCAAGAGGTGGTTGCGGTAATGGGAACTTGGTGGTGGTGATGGAGGGTGTTATTAGTTGTAATGGTATCGTGGACAGTCACCGTGGTGGATGATGACTGGTTTCCTGCAGGCAGGAGGGGTGTATGACAGAAGAATGATGATCATTAAGTGGAAGCAAGCCATCGTGATATGAGAGTTTCTGATGGAGGTTTAGAATAGTGGTCTCTATGGTTGTTTTTTGTAAATATTTGTTGTAAGTTGAAGGCCACTATGATGACCATGCAACGTGAGAGGTCTTCCTGTACACTTCTAGGTTTAGGATTGTTGATCTCTCTCTTTCTCTCTCTCTCTCTCTCTCTCTTTATTCTTTTTTATTTTATTTTTTTTTTCTGAAGAGTATTATTGGTCTTGGAAAAGTTGATAGTGTAAGTCCATAAGTTTCATACTAACTTCTCCTCCTCCTCCTTCTTCTTATTTTCTTTTCTTTTTCTTTTTATTTTTTTTTTCTGGAAAAAATTAAAAATCAACAGGTATTAGGTGTTAAAAGGAGGCAAGTATCAATGGGCTCTGGTTCTAAATCAAGAGACAAGGTGGTGATAGTGGAAGAGGTTACTTTGCAAAGTGTTTTTGATGCTTTGGACAAAGTGTCAAAGTCCTACTGATGGGGGAAAGTGGATTTCTAAACAGAAACAGGAGACAAGGTTTTGTTTCATCATCCTTGCTGATAATTGAGATACTTCCAACAATTGGCATTGTTTCTCCCTTTATAAAAAACTTAGAATATCTTACTTTCTTGTTTTCAGTTGCAATGACAATCTCCTTAGCTGTCCTTTTTGTGTGTGTAAATCTTGAACTCTGATATATGTGAATGCTTCAAAACAATACTAGTTTAATGGTATCTTCTCTTTTGTTTATTTTCCATATACGTGATCTAAAAATTTATGTTTCTAAAAACGATTTGGTAGTTCTAGCACTGTTATGGCATTTATGACTGCTAGCATATATTTCATGTCGATCAATATGCTATTAGACATTTAGTTTATTATAGTCGAGCCATTGGGTTCCATGTGTTTTTCTTTCTAAGGCGTTTGAAATCAAAGTGAAAAGTTTTAGTTATAGTGAGCATGTGCCATAAAGGTTTGAAAAAATTGTCAAGCCGGAGAAGAAATCTATTCTGTATAAATTAATTAAACTGAAACATCTGGTTTGGTGTCGAAAATAGTGGGAACATTGATAACACAGTTTTAAAGGACTTGCTTCTTTAAACACAAAGGACTAAATCATAAACTATCTACAAGGTATTTGCCTTTGAACATTCTTAACACCACATTACAATGAGCTGGGTTGCGCAGCCAAACGAGTCTTTTAGTTTATTTGGGCATAAAATGAATCTCAATATATCCAATGATGGATATGATGCATGTGGTACGAGGAATCTGATTATATAAGAGGAACACAAAGACAGAAAACTTCAAGGACAACATTATTATTACATTCTTACTCTACCCAATTTATGTCTAAATCTTTCAATTTCATCAGCCATTTTTGTGCATCTTGTGATACATAAGTATTTGATTGACTGTTTTCTTCTCCTACCACATTGTTGGATGGCGCAGAATCAATTTTCTTATCCTTGCTAGCATTTGCCTGTCTATTAGGATGCCTCACCTTTAAGGCTAGAAGACGAGAAACTTCACGGAGTCCCCCCCATTTCTCCAGTGCTCGTGCAATATCGTAGCGTACATTTATTTCATTCTTTCTTAATTCATATATAGAAAGATGATCAACGCCTTCATTAAAAAATAATCCAAATACCAGCACGCTCAAATGACTTTCTGCTCGGCATATATGAAGGGTCCATACTCCAGCTTCGCTGAAATCGACTAATCTGCATGTTGATTAGTCATGATGGAAAGGGGAGATTATAAGTGCTGTAATTAATTTCAGCAAATTATTATAGTCAGCCCTATCTGAATTAGGGGTGTGCAATCGATCGATTCGGTTCAATAACTGAAAACTAAATTTTTAAGATTTTAATCAACTGAATCAAATTTATAGAATAATTAAATTCAAACCAAACTGAAATTTTCGATCGGTCTGGTTCGATTAATCGAGAAATTGAAAATTAAAACTATTTAAAAAAAATAAAATAATTGTCTAAAAATTATACAAAATTATAAATCATAATATGTTAAAGTAAAAACATCTAACTTGTACAAAATAAAAATCCAAATTAAAGATACAATTTCAAACTATATAATAAATAATACAATAAAATCGTTAAAAATTTTTTTTCATTTAATCGATTTTCAATTTAATATTCAAAATTTTAAATTATTACCTAAAAAATAAATATTAATAATTGATAAATATACTCATATAATTTACAAATCAAAATAAGATAATTTACATGTACAAAATAATCATTCAATTAAAAAATCTAAAAAATTATATAATTATACAAAATTTGGGTTCGATTCGATTTTTCTGCGATTTTTTTCTATAAAAATCAAACCAAACCGAAAAAACGATTTTTTTTTAAATTTAAAACCGAAATCAAACAAAAAACCAAATTAAATTAAAAAAATCAATCGATTTAGTTCAGTTTTATCCAAAATTTGCTCATCCTTCACCTGAATGAGCATATAGGAATAATGGGTTTTTAAGCATCAAATAAATTACTTTTATTGCTTTCCTTTTATATTATATAAATATGCACACAGAATTTTGTTGTTTTAGAAAAATATCGAAATTCTCTTTTGTATTGATGTCCAAGTAAAACGGAAACTGGTAACTCACAGTTGCTTCAGCAAAATATTCGAAAAATATAAGGATTGACAGAACAAGATTTTGTCTAGCATTAATTGGAAGAACGCCACGCAAGTATACACTCAGAACTGGCATGCAAACACATGCGAAACTGGGTTAGAAAATCTCATGCATGCTCAGTATTTTGTTTCAAGCACTTGATTGCCATAATCTATAATCATGGTGATGAATATCTTTTTCTTCACAGCTTACCCATTATGTTTTTCCAAGGTAGTAAATATGCAAAATGCTTTAATTGAAATGTTCTTTGAGAAAATTGTTCTTATATAATTTTCTCCTTCAGTTTTATGAACAAAATAATGAATTTTACTGTGAATGTAAATGCAGATAAAACTTGAATTGATAAGCAAATGATGACAACTTAATTAAAATTACCTCTTCCTGCAAATTTTCAAGATTGTCCCAGTACCCCTTTGGCTTCCGGTGCTTGTATGCAAGGGAAAGGTTCATCAATGATGAGATCCTTCTAAATCCACCCATGCGTGTTATGGCCTTTTCAATATCAACCCTACCATGCAGTCGGAGCTGTTTTCTCATTGGCATAAACCCCTCCTGGCCATGTTCTGATATAAATTTCAAGAGCTCAGACTTGAGTACCTCAATGTCCCTCTGCAACCCTGGAACCCTGGGCCTTTGTCCAACAGAATTTGGGTCATTTGAAACAATGAATTGCTCATTTTCCTTGGTATTCTCAGTATCATTGTCACCATTAGATGCTTCTAGTTCCTTCGGATATTGTCTGATCTCATGGATTTCAAATGGGTCCATGGCCTCCTTTTTCTCGATGTAATCTCGAATTGCGCATAAATTTGATGGCAGATCTTCATAAATTACCTGCAAAGAAAATTTTCTCTTGGCAATATCAAGTTCATACTGAAAGCCCTAATAAATGTATTCAAAACATAATTGACGAAAAAATTGATTGTGATTCATTCATAAAAATAGGTTTTCTGGTGATAAACAATGAAGAATAGAATCCGGAAATCTGTCACTTGAAGATCTTTGCTTAACTAACTGCATTGGACGTCCTGAACATTTACGTAACTGTATTTCCTCGTTTACATAACTGCATTGACCCTTTAATTTGCACGATAACCGAAACCCACTAGCTAACTAAATAAAGTGTGGCAATGCTTTTCATTTCAAGCATTTAAAGATGCTCCATATATAGGATTTAAGCTCAAGACCCCCGAGAAGGGATCCAACTATCGCTTGGACTTCATTGACCCTCTTTAATGAACAATAAATTTAAGATGCTATTATAAAGCAAAAAATTTTTGAAACAGCCATCAGGAAAATCATTATTTTTGTCACAGCCAAACTACTACTAGAAGTAACTAGGAAAGCTTCCCTACGACCTGAAATAGGAAATCAGTCTGCAGAAAGGGCCTCCAATTCATATCCACTTGCGGCTATAATTGAACTGTATCCTGAAGATCTAGTAAACCAAGTAGAGTCAAGATTCATCAAAACATTTCATGATGGATTACCTCCTCCATGATTGCTTCAGAAAGAAAGGAATCTTTGTGCATCTTAGACTCGACACTGTATTTCAGTAGAGTGTGATGACTTCCCAGTTGCTCTAGAAGCCATTTTCCCTCAAATGAGTCAAAATCCCCTTCAACCTGCTGAAAACTAATCTCCTGTTCAAGATCTTCACATAAATCTAGAACAACACGTGCATGAAGTACCATGTATAATAGACCCTTGCACCCTTCCTGCAAAAAGGGAAAGCTTGAGCAATGCCTAACAATGGACAGATAATTCTCTGATTACACATAAAATGTCTGTATGGAAGCATGGAAGTGAGTACCACAGACTTTTCACGGGAGAAACCCCATGGCCATAGGGATTGTCATAGAGATTTTGCTAAGGATGACAGCAGGTTACACAGTCATACGTGGGAAGATCTACACAGCTGTGTCCCAAGGAATGTCAACCTTAGGGGTTCAAGTTTAATGTATATTGCTTTTTATTATTAGAGAACTTTCCTAAAACAATCTTTACTTTTTTAGCATACTCATGTAAAGTGTTTTCAATAATTCAATTCAGAAGAATTCACTTTCTGACAAAGGCTACTTAGCTCTTATGCATATACAGCTTTGTGAATTAACTAGACTCTTCCCTTATCAACCGAAAGGCATGGGGTAGCATTTTAAATTTTTGTTTAATAATAATAATAATAATAATAATAATAATAATAATAATAATAATAAAAACTAATTGAATAGACAGAAGTACATGCAAACCGAAGTGGAATGGACATGAAATATTATATGCATACTGCATGGTTAAAATCCCGTGTATGCAGCAAATTATATATTTTTTTGTGAAATTAAATATCATGAGTTCCTAATATTAGTTCATGACATGCATCCATGTACAAAAGTTGCGAGTTATCATATAAATGGATTGACAGCTCAGATCAAAAGAAGGTGAGCTAAACTAAATATACTGAATAGTTTCACATTTAGCTACTGTGTGTCCACACTTGCTCTCATTTTCTCTTCCTCCTTTTCCATCCAATTGATTAATTGTTTTAAAAGCCATCACGTTTCTTCTCATCATATCACAGGAAAAACATTTGTTTCTCATCCATATAACTAATCCCAACATGGGTTCCTGAGTTAGAAATTCAAGTGCATGCCCATGTTTCCAAAAGCAAGGGGCGGGACACCACAAGGAATCATTGATATCAAATACACGGAGGATATGGAGTTTGGAACAAGCTGAAAGAACTGCAGTCTAAAGGATATGTCCTCATCAGCAACCTAAAGTTGCTGATACTCATGACCAAACCAGATCACAAGCAGATGATAGCAGAGTTACAGAAGAACAGAATACAGCTCCAAGTACACGATAATTAAATGAGTTTACAGCTCAGCATGTCAGAGTAAGTTATTTAGTTGTCTAGTTGATAAGCTGTGTTTGGTAGTCACTTTAGTGTGAGCATCTTTTACTTTTTATATGTTGACAGATATGATTAGGTCCTCATCTGTGAGATTTGTTTTTATTGCCTTTCTTGTACCTTTTTCTTGTTAGTCTTCAATTCTTTTGTATAGATATCTTTATAAATTGTTTGCTTATACATGAGAGATTCAATAAAATTACTTTTTCAAAATCTTCATGGTATTAGAGCCTGTACTCTTTTTTGAAGATCGAGTTTTCTCTCTCCTAGCATTGTGGTTTTCCGTTTCTGTTTGGAATTTTTAAACAGTACCAGATTTGTACAAGAGCCAATAAGTCGAGTTATATAGTCTCCTTCTAGTCGCTGCCCCTACGAAGCCCATCATCAGATCAGCCTTTCCCTGGAGTTTTACCACCAACTGCCACAGCATATGACCACACGCATCACAGAAGGTTTCAGAGTCACTATTCATGCTGGCACATGATACCTTCTCCGCTCAACATTTATGCTTCCAGTCATGTCACTTGCCCTCTCTGATGCTGGTCAACTATCTTCCTGTGACTGATTGGATTTTTTCCAACATTGACTCTCACCCTTTCTTTCTTCGGTCAAATCGACAATCTATTCCAACCATAACCAAGTGTTTCTCTAGTCTTCTTCTTAGTGTTGTTTCTTGGTCCCTTTTTTTCCCCTCTTACACGGTGTACAAAATGGGTGACAAAAAAAATCCAATTAGAGAGCAACCAATTTGTGCAGCGTTCTCTAATGAGGAAGCTCAAAACTTCAGGCATTTTTTGTCCCACACCTCCAATTATGTACAGTCAAGTAATGTTCTTCATGCCAATACTAATACATGTGCTTGGATTATAGACTATAGAGAAAATAGACATATGACAGGCTGTTCAAAGGACTTTCCAAGTCGAAAAGGGGACAATATCCAACTACCAAATGGTTCTTTTATCCCTATTTCAGGAATAGGTTCTATCAATTGCACACCCAATATCAAACTATCATCTGTCCTACACATGTCTAGTTTTTCTGCTAGCCTTTTATCTATCAGTGTCATTACTAAGGCTCTCAATTGCAAAATTGAATTTTTTTCCCACTCATTGTGTTCTTCAGGACTTGTAAACTGGTAGACTGCAAGATGCCTTATACATGTTAGAAGGGAGTCCTATTATTTTTCCTAGTTCAACTCAAGCCTTGCTAGGTGAAAATAAAGATGTCCACTAGGAAGTGAAGTTTTGCAGCATAATAATACTTGGCAGATTACTATCTTACCTCCATATAAGAAACCAATTGGCTGCAAATGGTTCTATTTAGAGTTACAAGGCTAGGTTTACACAAAAGGCTGTTATTGATTATATTGATACTTTTTCTCCTATAGCTAAGATGACAACTCTGAAAGTTATGTAGGCCATTTCTGCAATTCAAGGAAGGCATTCAGAGAAACTTGATATAAATAATGGATTCCTACATGGAGATCTCCAAGAGGAAGTGTACATGACTTTACCCCCTGGCTTTGCTACTTCAATTCCTCTTCCTATTTGCAGACTTGCTAAGTCTTTATATGGTTTAAAACAAGCCAGCAGGCAGTGGCATTCTAAGCTTACAGCAACTTTAAATACTCGGGGATTCAAGCAAAGCACCAATTATCCTTCTTTATTTACTAAAGGAACTTCTTTTGATTTTGTTGCTCTTCTAGCATATGTTGATGATGTGATTTTGGCCAGCTCGAACATGTCACAGATCATTCAGGTCAAAGCTTTTCTTCATTGTCAATTTGAAATTAAAGATCTTGGCCCCTTAAAATTCTTTTTAGCTTTTAAATTGCAAGAAACAGGTCTGGTATAGTTCTTCATTAGAGGAAATACACTTTAGAGTTACTAGAGTCTATTGATTTTCTTGGCTCCAAAACCTGTCAGAACTTCTATGCTTCCAGGTTCTAAAACCTTGGATGCTTCTACTTCTCCTTTGCTTGGCAGACTTCTTTACTTAACTCAGTACATGCCTGATCTTACTTTTGTTGTTCAACAACTATCACAGTTTCTAAATTGTCCAACTAAACTTCATTTTGGGCTCTTAGGTGGGTACTCCTGGTCAAGGCATTTTTTTTCTCTGCTAGAAGTGGTCTTCATCTACAACCTTTTGTTGAATCTGATTGGGCAAGTTGCCCCTTGAATAGGAAATCTGTCTCAGGCTATTGTGTGTTCTTGGGCAGCCCTCTTATTTATTGGAAATCCAAGAAGCAATCTACAGTGTCTAGGTCTTCTTCTGAAGCTGAGTATAGGGCAATGGCTCTTAGGGTTTGTGAAGTTCAGTGGCTGGTATATTTGCTTCATGATTTGCAAATTTTTTATAATACTCATGCAGTTTCATTTTGTAATAATAATTCTTCCATAACAGGACAAAGCATAATGAGATTGACTGCCATGTATTGAGGCAGCAAATCAAAGGGTTGATTAAACTACTACTTGTCTACTCATAATCAGATTGCTGATTTCTTCAGGCTCCACATGCACCTCTTTTCTTGAGCTTCAGAATTCCAAGCTTGAGGGAGGATATAACTCATCAGCAACCTAATGCTGCTGATTTTGGTTGCTGATACTGAAAGAAACCAGCTCAGGAGCAGATGCAAAGGAGTTACAGGAGTGTAGAATGTAGCCGCAAGCAGAGGATAATTAGCCGAGCTTACAGCTAAGCATATGTAATTTATTGTTAGTTATCTAGTTGTATTGGATGATGAGCTGCATTTGGTAGTCACAAGTCTAGTGTGATACTTTTTATATAAAGACAACAATCAGTTTAGTGAAAAGTGCAAGAATCATTTCTCTCAATCTCAATTACCTTGACACACCGCGAGTCATAAAGCAGGATTCTATTGCCAGTTCAGTGCTCATATATTTTATGCTCAATTCTAGGTCATTGCATAGGGGTAGATATGATTAGGACAAAATACAAACTAATTATTGTCTAATTCTAGTTCAATAAGATGAAAACTGAATCCAATTTCATCTTATGAAACTTGATTTATTGATATAGGAATACAAAAATAGAAATCTTGTTTGTACCTGAAGTATGCGAACTTTGTTGTTTTCTCGTGATAAAATCTTACTAATGGCCAAATTAGGAACTATCCTGTCAAAACAAATAAAGAATTTTTAAAAAAAAAGTACAATTGGGACAAGATTAACTCAAAAGTAAAAGGACAGAAAAACCAAGTATCAAACTTCTAAAATCTTCAAACTAATTCCTTGGACTTTAGAATTTACAATATAAAAACGAATCATAAAAAATCATGCTTTTTCCTTCCCTCTAAAAGAAGGATGAAATTATATAATATTCGTTTTCTGCTATAATAGAGCTAGGAAGACAAGGGAATTATTGGAAGTTAGAGGAATAGCAAAGCAGAAAGATTTTTATGAAAGGTATTGTCCACAGCAGAAAAGAGAAGTCTTTACTCTATAAACTAACAAAACTATTGGTATGCCATCACAACAAACAAAAAGAAGACTGTTTGGTTCAATTTCTTTTGCAATAAAACAAAGTGCAATTAAAATGAGTTAAACAATTTCTCATAAATGAATCAACTGGAATCATATTCTTGTGTTTGGAATATGCTATAAAAGAAAAATCTTGACTCAGCAAGCTATATAATTTGTCTAATTTTTCTACTACTAGGATATAAGCAAAAGAACAAACAAAATTGATAAATTGCCATGTAAAACAGATCAATTGTCATGCCAGTAAGGGTATGGCTGTAAAGAATTGTTACACACATTCTTTCTTTTATTCAACCCAATTTAACCTTGATTTCAATCTGAATGTGCCCATCTATATCATCATTTGTGTAGCTCATCAAATTAATGACTATTGAGTACAATTTCAAAGTATAGTTGAATGATTGTTTCATTGATTCACCACATCCTTGCTTTCTTCTCTTTTGCAGCTTCAAGCCTTCAATATGTTCAACCTAACAAATGATCCACATGTCTAAATATTCTCAAACTCAATACTTTTTTTCTCAAACTTTCTACTTAGCCTTTTGGAATGCAGTTATTCCTTTTGTTTTTGTTTTTGCTTGTTTTTTTTTTTTTTTTGACCTTTGGCTGATTCCAGAACAAGATGCAAGTTCAACAATCCAGTTGTACAGTATCATTTTTACAGTGGACTGCAGAAATATGGATGTATTTGAAAAAATTATTTTGTGAAAATAGCTTTTCAAAAAGCATTTAAAAATGACAAGTGTTAGCTTTGTAGCATATTTTTATAATAAGATACTAAATATTTTCTAATATTATATACACCATAGTTCTAAGAATTAGAATGATTTAGTAGTATAATCATAGGGATTCAGAGATTGATTACCTTAGTATCTCTTTGATTATAAAATAAGTATGATGAATAAGAAAAAAATATAATTTTCCGGTTTCAAAACTATTTGTTTCAACATCATTAAACTCAAGAAAAATATTGCTTATGAAGAATGAAAATAGGATTTGTGTCTTAATCACAAAGGATCAAATCTGCATCATATTAATTGTATTTTACTATTTACATGGGTGATCAGACTATAATACTGGAGACTTTTAAAGAAAAAAAAAATTTAGAAAAGAAGGTGTGCCTTGTAACTTTCTTTTAAGTGTGACTGCAGTTTTAATCACTTCTTATATTGAAACATAGGAAACATTTAGACATGATCCATCTCTGTTCTATGACGGAGTCCCAAGATGGCTGACTTTCAGCACCTAAAAACACAGATCCTTGAAAAACCATTGATGTCAACTTCGCAGCCAATACAGCAATGAAAGCATCATGTGAAAAAAAAAAAAAAGAAAAAAAGCTTCCAGTTCACAGATGTAACACCTTTATATAGAATTCAAGTGCTCCATCTCTTTTGAAGAATCAACAATTATTTGCATAAAGTAAAAGTATGAGAAACAGAAAGCAATTCAAGACTTACTCAGGAAGACTCTCATAAGCAGTCAAAACTTTCCAGACTTCGCGGACAGAAGCTTTTACAGTTATGCTACCAACGACACAACGATGGACCCCTCCATTTTCCTGTAGTAGAAAAACCATTTTATCAACAACTAAGGTAACAAGACAGGCTCATAGAAACAGACAATTCAGAAAAAAGTAATCTAGAGTCTATTAGTTACCAATAGGCCATCAAATCGGCGTAGATGAACTTCATCCACTATGCAAGGTCTATCAAGTCTGCAAGCTTTTCCAAATACACCCCAATTAGTATTCAACTCACTTGAAGATGATGACATAGGAGAAACATTTGAGCTGGGATGACTCTCTTTTAAGTCTTCTGTCAACAATTTGTCTTCACATAAAACACCATCTGAACCTGTGCCAGGAGTGGGTAGGGAAGCGGAATATCCACTTCCTGGATTTGATGCCTTATGGTTACCTCCAAAATCTCTCTCAGCACGACAAGCCAGGGCTTGAAGATTCACAGGAAGATCTGAACTGATAATCCTCTCCAAGAAAATAGCTGGAAAATTCAATCTTGGAATTACATTAACTTCATATGATAAAAGTGTTGTTCCAGGCCTAGAAAAGAATTGCGATCGGGTCAGGAAAAACCAAAGGACCAATTAGAATGTGTAAATGTAGCTATCATAGATGATATATATATATATATATATATATATATATATATATATATATATATATATATATATATATATATATATATATATATCGAGAGAGAGAGAAGTATGGTATCCTATGTTCCAGACCATGATAACTAATTTTACACGACAAAGCAGTTTTTCTGTTTTCCGTTACATTTTGGGAGGCAAATGAATTTTGTTCGTATAGTAACAGGCATCAAAATGGAATTACCATTTGAAAAACAGGTTGACCACTATAATGAAAGCTATTTCAAAGTTAAGTAGTTAAATACCTGCATTTTTCATTAATATTTATACATATAATGTATGTCTTATTTTATTAGCATTGCTTATTCTTTGTAAGTTATAAATTCAGATGTTAATTTCATAATTTACAAACAATTACATATATGTATGTCAAGAAAAATTACCTGTTCAAGAAACCCTATCAATTGCACATAAAGAATTATTAGATCAGACAAGCATGGCATGAGGCATATATATAATATCAAGAAGAGATTAAAAAGAAGAAGAAGGAGAAGAAGAAGAAGAAGGAGAAGGAGAAGGAGAAGGAGAAGAAGAAGGAGAAGAACAGCACTTGTTGAATTGCTAAAACAGAAGTCCTTATACCACACATCTATTGTACATGCATAAAATCAATAAAGGGACATCCCTAACCAATAGCATACATAAATGAAAACTACTAGCATGGACACGATTAGGGCGAAGCACCTACAAGAATAGATTATTTACAACAATTTGAAAGACAAAGTAAAATTATGTCAAAATTGAGAGATTATATCAAATTTTGGGTCTACCTTGTCCCTGATTTTAATGACCATTTGCCCTCAAACTTCTTAAAGTCCCCGTCAACCATCGAAAAGTGTAGCTCATGATTATTAGCCTAAAGCAAAGGAATTTTTTAGGAAATTAAAATTAAGATGAAAGTAACACATGCATGGATGAGAATAATACTCAACAGCACTTGATATACAGATTCTTCAGATACACTGCTTAAGTAAATTTTGGGTAAATGTTAACCAACCAAAAGCTTCCTATCTAGAAAGAAAACGAGATCATAATAACCGAACATAATCATGAATTGATCATTTAAAAATCAGTGGTTATGACAGGGAAGGATGGTTCTATTAGAATATGCAGTCATCAGAATGTACAACCTATCAAGGAAAAGTAGAGAAAAGGGATATTGAAATGAATGGAGTGCGCTGTAGACTAAAATGCACCAGTTATTGAAATTGCAGGCAATTAGAAAGCGAGGGGTAGGCATAACACATGATTTCAGAAGAACACCAAATACATGCCCCAGTCAATGTAACAGCTCAACTGAATCATGAGGGCATCTTCCAGTCAACTATTTTCTGAGGTGATGTCAAGGGCATGACACACTCAAGTAAAGTATAAAGAAGGACTGTCTAAATAGACTGTGAGAATTGTAGCTTTTGTTTCTCAATGAGACCCATGACCTGATTTAAGCAATTGTCTTAAAAACGTAATTAGTCATCCAATGATTGGGTGGGGGGTTGTGGGGTTGAGGGGTGGGTGTGTGTGTGGCATGAACTCTTCCACCATAAGGTATGGCCTATGATGGTCAATAGAGTGAAGTTTATGTCCATATGTTATTTGTAATTGGTTTCTTCTCTTTTTGAGGGTTTCAAGATGTTTGGCAGAAACGAAAAGGTAATTATTTCTTATTATCACATTGGCTATTTTTTAGTGTTCCCCACAGACCAAATATTGCATAAACTATCATCCAAGTATGCTGAATATATAAATATATACATAGAGACAGAAAGAGAAAGATCGTTATTCAGTACAGATTTTTGCATAAGACTCTTATTAATTGCGCAAAACAAAATGTAATAAGATCAAGAAGTTCACTGAAATAAGAAACTCTTGTAGATCCAACACAACACGAGCTTCGATATGCCAATAGAGTGCCCTCTGAAGCCCTCTCTGCTCCAACCATATCCGTCCAGGATGGGGGCAAGGGATTCTCCCGCTGCAAATCAAATTGTTGCAACTCCACATTTTCGCATTTGAATCAAAATTCAGATCATAAAATATGAAAAATTCTCACCCTATTTCATCAGTTAAAAAAAAAAATCGTACCTACAAACGAGATTGGGAATGAAATCAGCGAGGCGCTCGTAGTCAGTGAGAGCATTCCAGAGAGACTGAAGGTCAGCATGGACAGTTATGTGAGCCTTAATTCTTCGTTCCCGCCATGAAATCACTTCCACTTCGCAGTTAACTTTTCTTTCTCCATTTTCTTCTTCTTCTCTGTCGATCTTAGTCTTCGCATTATCATCTTGGTCATGCAAACTACTAGTAATCGTGGAGTTACTCCTGTTGTTGCGCCGCAGAGTTGAGCATTTCACGAATTTTTGTGGGTTTTGATAATTATGAGGTCTCGGCTGGAAACTTGCGTCTAGTGTTTGGAGAGGATTGTTCTTGGTTTTTTGGCACAAAGGAGTTTCAAATAAGAAGCTTGATGCTTTACAAGTGATCATGGAGATTGAAGAGAAAGCGCACACACTACCCACATTACACTTCTCTATACCGCTCAGTTCACGGCGGGTACTAGGAGGCTGAGGCACGCTTAAAACGACCGTTATTCACTCGTTTCCCTTGTGCCCACGAATATCTACTTTTATGTCCAATTGTATCCGCATATATTTGTATGAGGAAATTACATAGTTTTCCGCATTTTGCATTTATTTTTTCAAGATCACATGTATTATGTAACGCATTTTTAATTTTTAAAAATACTCCATTTTAATTATACCCCAATGTTTATTTCAAAACTATCCATTTTTTTTTTTAAATTTGTAAATCAAATTTTCTTCTTTCTCGCTGTCAGTTCTTTTCTCCCGTTCAAACAAGCCACCACACAAAGCCTCCATTATCGATCAATTGAAGTCCTATTTTCCAGTATATATGATTTCAAGCTTTCTCCAGCTTTTTTTTTTCTTCCTCTAATTTCATTTTTTTCAATTTCTTTAATTTCACTAATCAATTAATTTTTTTTTATAGATTGATTTGACCTTATCTCCCAATAATCTTTGATCTTCATTTATTCAAATTCTAAAAATTATAACCATCTCAACTCCATTATAAGGCTAAAGTAGGAGGTGAGCACCCTTCTTATTCTTAGGACAAATTGGTTTGGTTTTTTTTCCGTCGTTGAATTTACTTTTTCCGTTGTTTTCTTTTTAGAAAAAGTAATTTTTGTTTTTACCTCTCCACATGAGTAGTGACGTGTCTAATGGACATGTGGCAAAATATGATACATCATCTGTTGACCGATGAAATTTTGTTCAAATTTAATAGGAATGGATGGTAGTGGTAAATTTTTCTCAATTTCATTACATGAGGGGTAAGGTTGCACTTTTGGCCAAATATGAGGAGCGAAAATGCACCTTTGGCCTTTGTATACCTATCGCGTGCAAATCATGTGCATCCACATGTTGACACATGGTAAAAATTTATACGCCAGCCGTTGACTAACGAAATTTCGGTCAACTTTAACAAGGTTGGACGACAGGGGTATTTTTTTTCATTTTCATTACACGAGAGGTAAAAATTTCCGAAATAAAATATTAGGGGTAAAGTTGCACTCTTTGAAAAATATTAAGGGCAAAAATGCACCTTTGGCCTTAGATCTACTAAGTTGTATCATTTGGTTTGAGAGTTGATATTATTTGCTTGTATTGTGTTGTTTCATTTGTTTTTATGAACACTCACATCTACCTGAAGTATGTGGTTTTGGAACTTGAACCAGGAGTAGGAAATAGGATTTAGCTTTCAATAATACTTTGCTTTAGCTGAAATTAATTGTTAACGAATATTAGGTAAAAAAATTGGTAATTGACAAAGTGATGGACATGTATGGTGTCTTAAATCCTAATTTTATTTACCCTCATTCAATTTTATAAAGAAAGAAATGATATAAACACTCAACTAGAAGCCTTTCAAAATAATGAAAAAAATGATCTGTTTGACATTGAGCATATTAAGGATATGCCTACACAAACCGAGTATTGTGATATATATTTTTTATTTTGTGTTCATATGTTTTATTAGTATTTATTAAAATAAAACTAATTGTGATGTTCATTTTTTTATCAGTAATTGCAAAAATTTTATAGCTACCTTTATTAAATATTTTACTAAAGGAAAGTCGATTTTGATGAAGTTTAATGCAAAGAATTATAAGAGTAGATTAGTTAGGTTGTTATAGTATTATGAAAGGAAAAAAGCAAAATGGAAATGTTGAAAGTGATACTAGAAAAAATAATGGAAAAAAAGAAAGAAATGAGAGAAAAAAAAGCAATTGAATAAGAAGAAAGCTCATAAAAAAGTAGAAGTACATTAGCAATGGCAAATTTAAATATGTAAAATGATTGTGTAATTTTTTCTTTTTACATGATTTTGAATAATATTTCTATTGGATGTATAATATGATGTTTTAATATTTTTTATACATATTTTCAACACTTTTTTGCTATTGATGTGTTGTGTTAATATACTCACAATAACTGTCAGGTTAGATTTACAATAACTGTATATTCTTTATGTATACATTATATAACCTTTATGTATGCATTATATACCCTTCATGTATACACTTGATATATTGTATATGCTTTTTGTGTATACATTTTATACACTATATGTATACACTTTATATCTTTTTATGTATACACTGCATATGCTCTATATATACACCTTTTTCCCTTTGTGTACACACTATATACCTTTTGCCTATACATTGTTTATGCTTTATGTATACAATATATATTGTAACGTCCAATACCCTCGAATACCGAATGTTGCACCAATAAGTACTCTAAAATAAAATTTGTCTAAATATCATATAATTCATAAAAAATTTTATAACTGCCAATACTTTTACAGAAAAACGGACAAAGTTTCCCTATACGGATCTCTATCCTCCCTATTTACAAAAGTCAATTCGTACTTTTATAATATCCAACATAACTTCTCAACTCCTTCAACGTCTAAATAGTACTTAATTTGTATCCTAATGAACCTTTTCAATCCATCACAATACATCGATTAATCAAATCCATCCATAATATAATAAAAATTAAGCAATTTAAGTTTTAAATTTCACTTCCATAAGAAATATCATCAACCATTTCTACAATGCAATTATAATAATATAACTATTTTAATACAAAAATTATCAATAAGGAAGCCATCTAAAATTCCATGAGTATCTAAATATCCAAAATGTTAAGTCTAACTTTCAAGCCAAAGTATCCATTCTGAAGTAGAAGAAATCCTCATCACCTCTTGATAGATCTCCAATTTGCTATATGTGCAAAAATTCTTATACACCTATGAGCAAAAATAAAAATTCCACGTGCTAAGCATGATTCTTAGTGGCAACTACTAATTTTACTTTTCCAAAAATAATTTTTATTGCAAAAGGAAAGAAATCATCAAATTTATATTTAATAGAACAATATATACACAATTTTAAGATTGTTAGTTAATTACCCTTAACTCATAGCATAAAACTAATTTATAAGTTATTTATGTAATTACATATGCTAAATCCCATTAATATATATATATATATATATATATATATATATATATATATATATATATATATATGTGTGTGTGTGTGTGTGTGTGTGTGTGTGTGTGTGTGTGTGTGTGTGTGTGTGTGTGTGTGTGTGTGACACACACATATATAAATTAAGCAATTTAAGTTTTAAATTTCACTTCCATAAGAAATATCATCAACCATTTCTACAATGCAATTATAATAATATAACTATTTTAATACAAAAATTATCAATAAGGAAGCCATCTACAATTCCATGAGTATTTAAATATCCAAAATGTTAAGTCTAACTTTCAAGCCAAAGTATCCATTCTGAAGTAGAAGAAATCCTCATCACCTTTTGATAGATCTCCAATTTGCTATATGTGTAAAAATTCTTATACACCTATGAGCAAAAATAAAAATTCCACGTGCTAAGCATGATTCTTAGTGGAAACTACTAATTTTACTTTTCCAAAAATAATTTTTATTACAAAAGGAAAGAAATCATCAAATTTATATTTAATAGAACAATATATACACAATTTTAAGATTGTTAGTTAATTACCCTTAACTCATAGCATAAAACTAATTTATAAGTTATTTATGTAATTACATATGCTAAATCCCATTAATATATATATGTGTGTGTGTGTGTGTGTGTGTGTGTGTGTGTGTGTATGTATATATATATATATGTGTGTGTGTGTGTGTGTGTGTGTATAACATCTATTACTATGTGTCATTTAATTCATTTTTTAAAAAATATTTCTTTGCCCATAGTAACCGAAAGGAATTATTTAATAGATACGCAAGATTGAGACCCTTTTGGCCTATTTAGATTGGAGTGGTCAAAACTTGACATTACACTCCTTTATAAAGTCAATTTCAAAATGGAGTAGTCGAAAATTAACATTGCACTCCAATTCCAATGTAAAAAGGGATCGAAACCTGACACTGCTCTTTTTACACCTAATAGTGAATCATTAATCTATAATGCAAAATACCATTATCTAGATTATCAACTAAAATTTCATTCCTATGGCCGGCCAAATTATCCTACTTGTATTTTTCCACAGTTTGTCAAGGGCATTAATAGAGTTATGTTTTCAAATATTCTTGGGTGCTTTGTCAAAAGCTTATAATAATTTCTTTATCATAGCATTCACCATTAGTCACCAAACAATTCACACTTGATTTTTCGTAATGGCCGACTATATCATATTTTCAATAGTATATCATATTTATGCATATATATGTAACTTGCTAGGATTAAATCATGTCATATAATATCTCAAACACCTATAACATTGACAAGTAGCTCACATCTATTTCCAAATAAAAAAATAGAGAATTTAACATCTATGATGACAAGTATATTTTTAAGATATCTATTTACTGACTTAAATACATCTATTAACTTCAAATTATTTCATACCAACAATATTGCACTTTTAAATTAAATTTACAATCATTTTCTTTATGTATTAATCAACTGGTTTTCATGTTAATTTAAGAAATCCTATCTTACATTCATTAATTTCATGATTTCTAGCTTAATTCCATCAAAATTATATCATGTTATAAACTTTAATCTAAACATAATTTATATAAAATTTTAGGAAAGATAAATTTTAGTGGTTGCAAACCTCTTTTAATGGTAAAATAACTTCAAATCTGTCGAAATAATTTCCAAATATCAAACTTAATCTGCCACTTCTTTTTCCCTCTCTTTCTTTTTTAAATCTTTTTTTCTACATTTTCAAGAGCCATTTCAACTATTAATTTAATAAAACACATAAATAATGTAATTTAAATAGACGATTAATGGTATTAAACAAGTAATTTAACTTACCCAAACCTTAGCCTAGAAAAATTAAATATGTCTTTAAATCCCTAACCCCTAATTACTATTCTCACATAAATTCTCCCATCATTTCAGATTTTAAGCAGCTGGATCCTCATCATTCAGCCACCATTCATAGCAAAGAAAAAGAGAGAAGCTCTAGTGGTTGGTGACTAAGGAGGGCGATGGCTAAACTTAAAGGGAGCAAGAAATATTGAAGAAGAAAAAAGGAAGGAGGCTATTGGCTATTGTACGCTGGAGAAATGAAGGGAAAACTTAGATTGTTGACTATTGGTTGCAGGGCAAGAAGAAGGGCGACGGATAAGGGTGGCTAGAAAATGAGAGGAGATCTAAAAAAATGGGGAAGGCAAAATCGTGGGGGAGAGAAAAAAAGGAGGGAAAATAGATTTTTATACCCAAATTTCACTTTGTTCCCTTCTAAATTTCTCTTAAACCATTCCCTATTTTCCTTTAAAAACATTCCTTACAACTCTTTACATTTGGATCCCTAATGAATTTAATTTTTAAACCCATTCCATTTATTTGAATTCCTATTTAATTTGCATTATATTTTAGTTTGATTATTTGAGTGTCAGCCACCACACAAAGCCTCCATTGTCGATCAACTGAAGTCTTATTTTCCAGTATATATGATTCCAAGCTTTTTCTAGTTTTTTTTGGTTTTCTCCCTTTAATTTCATTTTTTCCAATTTTTTTAATTTCACTAATCAATTAATTTTTTTATTTTTTTAAATAGATTGGTTGGACCTTATCTCCCAATAATCTTTGATTTTTATTTGTTCAAATTCTAAAAATTCTAACCATCTCAACTCCATCATAAGGCTAAAGACAAAGGTGAGCACCATTCTTCTTCTTAGAATAAATTGGTTCGATTTTTTTCATTGTTGAATTTACTTTTTCCATTGTTTTTTTTTTCTTTTTGTTTGAGAATACTTTTATCTGGTAGCCAATTGTTGTCTTTTGTGCTTTTGTGTATAAGATAGGTTTCTTGTGTCTATTAAAATGATTAGTTTAAAATTCAAATTGTAATTTATCATGAACGTTTGAGTTTCTTAAAGCCCGACTATGGGGAGCTGCTATATTTTATTATTCATGAGCTACTTTTCCAAGTTTTAGTATGACTTTTCTTTTGTATTTTAGATCTACTAAGGTGTAGCATTTGGATTGAGAGTTGATATGCATAATTATATTATTCATGAGTGATTTTTCCAAGTTTTGGTATGACTTTTCTTTTGTATTTTACATATAGGCTAAATGTACATTTTTGCATACTATGTTTTTCAAAAAGTGCAACTTTACCGCTAATGTTTAATTTTAGAAATTTTTGCCTCCAATATAGTGAAAATGGAAGAAAAATACCACTGTCGTCCGACCCTGTTAAAGTTGATCAAAGTTCCATCAATCAACATTTGGCGTGTAAATTTTTTCCACGTGTCAATGTGTCATTAGACACATCATCGCACACGTGGATATGTGTGATTTGCACATGATGGCTAAAAAAGGCCAAATGTACATTTTTACCTCTCATATTTGGTCAAAATTGCAACCTTGCCCCCTCATGTAATGAAAATGAAAGAAATTTAACTTTGCCATCCACCCCTATTAAATTTGACCAAAGTACTATTAGTTAATAGATGATGTATCAAAATTTACCATGTGTCAACATATCATTGGACACGTCATTGCACATGTGGAGAGGTAAAAAAATTACTTCTTTTTCTTCCTCTTATTCTCTTCCGATTCTAGCTTGCTCCTTCTCAAATCTATATCTGAGATCAGCTCCTTTTGCTCCTTACTCTTTTCCATGAAACCTTGAAATTTCAAATCTTTCTTTTTCATTTTCATCTTTTTCTTTACTTTTACTCATAAATTCACCAATTCACAACAAATCCAATTAGCTTGTGATGCCACAAGAGATTAATAAACATGTGTCTCCATTTTAACTCAATCCACTCTTCTCCCTCCAAATTCACCCCAACTCAAATAATCCACTCTGTGTTATCCCTTTCCCTTAGAACCTCACCATCGTAAAATCTAATGTCAAATCGCTCTTGAACATTGATAATCAAAACCTTATAAGCATTGCCAATATGTGTTTAGAGTACTTGGTTATTCCAAGAATCGCATTTCTAAATCCAATTATAGTTTACCCCCTGGCGAGATTAAGAACATTCATGCTTGGCTTAGCGCATCTCATACCTATCAAACTGGTTGCTATGGCGAATTGAGCTACTAAGGCAGTAACACAAAGCCAGTCAATGAAATGATGGGATTTTTGGATGGCTTGATTGAGATTAGCAACTATGTAGTAAGTATGATAGTTTTTTATAATTTATTTGATAATCAAATGCAATCATGGAAAATGTCAAGAATTAAGCAGGACAACTTCTAAGAGGTGGAAGGTTTGCCGTTAGGGAGGCAAATGAAATTAAGAGGGGAGTTTTTGTCAAACTTAATAATGACTACGACAGTATCTAAGGATGAAAAAGATGGAGGTTATAAAATAATGCAAGAAGTAGTTAACGTAACACCTGATAACGGAGTGGATCATAGATTTGTGATACATATAAAAAGAGGAGTATATGAGGAAATTGTTAGGATTTCATTTGAGAAGAAAATGTGATATTTGTAGGAGATGGAATTGGTAAATCTATCATTATAGGATGTTTGAGATGGAGCAAGTTAGAATTGGGAGAGAATGAGAGGAAGAAGAAAAAAAAATAATTTTTGTTTATACCTCTCCACATATGCAGTGACGTGTCCAATGATACGTTGACATGTGGCAAAATTTGATATATCATCTATTGACTGATGAAATTTTTATCAAATTTAATAGGGATGGATGGTAGGGGTAAATTTTTCCCATTTTCATTACATAAGGGGCAAGGTTGAACTTTTGGCCAAAGATGAGGAGAAAAAATGCACCTTTGGCTTTTTTTTACCCATCACGTGCAAATCACGTGCATCCACATGTGTGATGACATGTTGACACATGGTAAAAATTTACACGTTAGCCGTTGATTGACGGAACTTCAATCGACTTTAACAAGGTTGGACAGTAGGGGTATTTTTCTTTCATTTTTATTACACGAGGGGTAAAAATCTCCGAAATAAAATGTTAAGGGTAAAGTTGCACTCTTTAAAAAATATTAAGGGCAAAAATACACCTTTGTCCTTAGATCTACTAAGTTGTAGCATTTGGTTTGAGAGTTGATACTATTTACTTGTATTGTGTTGTTTCATTTGTTTTTATGAACACTCACATCTACTTGAAGTATGTGGTTTTGGAACTTGAACCAAGAGTAGGAAATAGGATTTAGATTTCAATATTACTTTGCTTTAGCTGAAATTAATTATTAATGAATATTAAGCAAAAAAATTGGTAATTAACAAACTGATGGACACGTATAGTGTCTTAAATCCTATTTTGTTACCCTCATTCAATTTTATAAAGGAAGAAATGATATAAACACTCAACCAGAAGCCTTTCAAAACAAAGAAAAAAATGATCTGTTTGACATCGATCATATTAAGGATATGCCTATACAAGAAACCAAGCATTATGATATATATATATTTTTATCTTAAGTTCATATGTTGTATTAGTTTTTATAAAAATAAAACTAATTGTGATGTTCATTTTTTTATCAGTAATTGCAAAAATTTTATAGCTACCTTTATTAAATATTTTACTAAAGGAAAGTGGATTTTAATGAAGTTTAATGCATAAAATTATAAGAGTAGATTAGTTAGGTTGTTATAGTATTATGAAAGGAAAAGGCAAGATGGAAATATTGAAAGTGATACTAAAAAAATAATGGAAAAAAAAGGAGAGAAAAAAAAGCAATTGAATAAGAAGAAAGCTTAGGAAAAAGTAGTAGATTAGCAATGGCAAATTTAAATATGTACAATGATTGCGTAATTTTTTCTTTTTACATGATTTTGAATAATATTTCTATTGGATGCATAATATGATGTTTTAATATTTTTTATACATATTTTCAACACTTTTTTTGCTATTGATGTGTTGTGTTAATATACTCACAATAACTTTCGGGTTAGAGTTACAATAACTGTATATTCTTTATGTATACATTATATAACCTTTATATATACACTATATACCCTTCATGTATATACTTTATATATTGTATATGCTTTTTGTGTATACATTTTATACACTCTATGTATACACTTTATATCTTTTTATGTATATACTGTATATGCTCTATATATACACCTTATTCCCATTGTGTATACATTATATACCTTTTGCATATACATTGTATATGCTTTATGTATGCAATATATACTGTAACGTCCAATACCCTACTCGATAAAGGGTCGAATACCAAATGGATCACCAATAAGTACTCTAAAATCAAATTTGTCTAAATATTATATAATTCATACAAAATTTTATAACTGCCAATAATTTTACAGAAAAACGAACAAAGTTTCCCTATACGGATCTCTATCCTCCCTATTTACAAAAGTCAATTCTCACATCTATAATATCCAACACAACTTCTCAACTCTTTCAATGTCTAAATAGTACTTAATTTATATCCTAACCTTTTCAATCCATTACAATACATCAATTAGTCAAATCCATCCATAATATAATAGAAATTAAGCATTTTAAGTTGTAAATTTTACTTCTATAAGAAATATCATCAACCATTTCTACAATACAATTATAATAATATAACTATTTTAATACAAAAATGATCAATAAGGGAGCCATCTACAATTCTATGAGTATCTAAATCTCCAAAATGTTAAGTGTAACTTTCAAGCCAAAGTATCCATACTGAAGTAGAAGAAATCCTCCTCACCTCCTGATAGATCTTCGGTTTGCTATATGTGCAAAATTTCTTATACACCTTTGAGCAAAATAAAAATTCCACGCGCTAAGCATGATTCTTAGTGGCAACTACTAATTTTACTTTTCCAAAAATGAATTTTGTTACAAAATGAAAGAAATCATCACCTTTATATTTAATAGAACAATATATACACAATTTTAAGATTGTTAGTTAATTACCCTTAACTCATAGCATAATACTAATTTATAAGTTATTCATGTAATTACAAATGCTAAATCCCATTAAAATAATATATATATATATATATATATAACAAATATTATTATAACATCTATTACTATGTGTCATTTAATTCATTTTTTAAAAAATATTTCTTTGCCTATAGTAACCAAAATGAATTATTTAGTAGATACGTAAGATTGAGACCCTTTTGGCCTATTTGGACTGGAGTGGTCAAAACTTTACAATGCATTCCTTTATAAAGTTAGTTTCAAAATGGAGTGGTTAAAACTTAACATTGCACTCCAATTTTGATGTAAAAAGGAGTCAAAACCTGACACTGCTCTTTTTACACATGATAGTGAATTATTAATCTATAATGCAAAATACCATTATCGAGATTATCAACTAAAATTTCATTCCTCTTGTCGGCCAAATTATCCTACTTATATTTTTCCATAGCTTACTAAGGGCATTAATAGAGTTATGTTTTCACATATTCTTAGGTGCTTTGTCAAAAGCTTATAACAATTTCTTTATCATAGCATTCACCATCAGTCCCTAAACAATCACACTTGATTTTTCGTAATGCCCGACTATATCATATTTTCAATATTATACCATATTTATGCTTATTTATGTAACTTTCTAGGATTAAATCATGTCATATAATATCTCAAACACCATCATTGACAAGTAGCTCATATTTATTTCCAGATAAAAAAATAGAGAATTTAATATCCATGGTGACAAGTATATTTGTAAGATATCTATTCACTAACTTAAATACATATATTAACTTCACATTATTTCATATAATCGATATTGCACTTTAAATTAAATTTACATTCGTTCTCTTTATGTATTAAACAACTGGTTTTCATGTTAATTTAGAAATCCTATCTTACATTCATTAATTTCATGATTTCTTGCTTAATTCCATCAAAATTATATCATGTTATAAACTTTAATCTAAACATAATTTGTATAAAATTTTAAGAAAGGTAAATTTTAGTGGTTGCAAACCTCTTTTGATGGCAAAATAACTTCAAATCTGTCGAAATACTTTCCAAATATCAAACTTAATCTGCCACTTCTTTTCCCCTCTCCTTTTTTTTTTAAAATCTCTTTTTTTTCTACATTTTAAAGATTCATTTCAACTATTAATTTATTAAAACACATAAATAATGTAATTTAAATAGACAATTAATGGTATTAAGCAAGTAATTTAATTTACCCAAACCTTCGCATAGAAAAATTAAATCTTTGTCTTTAAATCCCTAACCCCTAATTACTATTCTCACATAAATTCTTCCATCATTCTAGAATTCAAGCAACTGGATCCTCATCATTCAATCACCATTCACAGCAAAAAAAGAAAGAGAAGCTCTAGTGGTTGGCGACTAAGGAGGGCGATGGCTAAACTTAAAGGGAGAGAGAAATACCGAAGAAGAAATAAGGGAGAAGGCTATTGGCTGTTGTATGCTGGAGAAATAAAGGGAAAACTTAGATCGATGAATATTGGTGGCAGGGAAAAAATGAGGGCGACAATTACGGGTGGCTAGAAAATGAGAAGAGATCTAAAAAAAAATGGGGAAGGAAGATTCACGGGGGAGAGAAAAAAATAAGGAAAAATAGATTTTTATGCCCAAATTTCACTTTGTTCCCTTCTAAATTTCTCTTAAATCCCTCCCTATCTTCCCTTAAAAACCTTCTTTACAACTCTTTAAATTTAGATCTCAAATGAATTTAATTTTTTAACCCATTCCATTTATTTGAATTCCTATTTAATTTGCATTATATTTTAGTTCAATTATTTGATTGTCCTAAATTAAAGCTTAATTTATTAATTCCAATTTCACTAACTATTCTTTTTGGGTTATATTATTTGGGGTGTTACATATACTCTTTGTGTATATACTGTACATGCTCTATATATACATCGTATACCTTTTGTGTATACATTGTATACCCATATAAATAACCTAGAAAAATATTTTTAAGTGAAATTTATAAGGTATACAAACACAATAATGAATATTAGAAATTTTGACAAGTTCAAATAATGAATTTGCATTAGTTTGTTAAAATGTGCATAAATTTACAAATAGCATTAAAATGAATAATGAAATATTTATGCTAGAATAGTGTTTTCTCTTTTTTTTTAAGGCAATGATGTATCACTTCTTTTTTGGAATATCTCTACATGTTTTCAATTGTAGCCATATTTTGCACATTTTGCACACTTTATTTTATTTTTATTTCTTATGTTGCTTTGATTCTCATTTTCTTTGGTCTACTAAACTTTACCATTTGGTAGTGGGACAACGTCATCTTAAACTTTTATAGGTATATTCATTTGGATTAACAATTCTTTCATAAGTTGCTAACATTGTATTTTTGGTGTAGTATGATGAGCAATATGCATAAGGTTCTAAGTTCATATCTCTTATTACTACTAATGCATGTAAACATGGCATTTCATCCATTTGGAACATATTGCATGTACATGTTCTTTCTTCAATATCCACCACATATGTTTTTTGAATTTTATAGATAGGAAATTGAACATTATTGGATGGCTTAACTTGCATAAAAAAAATCATACGTAAAAGAAAACCATAGTATGGAACTATTATAATTGTATACCAAACTTCAAATTGAGAAGATTTTTAAAAATTTTTAAACTAGCAAAATATTCAACAAACGATACCGATTGAAGAAATTAAAATTGGATATATGATATCTTATAGATTAATATTCATTTGTTTTGATATTATTTTCAGTGGTTTTTGGAAGTTGCAAGTTTATGGAATTAAAATTTCGTCCATTCCAAAATTGTCAAAATCTTGATTTACATTTCAATTTCCTTGATTTTGAATTAATATTGCTATATTGTCTAATGGTTGTTTTTAATCAAAGAGCATAATTTTCTACATGTAAATAATTAATGATTCAATATACCATTAACAAAATAATATGTATACATTGTATGCTATGTATGTATACACTATATACTTCATATGTATAAACTGTATTCTATGTATATATACTCTATATACCCTGTATACACCTTATGTAAACACCATATACATTGTATACTATATATGTATACATTGTATAATATATATGTATGCATCGTATTTACTATAGACCTTATATATATTGTGACAAACTATACTCGATCAGATGAGCGAGTTGAGTAAAAATTTTACAAACTATTCTAGAATCCATAAATATATGGATAACAATTTTTTTAAATAAAAAATATTCCAAATTGTTACTATTTATTCTTACAAAATTTTGGAAGAATTTTATGTATAATGTTGCCCATCCTCTTGTAAAGAATTTTCTTACACTTCTAAAATAACATATCTAATTCTAGAACTCCACAACAAACTCCAACACAAGTTTTTCCATCCTTTATTGTATATCAAACCATATAATTCCAAGCAATACACATATCTGTAAGCATTTAACACTTATTTCCATTATATAAATATGTAAACCATAATATTATACATGTCTACAGTATAATACACTTATTTCTAAATTAATTATATATAATATAAGGATATTCTACATAAACAACATTAAAATATCATAAACTAATTACTTTATTACATTATTCCATGCAAAACTCCTATTACCATAATGCTTTAAACTGTTTAGCAAATGTACATGTGAAACCAAAATCAAAATTTCAAAACACATGATGAAAGTGTTTTCTTAGAGCGTTCATGTTTAAACATCAATATGACTCCATATATTAGTAGATTTATCGGACTACTATTTCAATCTTAAGAATACTTTTCTTTGACCTATGCACGAAAAATAACCACCCGCTAAGCTAAAGTTTTGTAGGAGCTCTCTACTAATTTTCCTTTTTTTTTTACAAAAATATACATGCATATAAAATAAACTATTCACACAAATTGGTTATATATAATATAACTTCCAATTTTGCAAAGTAATTATAGATATATAACAAAATAAGTTATAAATACACAATAAACCCCATCACTTGGACAATTTAACATGAACCTTGATCAATAAATGGTATACATAATGCAACTTACCACAAAAATGCAAAACAATTAAACTAAGATTCAACATAATCGAATTCAAAACTCCATATGATATTCCGTTAATAATTTATCATATCATTTTGTAAATTCTCAATTCATGCGTATGTTCGATTATTTTGAATTCAAGCTCACTTACAAGTTATATTGTAACACCTAACCGCTTAACCACCAATCATGATACCAAGCCAATTCCCATTCGCAATCCAAGCATTCATTCCCATATACATATTTAAGCACCAAGATGTATAAAATATTATTACAGTGAAAAGTTTACATTTCATTTACAATTTATAGTTTATATATTTACATGTCCAAAATTTAACTAACACACACACACACACACCTACCCCAAGATCTAAAGGGATGAATGTAAATCATGAAAAGAAAATAAAGTTAAAATAAATAAAAGGTACGTGGTGCTCAACCATGATAACCGAGTTATCCTTTGAAAACTAGTAGCCCGTAGGTCTAATCATTTCAGCCGATATACCTTAATGCAACACAAAAAAAATGCAAATAGAATTTTTGATACACAAGATCAGCATAAGTCACAGGTGCAGAGCATACTTAACAAAATATAGCAATGTTTGACCATAAAAAATGGAAGATATAATATTTTTTATAAATGAAAAGTTAAAATACAAAAAATAATGATTAACACATGAGCTATACTTATGATTTCAAAATAAAATATAATTTTTTTTTATTTTTAGAGATACACTCAACTCAAGATTACAGGGAATGCTCAACATATGAGCTCCTATATTGTAAGTTTAAGAGGTTTTATAGTGAGAAATTTGGAAAATTCCTTTCAAAAGAAGACTCTATCTTGGCTTGAAGATGGAGAGTCCTTTTATAGAGAGATTCTCCATTTGTTGTGTTGAAAATGGTGGGAGCTTGGACCCACAAAAGCTGAAAAGTCTTCCGTTTATCATGAAAGCTTGGACCTGTGAAGAAGATTTTCATCCATTTGGAGTTGGTGGAGACTCTACATATGGGGAGTAGATATCTGACAAAGGAATGAATTTAATCATTTTCCTGTCTGAACAACCTTTTTACTTTTACTTTTTTTATACAGGCCTGTCAACTTTTTAGGTCAAGCTTATTTACAAAGAATGGATCTTAAGAAAAGTCCATGTTTAAAATATAAGACCGTTATGGTGGTGGGAAAATACCATAACAATCATCTTCATTTTCATCTTCCAAGTCGATGATGGGCTTGGAGTCTGAAGACGAATCAGTTTTTGAAGTAGCTGAGGAAGGTTTTGAAGGTGAGGCCTCACTTTTAAGAAAATGGGCCATGATCTAAAAATATTCCTCCTTAATTTTTGCAGCTACCAGTTGGGTCTGGGAAAAGGATTTTTAGGCTAAGAATTGAGTGACTTACGGGCTTTGCTTGATTAATTTTTGTGTATAAAGCCATTCTTTGACATTATTTTTTTATACTGGTAGGAACAGTAAACTTTATCCACCAACGTGCTTTGACTCTCCTGATGAGGACCATTTGGGTTTTTTTGAGCTAGTATTCTAAGCACTAAAATGAAATTTATGGCAGATAAAATTTGGTGGCAAAAAGGAGTAAGGGATGGAAACACCATTCCTTGTCTATTGGTCTATAGGAGGTTTTGAAGAGGTTGTAACCTTTCTGAACTAACGGTTTTAGGATTTCAGGAATGGCACCATATAATTTTTGCCAGTGATTAAACCAAAATGAAATTTTTGAAGGGTTTATTTTGAAGTTAAAAAGAATAGCCAAGTATGGCTAAACTTTTGGTTTTGTAGCAGAAAAGCATTATACCAGGCCTATTGGTAATCTTAGTGATTGAATGTCCTACAAGGGTATATAGTGGTTTGAAAGTCAGTAGGAGAAGTTTTTTGGGGACATGAAGTGATTGTCCCTATTCAAGTAGAGAAAGGAATTTATGGATTTTAATGGTGGAATGGAGAATTTCAGATTTTCCTTTTGGGTTATAAGTAACCATTATAGAACCCGTCAATTCTAGTATTGCCATATAATAAGGTTGGAATTTTGTTAAATCCCATGGTTTAAAATACCGGCCTTTTGGAAAAATCCTTTGAATGGTCTGTTGAGGATTTTGTGAATCAAATCCTTCCTCGATAGTCCATATATATTGAAAATCATTTACAACAAAATAATCCAAGTCTGGAAGTTTTGATTGAGAAAGAATCAATTATGAATTATTTTATGATAAAATGATTAAAGAAAATTCCTTTTTAGAGGATTTTGAACATACTTCATCATAAGAAACTTCTTGTGAGTTTTCTAAAATAATTATTTTATTTGAAGATTCCTCTTGCGAAGGTTTTGAAGTTTTTTGAGAAAGGATTTTTTAAGAGGAAGATTCTCCTGTCTCTATTTTTTGAAGAAGTGAAAGGGCACCTATAAAGGCTTTTTTGGACTTTATTTTTTCCTAAAGCTTTTCAATTTTTGTAAAGGCTTCAATTGGTTGATGTCTTTCTTTTTCCCGAGATTTAAAACTTCTTCATCTTCTAAGGCTTTTTGAAAGAAATACCTTAGTTCTGGTTCCTTTTTTACAACTTGTATCCATTCATGGACTTTGCTGATTTGGGATTTTTCTTTTTCTTCATCTTCTTCAACCATTTCGATCAAAGTTTTGATTAAAATAGCATAGGAGATTGTTGGTTTTGAATTTTGTTTTTCTTCCTGGTCCATTTGGACCATTTTTTCTTTCCCTTTTAATTTTTTGGGCATTTTGATAGTTCACTTAGGGCCTATTTTGGAGGAACTCTCTGGTAAAAAAATCTAGGATTGAGTTTTGCTCTCCTCTAATAAATTCAATTTCGAAATTGAAAATGCTAAGGATTGCTTGCCATCTAGAAAAAATTTATTTTGATGTAATATTTTGGACATATTTTGCAAAACTTCTTTTGCTGATTTACAATCAATGTGGAGTAAAAACTTTAGATTGAGTAAATCACTTTGAAATTTTTGAATGCATATGACAATTGAAATAATTTCCTTTTAATGGTTTGATACTTCTTTTGGTAATCATTCAAATGTGCAGATGTATACTAGATAATGCATTCTTTGCCGTTGACTTTTTATTTTAGGATTTCCCTATATCCTAAATCTGAAGCATCTGTTTCAACTATCTTAAATTCTAGAGGATCTACCAAAATGTAAATAAGGGATTTCTTTAACTTGTTGTTTGAATTTTTGAACAACTTTGGTATGTTCGTCGAACCAAGCGACTGAATTTTTCTTTAACCTATCATGAATAGGTTTTGCCAATTGATTGATGTTTGGACAACATTCTAAGATATAATTTAAAATTTCCAAAAATATTTGTAGTTGAGTTTTGTTAATAATTTTATCAGATAAATTATCTACAAAAAGTAAGGATCTCTCAAGTTTAGTAATTGTTCCTTAGGAAATATAATGATCCAAAAAATGAATTTTCATTTAGAAGAGAGAGATTTTTAATTTAGAAATAACTAATCCATTTTTCTTTGCCACATAGAAAAAATTTTTTATATCTTTGAAATGTTGTTCTAAAGTTTTTGAAAAGATGAGAATATCATCTATGTATACTATACATAAATGTGAATAAGGAGTGGAAATTTCTTTCATTATTCGTTGAAATTCTGAGGGAGCATTTTTAATCCAAATGGCATTACTTTCCATTCACATTAATCGAAAGGAAAATTAAAGACCATTATGTAACAATCTTTTGGTTCAATTTGAACTTGCCAAAATCTTAACTTTAAATCAAATTTTCAAAATATTAAAGCAGAATAAGGTCCTTGCAAAAGATCTTTTTTGTTTGGAATCGGTTATTGAATCCATTTCAAAGCTTTGTTTAGCAGTTTGTAATTAATTACAAGTCTTGGTGTACCCCTTTCCATTTTTGAGTTTTTGTTGACATAGAAATTTGCACAACTCTAGGGAGACCAAGATTTCGTAATTAACCCATTTGAAATCAAATATCGAATCTTTTTTTTACAATGATTTGCGAGTTCTCGATTCATTTGGATTGGTTTAGCTTTTGTTGGAATTAGCTTTTTTGAGAAATCTCTTTCATATGGTAAATCAACCATATGTTGTTTCCTTAAGATTTAAAAAAATGCTATCATAATTGACAGAGTAGGGAGTTATCATGTTGATAAATAGAGTCCTTAAAATGATACTATGATTTATATTTTTTAATAAAATGAAAGAAATTTTGATCGAAATATGACCATTTCTGATGGTAGCTTTGGTTTTGCTTTTGATGATCATTTAATTATTTACCACAGAAAGTCTTTCATTTGTTTCTTGAGCAAATACGTTTGGAAAAATACCATTTTTAAAACAATTTAAATCAGCATCAGTATCAAAAAGATGGATTGTTTCATGTTTGAAACTATCTGAGAAAATAGGTGTTATTTTAATCAGACATTTTCGATTTGTAACAGTTCTTAAAACAAATAAAAAATCATCTATAATAGTTTCCAGGTTTTCAATTTCATTATTTGTTTTTTTCAAAATCTTCTTTTTCTTTTTCATAAGATTGTTCTTCCATTTCATTTTGCTTAACTAATTTTAAAATAAGTTTTTGAAGAAGATCGAAGTCAAATTTCTATTTTTTTTAGGGTTCTTATCTCTTATTTTACTATTTCAAATTCTTCTTAAAGTGATTGGATAGTTACATAAGGTTTTATCTTTGATTTAACTCCTAGGATTTTTATTAAAATATAGCTGTTGTTTTGGATCAAAGATGAGGAAGAAGGTGAAGAAGATTTAGATGGTTTTGGTTCAAAGGATTTTAAGAGTTTTTCTATGATATCCTTTTTAAGTTTCTTATCCTCTACTTGTTTTACTATATCAAGCATTAATTCTTGATCTTTTGTTAAGACATTGATAGATTTTTGTGATTCTAAACCATTTTTAGAATCGTTGCTAGAAAAAGAACTAGAAGTTACTAATTCATCATATTGCAAAGGTTCATCATTTTCTAAAAAACTTGTTTGGGTTTTTTCTTCTGAAGTTTCAATTAGAATTACTGAAAGTTTTTAAATTATTTCATCTTCTAATTGTAATTCATGAAGTCTTCTATTTATCCTACAACATCTTGAAATATATTCAGGTTTGCCACATTTATAGCAAATAACCAATTTTTCATTTTCTTTTTTGAAGGAATTTTTGAAAGTTTTCTGTTTCTTAAAGGATTTTCTAGGTTTGGATTTCCTATACCAACTTGTTTTACTTGGTTTTGAAGAAAACTTTGAACACAAACCTCCACAATCTTTAGTTTGTTTTCCTGTAGAAATTTCAAACTGTTTACAGAAAGATCATAGTTATTATCTTGTTTATTTCATTTCTTTCTTTAAATGTTTTTGAAGTTTTAAATCGTGATAGATTTTAAACCTTCCTTTTATGTGAAACTAACCAATGCACCATAAGTCAGATTATTATATGGGATTTGATTAATTCTGAAAACTTTTTTGATTTTATTTCTAACCTTTTCTCCTAAGAGTGTTGGTAAGATTACTAAGAAATTTTCTTTCCAAAATGGTTGATTGGAATCTTCTCTAAGCATTACCCTAGTTAGAAATGTGTTTTTATAATTTTGAAATTTAGAAAGCTTTTTACATCTAAGTTTTGAAAGCAATTCTGTATTTTTGTCTTTTAAGTGAGATGGGTCACCTATGAAGTGGAAGCAAATCGTGTGGATTAAGGTTGCTACTGCATCTAGAATTGGGTTTCTTATCTCATTGAGGATGGGAGTTCCTTCCTCTGTGGTTTGGATAAAACCTAGGATTTCTAGTTGCTATTGTTAAGTGAGATGGTAATCCCACCAACCTTTTAATTGTCCTAAAAATCTGCTATTAAAAGTTCAACTATAGCTCTATCAAGGTATTGGTTTGGGTTTTATAGGCGTTGGATGCTGTAATCATCTATTGTAGAAGACTAAGGATATTATACTCAAACATACCATTTATGTTCCATTCATAGATAGTAGAAGCATTGAATTTAGATTGGGATAAAATATTTGGTTTATTTTCTATGCTTAAATATGGAGCAATTGTTATAGTCAGAGGTGAAGGTGAACTTCGTGGCCAATAGAGTCTGGATAACTCTTGTTTTTGATATTGGTCTTCTTAAGAGTCAGAAGTCTAAACTATAATACTAACCATTTTATTTTTGTCAAGGTATCTTGTGCAACCATTGGAGTAGAGGTAGAGGATGATTCTATCTTAGTTAGTCTCACAAAGCTTCAGTAAATTTTGATATACTCTCCTTGAATAATTTTTGGCTTGTCTTGGATACCTGAAAATGTTTGAAGATAGGGGTTTTGAGTTTAATTATGTTGTTTCAATAGGGAAAACTACATAAACTTTTTGTTCTTCCTCGATCCTAGTTAACTATTTTTAAATTGTACTAAGATGAGTGTTTGTAATATTATTTGGCTAAATGATATCGTATTTTCATTTGGAGTTTTGTAAGGATTGGCATCAACAGTTTGATTCAAATGTGCTAATTTTATATGTCTTAATGGTGGGTGCTTAGCTTGGACTTTTCTACCATCAGACATTTTCCATTTTGTAACCTTAATTCTTTTTGTTATAGGATTAACAATTTTTTATTGAAATGGGTATGAAATTTTGTTTTGTAATGCATAAATTTCAAACCAGTCAAAGAACATAATTTATGTTTTATTTTCAAAAATAAATTCATAATATTTATTTTGGATTTCTTTTTATTTCTTTAGAAAATATTTAAAGAACCATGTCCTTTTCTTTAGATTTTTTGTTGAATAAAAATCTTTATGTAAATATGTTTTTTCAACTTCAAAATCCTTTTCAATGACATTTAATTCATTTATAACATTTTCAGTTATTGTAGAAAAAGATGGTAAAGTTGGTGGTGAAATATTTTGTTGCTCCTCATTTGAAACCTATGGTTTGGTATAAACCTGGTGAGGAACTGTTGTTGAACAATTGATGTTTTGAAAAGAAGCGCTTGGAATGTTTGAACAAGAAAATCTTGATTTTTAAAATTTTTCTTCCTTATTAGGAAGGTGAATCAAAGAGGGTAGATTCGAGGCTCTTCCCAAATCTACAGTACTAGTGGAGGAACAAAGAATATCGATTACTAGAAGTTCTTGAGAAAATTAATTTTACCTGTCCATCATTTTACTGTGGAATTTCCCTCAAATGAGTATATGGTTTAGATTTTTCTAGAGATTTTGGTTTTACAGCATGTTCTAACATCCATTCTTCAGGAAGATCGATATCCTTCCAAAGGATGGTTTTTGAAATTACTGTATTTGCTTTAGATAAATCTGTTTGTAAAAATAGGGTTTCACCTTTTTAGTTACATTTTTTACTAATATAAAAGTAGAAAACATTTCTTTATAATGTATCCCAAAAATGACGGCTACTGGAATAGATCCTTCCAGCATTTTGTAATTATGTGTTTTGATTTATAAAACCAAATATTTCAAAATGTTTAGATCTGTAAGAGATAATAAAATATTTGGTGAGCATTTAAAAGAGATTGGTCTTTGAAAAAGACTCAACTCAACTGAATTTATAATACCATTTTGAAATTCTAAAAACCTTGCGTATCTCAAGACATAGAGAATTGAGGTGTTTAATCCTTCTCTAGTTAGAGGTTTTATTTCTACCTGAACAAGACCTATGTGTATATACTCGTATTTCCTATCTCGATGTTTTTTAAAGTTTTTTATGTGAAAAGATGAATGGTTTCAAATGGTTTTGAGATTTGAACCCCTCTTTCTTCTGTTTTAATTATAAAATCAATTTTTATGAGTTTTTGGAAAAGACTACTCTCACAGACTTGATCTCGTTTAATTTTGAGAATTTTTTAGTTATTTATTAATTTTTGAAAATCGTCAATGGTGATTTCTTCACTATTGGCGATGTTTGATTTTTGTGTACCCAGATCTACAGAGTTTGAGTTAGAAGAACTAGATAAAGAAGTAGTTCTATAAAATAAATTATCCATAATTTAAAAATTAATTCTATTTTGAAAAAATTATTATTTCTCACCTTGATAACCTTACAATGGATTTACAGCCCTAAACGCCTATCCGTCGGCTAACATAGGATTTTCTACCCTGTAACTAACTTTTACCTAGATAATATTTTAAAATTTTCAAAGAATAATTAATTTTAAAATTATAAATGATTTACTATATTGATCTACCGCCACCCTAGACTATGATACCAAGAGATGACCTAAGATCTAAAGGGATAAATGCAGATAATGAAAAGAAAACAAAGTTAAAAATAGATAAAAGGTATGTTGTGCTAGACCATAATAATCGAGTTATCCTTTGGAAATCAGTAGCTCGCAGGTATAATCGTTTTAGCTGATATACCTTAATACAACATAAATATAATGCAAATTAAGTTTCTGATGCACAAGATCAGCATAAGCTACAAGTGCAGAGCATACTTAACAAAATGCAGCAACACTTGAACACAAGAAATGAAAGATATAATATTTTTTATAAATGAAAAGTTAAAATAAAAAAATAATGCTCAACACATGAGCTATACTTATGATTTCAAAATAAAATACAAATTTTTTTATGTTTTTGGAGATACACTCAACTTAAGATTATAGAGAATGCTTAACACATGAACTCCTATATTTTAAGTTTGAGAGGTTTTATAATGAGAGAGTTGAAAAATTCCTTTCAAAAGAAGACTCTACCTTGGCTTGAAGATGGAGAGTCCTTTTATAGAGAGATTCTCTGTTTGTTGTGCCAAAAATGGTGAGCGCTTAAACCCACAAAAGATGGAAAGTTTTCCATTTATCACGAGAGCTTGGACCCATGAAGAAGTTTTTCATCCACTTTGGAGTTGGTGGAGACCTGCATATGGGAAGCAGATATCTAACAAAGGAAAGAATCTAATCATTTTCCTATTTAAACAACCTTTTTACTTTTACTTTTTTATATGGGCCAGTTAACTTTTTGGGCCATGCTTGTTTAAAAAGATTGAAACTTAAGAAAATTCCATGTTCAAAATATAAGCCTGTTATAGTGGTGGGAAAATACCATAACAATCATCTTCATTTTCATCTTCGAAGTCGATGATGAGCTCGGAGTTTAAAGACGAATCAGCTTTTGAAGGGGCTGAGGAAGGTTTTGAAGGTAAGGCCTCACTTTTAAGAAGCTAGGCCATGATCTAAAAATATTCCTCCTTAGTTTTTGCCACTACCAGTTGGGTATGGGCAAAGGATTTTTGGGCTAAATATTGATTAGGCCTTGCTTGATTAATCCTTGTGTTTGGAGCCATTCTTTGACATCATATTTTTTATTCTGGTGGGAATAGCAAACGTTATCCACCAATATGTTTTGAATCTCCTGATAAAGACCATTTGGGCTTCTTTGAACTGGTATTCTAAGCACCAGAATGAAATCTATGGAAGACAAAATTTGGTAGCAAAAAGGAGCAAGGGATGAAAATGTCTTTCCCTATCTATTATTCTATAGGAGGTTTGAAAGAGGTTATAACCTTTCTAAACTAATGGTTTTATGATTTTAGAAATGACACCATAGAATTTCCACTAGTGGTTAAACCAAAAGGGAATTTTTGAAGGGTTGATTTTAAGGTTGAAGAAGAATAGCCAAGTATGACTAAATTTTTGATTTTGTAGTAGGAAAGCATTATACCAAGCTTATTGGTAATCCCAGTAATCGAATGTCCAACAATGGTTTATGGTGGTTTTAAAGTCAATGGGAAAGTATTTTGGGGTACGAAGTGTCTGTCCTCATTCAAGTGGAGAAACGATTTTATGGATTTTAATGGTGAAATAGAGAATTTTAGGTCTACTTTTTGGATTATAAGCAACCATTACAGAACCCATCAATTTCAGTATTACCATATAATAAGGCTAAGGTTTTGTTAAACCCTATGGTTTAAAAGATCAGCCTTTTGGAAAAATCCTTTGAATTATTTGTTGAGGATTTTGAGAATAAAAACCTTGCTCAGCAATCCATATATATTGAAAATCATTTTTGACAAAATAATCCAATTTTGGAAGTTTTGATTGAGAAGGAATTAAATCTGAATTATTTTGTGATAAAATGATTTGATTAAATTCCACTTTAGAGGATTTTGAAGATACTTCATCACATGAAACTTCTTGTGATTTTTCAGAAATAATTATTTTAATTGAAGATTCCTCTTGGGAAGGTTTTGAAGTCTTTTGAGAAAGGGTTTTTGAGGAGGAAGATTTTTTTTCTATGTTTTTGGAAGAGGTGAAAGGGCTTTACCTATAAAGGCTTCTTTGGCCTTTATTTTTGATTGAAGTTCTTTAATTTTTGCAAAGGCTTCAATTGCATGATGTCTTTCTCCTTTGCGAGATTTTAAAACTTCTTCATCTTCTAAGGCTTTTTGAAAGAAATTCCTTAGTTCTGGTTCATTTTTTACAGCTTGTATCCATTCATAGACTTGTTGATTTGGGATTTTGCTGTTTTTCATCTTCTTCGATCATTTCGGCCCAAGTTTTTATTGGAACAACAGAGGAGACTATTGCTTTTGAATTTTGTTTTTCTTTCTGGTCCTTTGAGACCATTTTTTCTTTCCCTTTTGATTTTTTAGGCATTTTGATAGTTTACTCAGGATCTATTTTAGAGGAACTCTCTGGTCAGGAAATCTGGGATTGAGTTTTTCTCTCCTCTAATAAATTCAATTTTAAAATTAAAAATGTTGAGGATTGCCTGCCATTTGGTAAAAATTTATTTTGATGAAATGTTTTGGATAACTACAAGGAGACCTGAATTTCGTAATTAACCCTTTTGAAATCAAAACTCGAATATCTTTTTTACAGTGATTTATGAGTTCTCAATTCATTTGGATTGGTCTAGCTATTGTTGGAATTAGCTTTTTTGAGAAATCTCTTTCATATGGTAAATCAACCATATGTTATTTTCTTTGCCAAAAAGCATTTGGTAATTTCGAACAAATTTCCTTTTCAATTAACTTTTGAAAATTTTGAATTTTTTATTTTATAAATTCATCTTCCAAAATTTTTTGAATTCTAAAGAAAGAAATATCTTATTTTAAAAATTGTAGATTTTTTCTTTCCTTTGAATTATAAGATTCAACTCATTTTTGTAAACAAAACAAGCTTTTAAGAGATTTAAATTTATCATTCTGGGTTTTTCAATGAAAGGAAAAATAATTTTGTTTCCTTAAGATTTAAAAAAAATGCTATCATAATTGAAAGAGTAGGAAGTTATCATGTTGATAAATGGAGTCCCTAAAATGACACTATGATTTGTAGTTTCCAATAAAATGAAAAACATTTTGATCAAAACAATACCATTTATGATGGTAGCTTCGATTTTGCTTTTGATGATCATTTTTGAATTATTTGCCACAGAAAGCCTTTCATTTGTTTTCTGAGCAAATAATTTTGGAATAATACCATTTTTAAAAATATTTTAAATTAGCATCGGTATCAAAAAGAGCTATTGTTTCAAGTTTGAAACCATTTAAGAAAATAAGTGCTATTTTAATCAGATATTTTCGACTTGTACCAGTTTTTAAAACAAATAAGAAATCATCTAGAACTATTTTTAGGTTTTTAATTTCTTTTTTTATTTTTTCAAATCTTTTTCTTCTTCTTCTTTAGAAGACTGCTCTTCGATTTCATTTTGCTCTGTTAATTTTAAATAAGTTTTTGAAGAAGATCAGAGTCAGATTTCTATTTTTGTTTGAGGATCGTTAACTCTTATTTTACAATTCAAATTTCTTCTTAAAATGACTAGATAATTACATAAGATTTTATCTTTGATTTAACTACTAGGATTTTTGTTAAATCATAGGTGTTGTTTTGGATCAAAAAGGGGAATAAGGTGAAGAGGATTTAGATGGTTTTGGTTCAAAGGATTTAAAGAGTTATTATATGAATAATTTCACAAAGCTTATCTTAGTATAATTGTAAAATAGTTAACTAGGATTGAGGAACACCAAGAAACTTTTATAGTTTCCCCTGTCGAAACAACAGAATTAAAACTCAAAACCCTATCTTTAAACCTTTTCAAGTATGCATGACAAGCCAAAAATTGTTCAAGGAGAGTATATTAGAATTTACTCAAGCTTTGCGAGACCAATTAAGTAAAATAAAATCATCCTCTACCTCTACTCCAATGGTTGCACAAGATACCTAATAACTCTAAGTTTTGTGTTTAATTTCAATATATTTTTGTTTGTATCTTGTTTTATGTGATTTTTATTGTTTTAAGTGTTAAATTTCTCTTTTTATAAAAAATAGAATTATATTGAGATTTATAAATGTTTTGGTGTGTTTAATGGTGTAATTTTAACTTTTATGTAGGGAATTGATTTGCACTCGGCTGAGACCAAAGTGTCTCGATCATGTGCCTTGAAGAATCTCCAATCCATACCATTCCATTTTTGCAATCGGGGGAAACCATTTCTCGGCAGAGTTCAATCGGACTCGACCAAGGCCATTTGGTCTCAACCATGTCCAATGTAGAATTCAAAGATTTTTAGTTTAGAATGGGTCACTCAGCTGAGACCAAATGGTCTCAGTCGTGTGTTGATGTTACAGTACTATTTTACTCCGGTTGGACTCGATTGAGACAATTTATCTCCACTGTGTCCATTGCAGATGCTATAAAAACTGCATTTTTATTTGGCTAAAAGGGGAGAGCTGCTATTTAGACCTAGGGTTTTCTTTTTCCATTTTTTAGGTTTCTCTTTCTCTTTTCTGTAATAGTAACTTAGATTAGATTTATTTTTAATGTAAACCTTAGCTTAGATTTATCTTCAATGTAAGTTTAGGGTTAGATATAATTTTCGGCAATTAGTTTAAGTTTTGTTCTTCATTTTGTTGGAGATTTAAAGGAGAAGGCTTGGATCTGGATTGGAGCTTCATAAGCTACAATGGACTTCTTGTGTTTCTTCTTTCCTTTCTCTTTTACTTTATTTACGTTTAATTTTTAGTTTGATTGCTAGGGGATCTATGAATCCCCATATCTATGTAATAGATTAAACCTATCTCTGATAATGTATTGAACCTATCTTTGATTTGTATATGCTTGAATGTTCTATTCTTTAGTGTGATATATTCATTTATCTGTTTTATTGAGCATTTGATTATTTTACTTGATTTAAATGGATGATTATTACGCTTGATTGGAATAGGTATTTGCATGCTCTATTGCAACCTTGTATGAGCTGTGAATTGAAGGAGATTGGATTCCAAAATGGAGGCCTTTGGTTCATGGGTTATGCATTATTAAATTCAGAAATAGTTGATACACACACACACACATATGTATATGTATATATACATATATGTGTATATATATATATACATATATGTGTGTGTATATATATATATATATATATATATATATATCTATGTATGTACATATATATCTATGTATGTACATATATATGTATATATGTACATATATACATACATATATATATATATATATATATATATATATATATATCTATGTATGTACATATATATCTATGTATGTACATATATATGTATATATGTACATATATACATACATACATACATATATATATCTATATATATATATATATATATATATATATATATATATATATATATTTAGTATACTGGGCCAGTATACCTAGTATACCACCCGGTATACTTGGTATACCACCTAATATATAAAATATAGAACATGTTTGCATTATATTTTTTGGTATACCGGCTGGTATACTTGATATACCACTCGGTACACCTGGTATACCAACTTTCAGAAAATGTTCGCATTCTATTTTTTGGTTTATTGGTCAGTATACCTAGTATACCATCCTGTATACCAAATTTTAGAATATGTTTGCATTCTATTTTTTGTTATACCGACCGGTATACCAAGTATACCACTCGATATGCCAAAAAATAGAATATGTTTACACTCTGAAAATTGGTATACGGACTGGTATACCATAAGGTATACCAAATTACTTAACATGATTTTGTATTCAAATTTGAATTTTAATATTTTTTTATATTTAAGCTTTAATAATATAATAAATGTAGATCCAATAATTGAAATGCAAGCATCAACAATAAATTCTTTATCATTACAAGACCAACCATTTTTAGAATTGGAAGAAAATATTTCTGACATGATGGATTATGTGAGCATATTGAGCAAAGATACCATTTTGTTGAAGGCACTGTTGATTTCATTTTTGGTGGTGGAAAGTCTCTATATTTGGTAATGATTATATTGCTTTTAGGATTTTTGATCATGGGGTTAATCGGGTGGATCTAATAATGTTGTAATGGATAAAATGCAGAACTATGAAATGAATATTTTGCAACACATTATTATACTAGTATTGTCAAATCCTTATTTTTAAAATTTTTAAATTTTGAAATGGATTATGTGATCTAATAATTTTCTTTCTGTAAATTTTGAAATTTTTGATTTATGTATTGTCAAGTCCTTATTTTTATAATATAACATTAATTTATCAGAAGTTTAGGAATACAATCTGCTATTTGATTAGCCTATCTATCTATACATGGTTTAAAAGAAGACAATGAAAGAACCAACAAAGGATTTTGACATTTTAAATGATAGATAGGATTTCCCATTGAACAAAAGTTATCCACAATAACCTTAAGAAGCAATGCAATTGTTTGCATAATTACATTTTAAAGATGCAATGATAAGCTATAATAGCATACCCTTTTACAATGCTATGGCTTCCGCTATCGGAGCACTATAAGCTGTACAAAAGCCATACGAGTATAATCAGCCGAAATGAAGTAAGCACCATGTCACGATGGTAATTCAACCTCGAACAAAATTAATTATTGGTTAGAAAAATTGGTCATTGCACTTGAAAGGTCAGGGGAGCGTATTGGAGTGAAGCTTTAGTATGCTGGATTATGTCTTTGTCAAAGTAGATGAAGTCACATTAGAATTAGGAAACATATTAGCCTAAAAATGAATTCACATAGCCATAAAAGGGAAATTCGAAAAAGAAGGAAGAAAGTCAATATGGCTCATAAACCATACTCTTCGAGCATCCTCAAATAGAAACAAATAAAACTCAACTGTTTCGTTATCTTGATCATAAACTTCACAAATTGGATCAAGTTGAATGTCCACCTATTCAAGATAACAAAACAATAGCTTATTACAAAAGATCAGACTATGTAATAAAATATAAATATTATGAAATCTCAGCTCAGTCCCATAAAATAATTAAACCCAAGGCATGCAATAAAGAATCAGGGAAGAAAAGCCACTATAAAGCATATAGGTTTTGTAGTAAAATTTACTTCACATAAAAAATGTAACGGCAACAGGTTTTATCTATGGCTTTCTTTCCTTTTTCATACAGAATTTGGATCATCAAGAACAATATTGAAATTCAAAACTAAATCTTAAATTGGAAAAGCTCAACCAATATATGCATTATATATAAAAAAAGTAAATCACACAGCAACAGTCAATTGATTTAAGAAAATTAAACAACTTCAACAAAAATTCAAAATTAACTTAATCAATCTATAAAGGTAATTTTTGTTAGTCACTTATTGCATGGTATCAAATTTATGCATTTTTTACTAGTTTTGGCCATCAATGTGCTTGCCGGAGGCTCATTTGAGCTTTGCAGAATACATCCATACTGGCATTATGAAGATTAGAGCCTTATAGGTCCACTGTCAGTGTTCATGTGCTCAAGCACTATCCTGATTGGCCAAAAATTGAGCTAGAAGGTCACGACATCTCCCTCTTCGATTTGTCTATCGCTGACGATTAGAGAAAAATGAAGGGCACCAAAGAATCGCCTCAATGCTGGAAGTCCTTTAGTGGCTGTCGTGATATCCATTATCACCATCGATCATTGGAATGAGAAAGAACATCTTCAGCCACAAGAGGAAAGAGCTAACGGAAGAGAAAGGGGGAACGTTTCACAAAAAAGGTATTTTTAAAAACAAAAAATTAAAAAAGGTAATTTTAAAATTTTTAAGGGATGGCTGTATTTTTAAAAATCAAGGTTAAAAAAGTGGTAATCTATGCAATTTCCTCAAACCTAATCCCTAAATCCCCAATGCTTGGTGTTGCCGTCGATAGTCACCAGTATCTTGCTTATCTATAGAAGCTTGATTTTTGTCATTGTTTGTGAGAGGTAAGCAACTCTATTTCCTTCAAGGTTTCCTTCTCAATTATACATAGGTCTCTGTTTCCTTCTCGATTGAGTATATATGTTGAAATAAGATTTTATTCTTTAAAATTTTATCTTTGTTTAGGTTTTCGATGACATTTAACTAGTGAAAGGAGAAGGAAGGAGAAGGGATCTGAATATTGAAATCAATCTATAGCAAAAAAGGTATGTTGGTGATGTTTGGGTGATTTCTTTTGTTTAGCAATATCTGATTCTTCTACTAGCATTTCTTTCCCTATTATAGTGTCAATTTATTCTCTTGCTTTCTTTGTGATGTTTGGGTGATTGATTAGCTCTGATAGTGCTCATTTTATGGTGACTACTGATAGTGCTCAATCTATGCTTTTTGTTGAATTTTCATTGAAAAAAAAATTATGGCCTTGAAGACATTTGTTTGGGTCACAAAAATTATGTTCCATTTAGAGTTCTTCACTAGTAGAATAAACAAATAAATGCCTAATTATATGCTCTAGCTCTTGGAATATTAACCACTAGTAGTTAATGTTAAAGAGAGATAGTTTTGTTAGAGGAAACTTTGAAATCAACTGTATCAGCTGTGACTAATGTTGATGCAACCTTTGCAAACAAAATAAGGCTATTCGATCCATTGCCAACAATGGAAGTTATTCCTCAGCATCAAAATTAAAAGCATAAAGTGAGATGAAGCTAAAAAGAATTAAATATATGAGTTTGGAGAGAAAGCTCTTTAATAATTTTGTAAGCTATTATTTGGGTATCACTAGTAATAGAGATAATCTCTTCTATTTGTGATATATATATATATATATATATTTGTTTTTTTGGTTTATTTGATTACAAATTAATCAAGTAAATTAGCAGGATGTTTATGTGGATTCCATCTTTCATCTTCCAACTTGCAACTCTTATCTATCATATAGAGTATCCATATAAACTTAAATTAATTAATTATCAGCTAGTAGTGGTAGTGATGATTTACTACTACCATTTCTGATATAAGTGGAAAGGTATTGAACTCAATAGGGAAAACAAAAATATAAGCATAAGCTTAATCAAAACATAATAGTAGGCAGAAAATCATGATTTTATTGAAGATTTCATAGCTATTAATTTTTTTTATTAATTTAAGGTCAATCACACACAAATATAAACCAATTAATTATGACAAATGTAGAGCTCCCATGTAGAAGTTGGTGAGAATTGTGATAATAATTAATAAGGAAATAAAAGGATCACAATATAGATGGAGTGCAATTGAAGAGTGGTGTGAGAAATATAATCTATATAGATTAGCAGTAGAAGATACATTTGATGAAGAAGAAGAAGCTTTAGAGAAATTTGTTGAAGTTTTTCAGCCTAACTATTTCAAGAAAGACTCCATTCTCACTTTTCATTTTCTAATTGAGTGCTAACTATACTTGGCCAAATTTTGCTATGTGATAATTAATTACACCTACACCTTTTCAAGACTTAGCCTTAGCTTCATCTATATCTGTACATAAAAATTTAATGATATCTAATTGATTTATATTAATGAATTAAAGTTGTGTTTGGAGTTTGGAGTAGATTTTACTTTCATAACTTTTTATCAAATTAATTAAGTATCATATAATGAATGAAATTTTCAGTTTTGATTTTATTTATTCATGTATGTAAGATGTCTGTACAAACCAATAAATAAATTAGTTTCACTTATAATAGAAAAAGATATGTAAAAGAGGCCCTAGTCCAAGACTTCTCTTCTCATTCAAATTCCATGGCATTAGCTGATGCCCGATGAGCACATCTTCATCTTCAAGATGGATAACTCTCACACACTACAACAACCTCAAACAATCCATTCCTTAGTTAAGAGTTCTTTGGGTTGTGTGCCAGAAATTGAATAGATTTTATCATATCAGTTTCTCTTGAAGTCTCTCTGCTTGTTATAGGTATATGTTACATGTTGTTAGCATATAGGTATATTTTAATCCTATTTGATAACAATTAATTTGAAGTTGGTATATTCTCGTAATTACTTGTCTTTCTTTGTCATTGTTGATATTCTGCTAATTTTTCATCAGTTCAAGTGTAAATTTGGCCTTAGAGTAGCTTAGGTTATTGCTATCATGTACTTGAAATCTCAATGCTTATGTTGGAATTGGGAAATCCAATCCTGAAATTTGAAGTTTGAATTACATTTTGTACTACTCTTAAGTTCTTTCCATTTTCCTTGAAAGGATTTTGGTGCATGTCATGTATATTATTTGTTGCACTTGCTTACTAGATTACATAAATTACTGAATTCAAATATGTTATCTTGATTCTAGAGTTGTTTATGATAATATAATTTGTTAATTAAAGCAATAATGTTTGCATGTGTAGAGACAATTAGAATGCCACCTAAAATTTGACCTTAGTTCTGTGACAGTCAGTCTCCCCTTGTTCCACTTTTATGTTATCAATCTTACATTTTAGTTTTCTTCCACCTTAACTATCTATTTTAAGTAAGTTTATCCTTATATATTATGCATTGCTATGTTAAAAAAATAATTTAATCCATTAATAATATATTTTTATAAATAAAAACTTTCTAATTTTTTTTAATTTCTATATTAAGTTAGTTTGATTACTTAAATTAGGACACATACATAATTTCGTAAACTACCACCTTTCAAAAATCTACTTTAGATCAAGTGTAAATAGTATTGAATAATTAATGAAGTAGCTAATCATATTATTATGATATTAGCTTTTCCTCATTTTGCATAAGAAAATAGCAATAAAAAAACTCTATGCACTGCAATTCACATGTTTAGCAACTGAATTCATTTTACAGTCCTCTGATCATTAGATTTTGATATTAAGATCTCTTATATCAAACAATGAGGATTTTTACTTTTGATATTTGCAATATTTGTATTGTTTATTTCTTTTGTTTCAGTGCTTGATAGCTCTAATTCCTCTTCTATTGTTCAAGTGCCCAATTAGGATGATGATTTATATAAAAACAAGCTTATTAAATTGCTATAAGAGGCTCATTACCTTTCATAATACATTTCGAATATCAAATACTACTGGCCATTTATTTTGCAAAGGACCTAATCATAAACTATAATATATATATATATATATATATATATATATATATATATATATATATATATATATATATATATATATATATATATATATATATATATATATATATATATATATATATATATATATATATATATATATATAAGTTGGCTTAATAAAAGGATAACACAAGTCATCTAGCATAAAAGAGTAATCTATTTGTATTTAAATAATAATATAAAATCAAAATCTCACTGTCATGGAATTGATAAGACTGGATAAAAAGTGCAGGGTCATAAACTAATGAAAATGATAAGATGAATAAGAGACTAAAGATGTAAAATTGAGCAACTCAGTTCAAGCAATTAATGTTTTAATGAGAAGAAAAACAATTTACATGAAAGATAACTTACTAAACTAGTAACAAAACAAATTGCAGCATTAATTATCTATTTTCCTTTGAAGATTAAACGATCTATGGAAATTAATTGTAACAAGAACGTGAACAATTTGGCAAAGGATAACATATCTTTATACAAAAACAAATTGATCAAAAGATAACTTCTAAACTAACTTAAGAACCTGAATTCAAATCACACTACTATAGAAATAGTAACCCACTACACTGATATCTATTTAATAATAAAATAATGATGATTAAATATTTTTATTTTTGCTTATTTTTATAAAACAAATGTAAAAGATATAGTTTTTAAACTTTTTTTTACGATAAATGCAATATTCATGAATGAAAACATGGAAGGAGTTTATGAAATTTTCTTTCGATTTTGCTAATAATTTTTTGTGTTACAATATTAATGCAATATTCAAAATACAATGGACATTTATTTATTGTGTAATATATGTAATGAGTTATTGTCCCATATTATGCTTGGATTTATATTTAGATATTCATCTTTTAGACTAGGATTATTTTTTAGTGCTATTGAAGTTTGTTAACCATGTTATTTCTATTGTAATTTAATTTATTAGAATTTTGTCTTCTATTGTGTTTATGATTTCCTACCTCTGTTGGTCTCTTTGCGTCTAGGCTACAATTTTGTGTTTCTTCTAAGCATATGAATGCCTGTTGCTTTTTTTAGTTAGATGATGTCTATGGTATTGTTAATTATTGTCTGGCCTCTCAACCATAATTTGTACTTTTAAGCACATGTTTTTATAGCGGTTCTTATTTTGTGTTCAATGTTTAATTAATTAGTTAAGCCTGTTGATTCTTCAGGTACCAGCCATTACAGTGACATCAGCGGTATCATCCATATAATGATTCTCCATCTGCTCACGGTGATTCTACTTCTTAGTGACCTCAACGACGCAATATGTTTGATCATTTTTTTATTTGAATTTTATTGCTGATGTTATTTTGGATGATATTATTTGTATGTTGATGTATTATTTTAAGAGATATATAGTTTGATTATAAAATTATGTACGATTTCAATTAATTTTAATATAAACCATATGAAATGGATATTCTATTTTAAAACATATATATATATATATATATATACACACACACACATATATATATATGTGTGTGTGTGTGTGTGTGTGTGATCATTACTCTATGTATAATAAAATAATTTATTGATTATACAGGATGAAAATTAATAAATATAAAAAAAATAAATTATTCTATCATTTCACAATGGATTCATGATAACAAAATTGTAGCTAATATGTAATCAATGAGAAATATAAAATTAATTAGCGATTAATAATTCATCGTTAACATTTAGAGATTGGAATAATTAGCGATAAACTATCGCTATTGGACAATATTTATTAGCGACGAACATTTTTGTCACTTACAATTATTCTTATATTTCTCGTGACTAATTTTTAAAATCAATTAGTGATGGTTATGTCCTTGTTTGCAATTGAATTTTCTATCGAGAAATTAGCAACGATTTTATGATTCCATCATAAATAATTTAGTGACTGACCTTTTAATGATTGTTCGTCGCTCAGTCGCCAAACCAGATTTGCAACGAAAAAGTGCCAATTAGCGATGTAATTTGCCATCACAAATTGGAAGTTTTTTTTTGTAGTTGAAGGACTCTTTAGAATTATGAAGGCATTTGTAGCTCATTTTGACTACATCAAATGGATTTTAAGAATGTGTTTATCAATAGTGATATTGACAAGACAATCTATATAGTGTAACTAGAAAACTTGATGTCAAGTGATCTAAAGAAAATGTTTTGCAAATTAAAGAAATCCATTTATGGGCTTGAGCAATCTTTCCGTCAAAACATGGTATCATAAATTTCATTAAGTTATAATCTATTTTGGTTTTGAGATGAATACATTTGACAATTGTACATACCATAAATTTAGTAGGGATGAATATATTTTCTTGGAATATTGCATGTCAGCAACATCTTGCTTATAAGTAGTGATATATGCTTATCACATGAAACCTCGTAAAGAATTTTGAGATCAAAGATCTTAGGGATACATATCTATGTTAGGTATACAGATGCATCAAAATCAAAATAAAGGAATACTTGGGCTATCACAAAAGAGCTGTATCAATAAAGTCCTTAGCAAGTTTGAGATGAAAGACTGCAAACCAAAAGATACCCATATTACTATAGGAGAAAAGTTCAATATCAATCAATACACTAAGAAGTCTCCGTTAGATATATGCCTTAGAGCCTATGTATGATAGGGATGATTTCCATATATAAAAGATATTATTTTACATAATAAAGGCATTTCTTCATTTACTAGTGATAATGGTTAAATGCATATGTTTGTTTATACTTAAACTAATTAATAAAGTTCTTGGTATATAAACACAATGCAAAGTCGACCTTAAAGAGTTCATGATCTAGGATGACTATTATATATAAATTTATTAATACTTAAATTATCCCTGATCATAAGATTAACAAGATAGGACATTATTAATTTGGATAGACCAGTATGTGTTATACTTCTTGACTGGATTATGTAGTGGTTCCCATCATCTATAATCATGAGTTGATCAAAGTTAATATGTGAATGCTTGTTAGAAGAACAAGTACATTAGAGACCTACATTATCTCATCATGTTAGTTATGCAACTATCCTTGGACCTAAGATCACCAAGATTATCTCAAGTAGCAAGTCCTATACTTTGACTTATATATTTTTACTCCGTGAAAGGGTGTACATTACTCGATGATTAGGTATATGATAAACTATTTACAGGTAGTTGAGTGATTGATAGAGGATTTATTACCCTAAATGTTGTGGGGAGTTCTATCTCATAGTATTCCTGTAGTTTTTATCCATGAATCTTTAGCCAAAGTAGAATGCAAGGTGAATCAGATTCATAAGGGTATTTTTGGAATAAAGATATAAGATAAGTATATGATAAATTCATAAATGAATTGATATAAGTCCATACTCAATTCATAAAGGAGATATAAGTGTGGTGAAAGGACATATTGCATGGTAACTAAACATGGAAGGGTAATGTTAAAAGCATTGACTTATAATTCTTTTTTCATTTTGGTAGTTATGATACTTGACTAAAAATCTCTCATAGTGTGTGAGGATGTATGAATATATTAATAGAGATTGATAATATGATTTGAAGAGTTTAAATAATAAAAACTTGAATTTATGGAAACATCTTGTATTACCAACATGCACAGAAATCCAAAAGGTCACATAAGTAACATAATAAATGTCTGAGGTAAAAAGCATTTTATAAGTTGGACATAAGATGTTGGGGGAACTTATTAAATGAGAGGAATTAATTTGGGGTATTAAATTAAACACCATAAAGTTATAGGGTGCAATTAAAAGCTAAAAAATAATAAAAGTTGGAATTTTACCATTTCTAACAATTGTTGATATTGATGAATAGACATTGGTGAAGTTAGAATTCAACGAATGTTTAACCATCTAAATGGAAGTTGGATGTCTAAACCTAAAAGGCTTAGGTAAAGTAGAATCAATACCCATTTATAAATGTAAATGGCCATTGAGCTTAACCAATGGGCTTTTATAATAACAAATAGCCATTAGGCTTGTCTAACAAAAATAATTAAAGGAATTTACACCAAATACCCTTTTTTTTAACTTCACTTTTTAAAAATACAGCTTTTAATTTTAAAGTTTTAAAAATACCCTTTTTTAATTTTAAGTTTTCAAAAATGCCTCTTTTATATATTAAACCCTAATTGGATATTGTCTTCTTTTTTATTCTCATTGCCTATTGTCCTAGAATGGTGCTCTATCTTTATCTTAATCAAGTCGAAGACAACTGCATTCGATTCTCTAATTTTGCTTCTTCAAGTTAAAGACATCTTTCATCATCATAATATTATTCGATATCGTTTCCCCTTTTTTGATTAATTTTGCATTTTTATCTCTAATTTAAGTTTATTTATCCATATTCATCAAGTCTAAGGTGACTCTTCTTCTTTTTCTTTTTTTTTTTACTAACAAATGTGTAATATTTCTTTTGCAGAAATTTATTTTTGTTATAATTGTTTGTCATTAAAATTAAGTCTTGTCATTTGCCTTTTTTTTTTGCTTTGTTGATTGAGGTGTTACAATTGGTTGAAGAATTGTGATTCTTGTTTTTTTGTGTTTTATCCTTTAAACTATCAATTCCTGGGTAGTTTTTAATCTTGTGGTTTTTGCTAGTTTTTAATCTAACTGGTTTTGCTGAAATTAATTGTGAGGTTTATAGAAGAGCTCAATTGTTTTTTATTATTTGGTTGCTGAGAATATTTCAACAGGCTTTAATATCAGAGAACTTTGTTTCAAGAATGAGCCTTATAGATTTATCCAATGCAATAGAAAACTTCAGCCAATAAAATATAATTAGAATTGGACAAACGGGAACCATGTATAGGCCCACTGTTGCTAATGGTTGGTCTTTTGTAGTCAAACAATTCTCACCATGCTAAATAGCACTTCATAATTGAATTAAAGACACTAGGAAGATTAAGACACAAAAACATACTTTAACTTATTGTATTCTGCAAAGAATAGAAGAAAATTTTAGAACGGAGATGCTAATCAACCCAACTAAGATCAATCATCCAAGCAGAGGTTTCTGAATGGATATTAAATTGTAGGAGCAATATTTTCTGAAGGAAGATGTGTTTAGCTTTGGAATTGTGCTTCTTAAGCTCATTACATAAAAGAATGTTACTGTTTTAACAAGCTCTAGTTTTTGTTTTAATAGAGATTATGACATGGATGAGTTGCTGAAAGGGCAATAACATGACAATGAGATTCTTGGGTTCCTTAGAGTTGGAGGTAATTGTGTTTATCCATCTCCAGAGCAAAGTCCAGGCATACTAGATGTGTATGCGGCAATTAGCATTGTGAGAGATAAATATGAAAATTTAGACTCTCAACCCATTGTGGCTTAGTAGTGTATACTATGCTACATGATAATTTGTCATTGGTTTAATCCATGTGAAATTTCATGGGTCCAATATGGCATAATATTGTAAAATGAGAAAAATATGAAATTTTAGAGTACTAAAATAGCAAATGACAAGATTTCCAATCTCTATGAGGATATTTTCCATAAATGGTTTATATTTTTCCATGTATTCATATGTATAGGGCGCCAATAATGCAATATTATTTTAACAATATATGTAAGTTAATTTCAAATATGAAATTGATTGTAATTTGTAAGGTGAAATGGATCTTTAAATTGCAATTATCTTGTTGAGGATGGTTGTGAAATTTGTGGTTTTTATCCAATTCAAACATGAGGATTGGAGTATAAATTATAGATTTAAAATATTTACATTTTTTTCAAATGCATAATACAATTTCAATTCTGAATCTTGATACAGCCGATGGTATACCTGGTATACCACTTGGTATAAAATCCAAAAGAGAATTTTAATTCTAGATTTTGGTATGCCTAGTATACCACCGAGTATACCAAAATCCATATTAGAGTTTCATTATAATTATTATATATTTATTTAAAATATATATATATATATATATATATATATATATATATATATATATAGTCTCTTCAAATTAGAATTTTCATATAAAAAAATACTTTACATATTAATTAAATTATTAAAATTTTTAAATTCAAAAATTTTCTTTAAATATTATCTTAAAGTTATCAAAATTAATATAATAAAATTTTTTATAAAAAAGTAAAAATTTAACGGGACGTAAAAAATACATGTTAATATAATAGTGTAATTAATTAAAGAATAATTGAAAATCATTACCTTTTTAGATGCATAAAGGTTTGATAGAAAAAAAAAGATTGAACAATAACATAATAATCATATTTTTATAAAGAACAAGTATTATTTGAACTATTGATTCCATCTTTTAATTTAAACTAATTTGAAGGGGAAAATTACATATAATTCCAACTGACAATTCAAACTTTAATTTCTATGTATGCCTCTAATATGTAATTATCAAAACAAGAAAAACAATAGCCTATTATGTTCTTTGGTATACCGGGTGTTATACTTGGTATACCGTCCAGTATACCAAATTTTATAGTGAAAATGATGTTCTAAAATTTGGTATATCAGTGGATATAGCTGGTATACCATCCAGTATACCAAATTTCAGAATGCAAATATGTTCTAAAATTTGGTATAATGGCTGGTAGACCTATATACCAACCAGTATATCAAATTTTAGAATGTAAAAATGTTCCAGAATTTTGTATATCGAACGGTATACTTGCCGGTATACCAAATTCAAAAAATGCTACTTATATTTTGGAATTTGGTATACTGGCTAGTATACCTAGTATACCAAATTTTAGATTATAAATATATTCTGGAACTTGATATACCAGACCCAGATGATATACCAAATTCTAGAATGCTAATTATGTTATAGAATTTGGTATACTAGCTAGTATATTGTCCGGTATACCAAATTTCATATTGTAAACATATTCTAGAATTTAGTATACTAGATAGTATTCTAGTACACCATCTGGTATACTAAAGAATATTAATTATTCATTAAAAAATTAACAAACTACAATGTTAATAAAATTTATTAGAAACTAATTATTTTGTAGAACATTTTCTCATATCAAAAAGTTTATGTTGGTATTATGTCAAACACTTTGTATGCAATAATTAAAATACTAGATTTTAACAAATAATTAGCCAAACCGTATTAACCATTACTCAAACTGTTTATCACCTAAACCGAACCAATTTGATTAGTTTTTAGGAAATTTGATCTAAACTTGATATAGAAGACCAATGCAAAAAGCAAGGATCAATTTCAACCAAAATAGATAGAAAGTAGTTAAAAATCAGTTGACCAACTAACAAATGAGGCTTTTGCAATTTTTATGGAGATTGTTTTGATTTTAATTTTTTGCAAATACAAAATATCTTCAAGGCTTTGAAATTATAGATTATAACTCCCAATTGTTATATTTCCTAAAGCTTGTTACTAGTGAGGATATCATTTGTATTATACCAGATAGTCTCATTGATTTCTAGTTTGCTTCCATAAACTTATTACTAGTGAGGACATCATTTGCATTATTCTAGATACTCCTATTTATCTTCGTACATAGCATTATAAATCTCCATTTTCAACCGAGTTACTTAACAAGTTCATCCATAATTCCATGAAATAAAAAAAAGATTAGGATAATTTGATTTGGTAAGTTTTGGGTTTCTATCAAAGCAGAATAAGATGATTTTTGTAGAAGAAGGAAAGATAATATTTTTTATAGAGTTCTTTAGCTTTAGAGAGAGAGATATAGAAGAGAAAGAAAGAAGGAGAAGGAACTAAAAAAGGGATATTTTTATAAATGAAAATTTTAAAAAGGTAATTTTAAAAGAGAAAAAAGGGATATTTTTAATTGAAGCCTCTTTTTTTGGTATTTTTGTGAAACTCCCAAATAATTAATGTATGTTAAAAATGCATAGATAGTGATCTATTTGTTTGTTGCCCTACGTGTAGAAGCTTGACTTGATTATGACTTTCTATGCCTAAACATAATCTGACTCAAAAGGAGTGTAAAATACCGTTCTTAAGTTAGGATTAGGTGAAGATCATAAGATTCATTAAAGCCACTAAAAGAAAAAGATAACATTTATCTTCTCTTTCTCTTTTTCTTTACAAGTGCAAAAAGTTTACTAGTCACTAGCCTTTTTCACCCATTGCAAAGTGTGTAAGTGTTCTTGGACTTCTTTTATTGTGGATATGCTTGGAGGTGTTCAGTTTTGAACATTCAGTTTTAAACATTTTCACATATCAAAAATTTTATAATGGCATTATGTCAAACACTTTATATGCAACAATTAAAATACTAGATTTTAACAAATAATTAGCCAAATATTATTAACCATTACCCAAATTATTTATCACCTAAACCCAACCAATTTGATTAGTTTTTAGGAAATTTGATCTAAACTTGATATAGAAGAGCAATGCAGAAAGCAAGGATCAAATTTAGCCAAAACAAATGGAAAGTAGTTAAAAATCAATTTAAGCATTTCACTAGCTAACCGATGAGGCTTTTGTAATTTTCATAGAGATCAGTTTGTTGTTAATTTTTCAGAAATACAAAATATCTTTAAGCCTTTGAAATTGTAGATAATAGCTCCCATTTGTTCTATTTTCAGAAGTTTGTTACTAGTGAGGACATCATTTGTATTATACCAAACAGTCTCATTGATTTCTAGTTTGCTTCCATAACCTTATTACTAGTAAAGGATCATTTGCATTATTCTAGATACTCCCATTTATCTTCGAATAAATTAGTTAAGTGACATCAGTTACTTATAATTGGATAAGCCTTATTTATTATTACCTGATAATCTATCTTTTTACATAGCATTATAAAGCTCCCTTTTCAATCAAGTTCTTCTACAAGTTCATCAATAATTCCATGAAAAAAATAGAGTAGGATAATTTGATTTAGCAAGTTTTGGGTTTCTATCAATAAAGAATCAGAAAAAGATGATTTTTGTAGAAGAAGAAAAGATAAATTTTTTGGTTGAGTTTTTTAGCTTTATAGAGAGATATATGGAACATAAAGAAAGAAGGAGAAGGAATTAAAAAATGGGTATTTTGAAAAATTAAAATTTTTAAAAATGTAATTTTAAAAGAGAAAAATGGATATTTTTAATTGAAACCTCTTTTTTTAGGTATTTTTGTGAAAATCCCAAATAATTAACATATGTTGAAAATGCAAAGATAGTGATTTGTTTATGTGCTGTCCTTATTTGTACAAGCCTGACTTGATTGTGACTTTCAAGTCTAAACATAATTTGACTTAAAAGAAGTATAAAATACCTTTCTTAAGTCAAAATTAGGTAAAGATCACAAGATTCATTAAAGCCATCAAAAGAGAAAGATAATATTTTTCTTCTCTTTCTCTTTTTCTCTATAACTGTAAAAGGTTTATTAATCACTAGCCTTTTCCACCGATTGCAAAGTGTATAAGTGTTTTTAGACTTCTTTTATTGTGGATATGCTTGGAGGTGTTCAGTTTTGAACATTCAGTTTTAACATTTTCTCATATCAAAAAGTTCATGTTGGTATTATGTCAAACACTTTTTATGCAACAATTAAAATAATAGGTTTTAAAAAATAATCAGCCAAACTATATTAACCATTACCTAAACTATTTATCACCTAAATCCAACCAATTTGATTAGTTTTTAGGAAATTTGGTCTAAACTTGATATAAAAGAGCATTTCAAAAAGCAAGGATCAAATTCAGCCAAAACAGATGGAAAGTAGTTAAAACTCAATTGAAGCATTTCACCAGCTAACCGATGAGGCTTTTGCAATTTTTGGGGAGAATGGTTTGTTGTTAATCTTTCACAAATAGAAAATATCTTCAAGCCTTTGAAATTGTAGATAATAGCTCTGATTTATTATGTTTCCAAAAGCCCATTACTAGTAAGGATATCATTTGTATTATATCAGATAGTCTTATTGATTTCTAGTTTACTTCCATAAACTTGTTCCTAGTGAGGGGATCGTTTGCATTATTCTAAATACTCCCATTTATCTTTGAATAAATTAGTTAAGTGATATATGTTACTTATAAATTTATAAGCCTTATTTATTATTACTTGATAATCTATCTTCTTACATAGCATTATAAAGCTCCCTTTTTAACCAAGTTCTTCTATAATTTCATCCATAATTCCATGGCATAAAAAAATAGAGTTGGATAATTTGATTCCGTAAGTTTTGGGTTTCTATCAAAGAAGAATAAGATAAAGATGATTTTTGTAGAAGAAGAAAAGTTATTTTTTTATTGAGTTCTTTAGCTTTTGAGAGAGATATATGGAATAGAAGGAAAAATAGAGAAGGAATTTAAAAAAAAGGTACTTTTAAAAATGAAATTTTTAAAAACGGTAATTCCAAAAGAGAAAAAATGGATATTTTTAATTGAAACCTCTTTTTTTTGGCATTTTTGTGAAACTCTCAAATAATTAATGTATTTTGAAAATGCACAGATAGTGATCTATTTGTGTGCTGGCCCTATGTGTAAAAACCTAACTTGAATATGAATTTCTAAGCCTAAACATAATTTGAATCAAAAGGAGTATAAAATACCCTTCTTAAGTCAGGATTAGGTGAAGACCATAAGATTCATTAAAGCCACCAAAAGAAAAAGACAATACCAAAAGAAAAAGACATTCGTTTTCTTCTCTTTCTCTTTTTCTCTGTAAGTGTAAAAGGTTTACTTGTCACTAGCCTTTTTCACCTATTACAAAGTGTGGAAGTGTTCTTCGACTTCTTTTATTGTGGATATGCTTGAAGTTGTTTAGTTTTGAACATTGGTGGTTTACAACAACTTAGTGGGGTGAATTTTTACAACTATTTTACAAATCTCATTAGTAATAATTTAAACTTAGGTTGTTTTCAATTCTTGTGACACAATTATATAGTTTTAGGTGTATTTAGTTTTTAATTTTTACCTTGCTTATGATGCATGAGCTTAATATGATCGATAATGGTATCAAAGCTTGGTTTTTCCAAATGAATTGGACAATTATTAATTAAGAATGTGTATATAGTTAGTGTCTTAAAGCTCTAGGGTTTATGTTATATTTTAATTAAATTAACAAGCGTCATTAATCATTAATTTAATTATATGTATAAGATACTGCATAATTAATCATGAGTTTTTTTCTTGCTTTATTAATTCTAGAATTTGTTAATTTGTGTTGATTTGTCATTTTGTTCAAAAATGATTGTGAATTTCATTTACAATTGTGGGTTTTTTTTGTTCTTAATAAGCATTGGCTATTATTGACTGGTGTTAAGATTGAAAACTTAAAGCCAAGGTCAACTTTATTTGATAAGCGACGATTGGAACATAAAAATTTGCATATCAACTATTATTTACTATTATCAACAAGCATGGACTTATATTTTTATGAATTTATTCAATATGGAACCATTAAACTAGCATTTAAATGGTTAAACAACCATTAGAATATTAAATTTGCATATAAACTTGTGTTGGGATAAATTTTTATAGATTTTAAGTGATACTGAATCATCTAACTTATGTTCACAAGGTTGAACACCCGTTGGAAGACAATCAGCAAACCCAACGGGTGTTTATATAGATAAACAATTACATGGGTGTGATCATCAAACCCGATGTAAATGAAAAATTTTAATAGTTTAGTTTAATTAATTAATTAGATTAATTAATTAAATTAGTAATTAATTATTAATGAGATTAATAATTGGAAATATCACATAATTCAGACAATATGATTTTTTAATACGATATTTGTTAAAATCAATGGCATTTATTATAAATTTGATTTTAGGAGTTAAAATATAAATTGTTGAATAAATTGAATTCTTAATTTTTGTTTTTCTTTTTGCATTATAGAATGCATCTAAAGGCACATGTTTGGCATGAAGATATGGTTATGGACTGATGGCCTAATGTGATTCGGCATTCATAGTTTTCTTTTTAGCCTTAACAACTTTCATGTCAGCCCAATTGTCTTAGAATATTTCTTTTCAAACTGTTATATGTAATTGAATTACGTAGCTTAGATATGGAAAGGGTGTTGATGGAATGAATGAAGATTCAACAAGAAAGAAGAATATGAATTATTCCTATGATTGGTTCTTGTAAATAATGCATTCTACCTAGTGATTGACCTAGTTTCTTTATTGGCATAAGGAAACCAAAGTAAAAATTCCATAAATATGTCTTTTTTAAGAGTTAAATAATGATGTATGTTTAATAAGATTACAAAGTATATGCATGCACATGCTGATGTATAGTAATCCCTTAAACAATATTAAGAAATATAACTTTTTATTAGTACGAGGAACACTAGAGGTCTTTATAGTATTGGGTTTTTAAACATATTAAACCCATATTATATTGAATATATTCAAATCATATTTAGTGGGGCATCTTAACAAGCCCATTAGTTCTTAAGCATACTCAAGGCTATTGGACTTAGAGCAAAAGGTTAGAGAAATTTATATAAAGATATACATGCATCAATAGTTGGTGACCTAATGATTCAATTGTTACATTAAGATGCAATTGGTATATGATACCTACCTTTCAGGTTGGAGGTTGTCTTGTTGAGTACACTTAAGATTAATCTTTTAACTAGGAGTCGAATATTGACCTATTAGGAAAACCACTTGTTTTTCTTGGATTAATTATTAGAGCTATTTGATTTGCAATAAAATAGTGGGAGTATAATGGATTAGTTAAAGACCTAATTAATGCATTAATATATATATATATATATATATATATATATATATATATATATATATATATATATATATATATATATATATATATATATATACACACACACACATTCTAACATGTTTTATTCTTCACATCTAGGGCATTTCACCATAAGCACTTCTCATATAAACCTACAATCCATTCTAAAACAACAACAAGTTGCCTACCTTAGAATAGTTCTTAGATCTAAGAAGATCCACTATTTGTTGGATTGGGAACCACCATAACATCCATCGATTGATATCTCTATAAATGAACAACTTGCTTATATTGAATATGAAACGGATAATTAAGTGGCAACATATGTGATGCTTGCTACTATGTCCCTTGAGTTGCAAAAGCAACATAAGCAGATGGATGCTAGAACTATCATTTTAACCTTAAAGAGTTATTTGGTTCTCTAGCTAAAACCAAAAAGTATAATGTTGCTTATGCTATCTTTATTAGTAAGATGGTGGAAAGGAGTTTGACCTCTACCTATGCACTTAAAATGAATAGATTTATTAAAGAGTTGGGCAGGCTTAGACAATGACTTATATATGGATATGATCCTACATTCACTAGCTCCTAGCTGTGCACCTTTTATTCTTAACTACAATATGAACAAGCTAGAAACTTCAGTTCCTATGCTGATTAATATGATAAAAACTATTGATACATCTCTTAAGAAGATTGCAAAAGTAATTATAGACATCTTTTCTACTTCCTTTAAAAAGAAAAAGGGCAAGAAGCAGAAAAAGACAACCAAAGCCCAAAGTAGGGTGGTAAGAAAATGAAGGATCCTAAAGGGACTTTTGAGGCCCCCAACTACACCCTAATAGCATTGCTATATGTCTATGATGTATTAAGAACTGCACATAAAGAGTTAAGTGAGTTAGGCATAGTAAGAGGATATAATGGTTATTAATGTAAAAGTTTCAAATAATGCAGTAAATTACTCATATTGTTATATGCATGCATAAATAAGAATAAGATGTGTATTAAGATGTAAATTGAGATGGGATTGTACATAATTTTAAGAGAAAAAAGATAAGGGATTAGAGTGTAACTTTCTAAAGGTCCAACGAGTAGACCAATAGGAAACTAACACCTATCCAAATCTAGAATTATGTTTTTAGCACATATATAAAAAGGGAGAGGGGGTAGAACAGTTGAAAAGGGCTTGGAATTTAAAATTTTTTCATTTTTTCTCTACTTTTTTCACACATAAAAATTGTATATAAAGGGCAAGGAAAATCAAAGCCATTTTTGAGTAATTTAAGGTAAGTTTAAAAGAATTTGTGATTTCAGCTCCATCTTTTCTTGCTCAATTCTTTGAGGATGGATTTGGTAAATGGATATGGTATTGATAAGTTTGTTTTGATGAATTTAAGTGGAAAAATCTAGCAAAAGGAAGGGGAAGGAATAAGAGAAGAGCTAAAAGTGAAAGTTTTGGCCATTTAAGGTTTGGGACTCTACTTAGGTTGAATTTTCTTGTTGTGTATATTTATATGTTTTCAATAATGTAAAATGGAAATGAAATGGTTTTTGGGGTGTTCTTTGGTATTAATTTTCATGGAATTGAATGAGTATAACAAGATAGTTAAATTTTGGTAAAATTCTATTAGAGGTGCACCTTGACTAGTTTTGGTATTTTAGCCATATCTTGGCCTATGAAACTCTAAATTGGGTGATTCTAATCGGATCATAAACTAGACACATAGATATAAAAATTTTATGAAGAAAGCAAAAATCAATTCTGCCTTTAAAATTTTTGAATTTTGACTTGGATATATGTGATGATGGTTGCCCTATCATTAGGAGCAGCTTGTACTCTTTTATGAATATCTCAAGATTTATAAGTTCAAATGACTTGATTTTCATTCATAGGGGATAATTTTCTAGAAGTCCACTCTGTATAAAAATCATATTTTATATGCCTAAATCCTTGTGTATATCGAGCAAGAAAAACTATTTGCTATAAAAAGTTGGGCATTTAAGTCAACCCAACTGGATTGGTTTCCAATTCAGTTATGTTGATGCATTTTGGACTAATAGAATGCAACCCACCCGACTAAACTGAAGTTTAATCTAGCTAAATACCCCCCTGTTCTAGCCTATTAGTGTTTTTAGACACCGAAAAATTATTGAAACTCATCCAAACTTTGTCAAACATTTTTAGAGGCTTATAAACATATACATAGGGATGTAACATGACATGTTATATATGAAATGTATAATTTTACATTAAAATAAAAAAATGTGTGTTAAACATGAATATAAAAAAATTATGTACATAAGATATGATTTAAGTACATTAATGAGTTTTATGCTTCCAAAAACTTTTGAACTTGAACCAAACATTTTTGAATGTTCACTAAACCTTAAAATCATATATGCAAGGTTAGTAAATGAAGTAATGAACCTTATTAACATGTATAATCATGATCTAAGAGTGTGTGTGTGTGTGTGTGTGTATTTCATGCGCTTGTGATAAATGTAAATGAACATGGATAATTGTATTGAAAGTGTTATATGCTAAAAGATGAATGATGAACATGTTGAACTGTATCTTAAGTGTAATTGAATATAAGAGATATATTATTATTGTTGTATGCTTTAATGTGTATATTGACCTCGTGATCATAAATGCATTAAATGTAATATTATTGAGTGATTAAAGATTCAATGAAAGCCTGAATTTCACATAGTTATGGATAGATAAGCATGCTTATAAGGGATAGTGATTGTAGCTGGTAGTGTTAGCATTGAAAGGTGTCTAGTATTTCGATACCTATTGGTATCTAGTGATTTGAGACTATTGTGCCTCTAGTGTTTGATGTTACTTACCGGTATCCATTTTTTTTTTGTTATCCACAATTAATAGGAATTGAGGCAATGAATGAGTCTCTAAGTGAATAACAGTGGTAAGAGATTTGTTATTAATAGTGTGTATATTTTAGTGACTCATTGCAATGTTAGTGTATGCTAGGATTATTGTTAATGGAATCCACATGTTTAGTTAATACATGTTATTGTTATCATTAAAGGGATTATCTTGCTAGCTAATGCATTATGTGATACAAAAATTAAAAGAATGTTAAGATATATTTTAGTTATTAAATGTAAATATGTGAAGTTTGTACTTACATGATATACTAGTTATGTTTATTACTTCATCAAGAAGTCAATTGCATTGTTTTACTCCTCACTGAACTATTGCTCAGCATGGGTGTTCTTCCCGCGTAGGTGCATAGATGTAAAATAGAAGTACCAAATTTTCAAGTCAACATCTATAAGCCACTAAAGGTGAAGCTTGAAGTCCTATTTTGGTATAGAATTATTTTTGTATTGTATAGCATAAAAGATATGTAATGTGCATAATGAATAAGAAATATAAAGATGTTATAAATATTTTGTAGATTGTATATGTATTTACATATTATGATATGGAAATGGTATGTAGAATTAATAAAGTAATTTTAATAATGCAAAAATCATAGTGAAGTTATTTGTAAAGAACTTATAAATATGCCTTAATTCTGTTTAATCTAATTCAAATGAGAAAATTTAATAAGATGAAATTATTAGGATGTTGTCGCACTCTCATATTTCTTTTAAGGGGTATGAGGGTGTTAAAGGACTTGTTTCCACTATGGCAAGGATGGTCATTAGAAATGAAATTGCCAGTTCTACCTAGATTCTTTAAAAGAGAAGAGGCTTAAAAAAGCTTATACTTAAGGTTTTTATGCAATGAAAATAAATACTTATTCTATTTCTTCTAGGCATTTGTGGGTATCAGATACCAAAAATGAATCTCATTTGTTAATGATTTGTGAGGATTTAAAATTCGTAGAAGAGATGGCAAATGGGAGATGGATTTATTGTCAACTACTAGTCAAAAGGTTGTTGCTCAGACTATTGGGATATATCAACTGACCCCGCCAAATGGATTGATACTGAAACTACATAACTATTATTATATTACAGCTTTATCAAGAAAAAAAATATTTCTATTTCTTATTTATTAGAACTATGACGCACGTCGAACACCGTAAGCATATGGTTTGTTCTTAAAAACCCATTTTTAGGGCTCAAGATCTGATCAAGGCTCTTTTAACTCATGAAAATCAATCTCTTCATAATCGGTAAGGATTCAACCTAATATGTGATGCCTCAAACCTTAAAAAGTCACTGTAGACACCGTGATTTGAGGCAACCTAGATCAATGTTATCCGATAATGAGAGTATGAAGTATTGCTGATAGTAGTTTCAAATCTCAAGCTCTAAAAGATTTTCATAATTCTTCAAGAGATAAAAAAAGTTTCCAAATGTTTTTAACAAAATATGGATAAAAGCCTTATTTTGGGTCTTCAGTGGTGATAGACAGGGTGCTCGTCTATGGGTACCTCTCTTTTATGTGATCCATCTAGGGCATTTTTTGTCTAATCCAGAGTTTAGTGATGAGGGACATCCATATCACACTCGAAACCCAAAATTTCCCATAATTTTCTGAAATTTTAAAAAGAAAGTTAAAGGATAATGATAGGATTCCAGATTTGGTAGAATATATCTCCAAATTTGAGGTATTAGAGTTAGAATTCAACTCAAATTATTAATTTTATATAAAACCTTTAATTTTTAGGGTTTTAAAATGGGGAATGATTTTCGGGGAGAGCCACCATTAGAGAAGAAAAATTAGTTTATGTCTCTTTAAGTTTTATGCTCTAGCAAGTTCTTGAAAACATACACACACACAATGATATTTTGAGATCTAGTCTTCAGAAATGACAATCACGAATCAGAGTAAAGATCTGGATCACAAAAGTCATAGAGTCAAAATACTTCTCGAGAGTAATATTTTAGGTTCTTTCTCACTTTCTCTCCCTACAATTTATTAATATGCTTATTTGATTGTTTGATATTGATTTGATACATTTTAATTGCCAAACTTAAATGATACCAATGATGTGCATGTTTTATTGAGGCATGATTTGTTTTCAATTCGTTTAATATGCTATAAGCATGATAAAACCTATGGGATTCCTCATTTGTTGAATATGTAGAGCTTTATGTTTTATTCATTACACCTTGTTGCAACATGTTAATTACATATTTTATGCTTAATTCGTGGTTATAACATGTTTTGGCATGCTTTTAGGTTGTGTAAATGTATGTTTTAGGTCAAAAACTCACTTTGCATGATTTCCTACATTTTTTCTTTTTTTTTTCTATATTTTTTGGTTCTGTCCAAAGGTGACAGATGAGAAGAAGGATTAAGGGATGCCCATCCCTCACTTGAGGGATATGGCTCCTCAGCTCCTTCTCCCTATCCGTCCCCTACTCCCTCTTATGGTCGTCCCTCATCTCTTGTGGCCATTCTTGAGAGTTTTTCAAGCCATTTTTTATGTATTTTGAGTATATTTACGTATGTTTATAATTTCAATCACATTTGTATATTATTTTATGTAATTTCATACCGTACAATTTGTTTCTGTATTATTTTCATATTGTATTATTCAATGCTTTAATTATTTTTATTGTGCACTGATTTTTGTCCCATTTTCGGTATTTTTATGAGTATTTATTTTTGGCTTTGGAGGATTGCTTTAAATTCTTGCAAGGAAAGTCATGATCTCTGGAATGATCCACTACTTGCTTACTTTTATTTTTTATGGTTTAGTTTGATTAATTATTTAATTTTCATTTATGGATTTATTTTCTTTTTGGATGTATTATTTTTTTAGGGATGTAATAGTTTAGTAAAAAAGGATTTCTGTGTACGATAAGATAAAAAGGCACTAAAATGTTCTCTATTGAATCAATTGGGTTTTTCTTCCAAAATACAAACTAATGTCCAATTTTTGACCCAAAAATTCACACAATATAATAAAACCTTTTCATAAATATAGGTGAGGAAACTAATGTTCCCAAACAATCCATACCCCACTTTATTTATGTTTTTTTTTCTTTTTGTATATTATTCATTTTCTATTTAATGATTTGCTTATGTAATAATTTAAGTAGGACTTTATTTGATGTATTTATTTATTGCTTTTTGTTTGATTGGGATGTTTATTTTGATTCTATTACCTGTATCATGTGAGAGAGGAGAGTGGATTAATTTCTAAGACTCAATTATAAAATACCACCTAACCAAGATGCTTAATAAAAGTGATATCCTGAACACCAGCCTCTATTCGGACATCAAAAGGTCGAGATAAACTTCTCGATGTTCTATCAGATAGCAACTCCATGACTCCTACATTTTTAGGCATGCTAGTAGATCCCCTCATAGGTTGACTAATGACCATATACTAGGCTTAATCTCTCATTATGGTGAAGTGGCCAATTTATAATTTAAGTGAGACTTATTCGATCTTGTGCCTAAAAGCAGACCTCTGACAACCCAACTGGAAATGAAAGATGGCTTCAACATGCATGATAGTGGTGACTCTACTGGAAAAGAGACCTTGCTTTGAAAAATATCGTAGTTAAGTTTTTTATGATTGGGTTTAGTTATTAATCCTGTCTCTTTTCAAGATTGCATTTCTTGCATTCATTTCAGAGCTTTAGAATTAAGCTAGGCATCTTTTTAGCTTCGATGCTATCCTAAAGCATGCCCTAAGTTAACTCAATGTAGGAAGGTGTTAGGGAGACCCACCAATTGAAGTCTAATACCAAATGTTATATAAAATGGTGGCCCACAAGTTGTTATGCTCGTGATGAGCTAGACTTATTAGCAGGGACCATGTTTGGGTAGCCTTAAAGTTTCATAACCGTTGACTCAAGCCTATGTAATGACCATAGTAACTTTCCCTAGGTTGTATAATCATAATAGTCTTTTGCTTGCTATGTGGATCTGTATATATTGATCAAACTCAAACAAATTAGGAGGGTACCAGTCAAGGGTTGCCATACCCCGACGAGCTTAGCTCGATTTGTATGAGTTAGTAAAAATTACATGATGGTCAAAACCATTATGCATGTATTTTCAATTAGAGTAGTTATGCTGCCAGTTTCCCACCATGCACCATAAGAGTCCATTGGGTACCCTATTGACCCATAGGCTAAGCCTACCTAGGAAAGAAATCATACTACCTCTTGTATAGGAGTAATAACATTAGAAGGCTATTGTTATGCTTTAGTGTGATTGTGATTAATTCTTAACCAAACCATACATTGCATTTATGCATCATGTATATACCATACTCATGCATACTCCTAATATTTGACCTTTTCAGCCATCATATACTCATCTAAATGGTCCAAATTTAAAGATTTATATCCAGATTGTCAAGACCAAACTTAGGTTTAGATTTAGGTTTAGAGGTCAGTTCTAAGTGGGATTCAAGGCAGTTATTAGAAAATAGTCAGGGAATTAACTTGGAAATAGGAAACGATAGGGTGAATAAGACTGAAAGAGGGAATGAGACTAGAAGAGTAGCTGATGACACCACTGTAAGATTTCCATTCTTGAGTGAAAGGCTAGATGTTACCCCTATTAGGCCTTTGACAATAAGGGATGACTTGGACCAGAGGTTGGATAGGCATCTGCAGGAGTTTGAGGAAAGGATATTGGCTATGATTGGTTAGGTGGCAGCTTCCATAGCACTTAATGTTAGAACTTAGCTTGTAGCACCTGCTTGTGAGACAATGGAACCAACTCATTTTGGGAATGTTGCCACAGTTGATGCTGCTGTGCTTCGAGACCCACCTAGAAGGGAAAGGAGGCACGACCTTGAGGATGATTTTATATAAGAAGAGGATGAAGAATAAGTTCCTTCGATGATGAACTTAAGGGTAAGAGGTCCTAGTGTTAAGGATCCAGCTTTTAAGAAGATGGAGGAAAAGATTGAAACCATATCTAGGTTGTTTTCTGGCAATAGAAGGATAAACCCTAAGGATAGGGATTTGGATGGAGATGAGCCACTACCTTAAAGGTTCAAGATGGTTGATCTACCAAGGTTTGATGGCACCTTAGATCCTTTAGTGTATATCAAGCAATACACCTTGATCATAAAGGGGAATACTCTATCTCATAAATAGAAGGTGGAGTACTTCTACTTGAGTTTAATTAGGCTTACTATTGAATGGTCTCATGGAATGGATAGATAAACTAAAGAGGATCTATTGATGGAAGAATTCCTCATGTGGTATGATTGCAGTACAAGGATAAAAGTCACCTTCAAAGATCTTAAATTACTTCAGCAAAAGCATGATGAGTCTTTCCATCACCAGGTGGAGAAATAGGGTGATGGAAATAAAGTGAAATCTCGACACCACTAACCAAATTAGGTTGTTTATCTGTAATGCAAGTATATACCTATGGGACGGTTTATAGATGAAGGGTCTAAAAGATCAGGAGTATTTGATGTACATAGCTATAGAAGCTAAAATAGAGTATCTATCAAGAAGGGCAAATAATGAGAATGCAAGGAGAAGCTTCATCATCAATAAGACTATCAGGAACAATAATAGGTAGAACAGAGCAGGAAAGATTGTAGAGGTGTTTGCTACAAAGGTTAGTCAGAGGCATTATTTTAACCTAGGAAAACCACTATCTTGGATTTTGAATAGGTTGGTTAAATAAGAAAAGCTTCAGCCTCTACCACTAAAGCTTGCGAGAGTCAGGGCTTGTCCTATCATAGGGAAGACCAATATTGTGCATACCATCAGCACACTGGGCACTCAATTGATTATTAATGTACTTTGATGAATAAGATTTAAGATTTGATTGACAGCAAGCAGATCTCAGATCCAGAGAAGAGGGATAAAAAGAAAAAGGGTGGTTACAATGTGGTGCATCCTTTAGTGTACATGATAGGGTCAAGTTTGCCTGAATGGTATGTGATAAATGATTTATATGAGAATAAGTACCTAGCTGTCACTTGCTCCACCCTAAAAGCAACAAAGCCAATCGAAACAAATCGACCAGTTTCCATGATTGATTGTTGGGATACTCCTACAGAGAGTGAGAATAAAGGGACTTTCATGCCCATTTATATCTGGAGTTCAGCTAGTGAGCACGAGGAAGAGATAAAGGAAGAAAAAGAAGTGAAAGCAGTCACAAGGAGTGAAAGAGTGGCCCCTGAGATCGAAAGGCAGTTGACTCCTACTATAGTGCCTATGGAGAAAGAAGGTGAGGATGATCAGATAATCAAATACTTGAAGAAGATACAAACTCAGATAGGCATTTGGGACTTAATAAGTCAGTCTTTCTCTCAAAGAAGGAAGTTGGTGAAGGCATTGAGCGAGGCTACTTTGGCTACTACTATATCGCCCTCTGAATTGCTGGATTTGTTTAGAGGTAGAACTAGTGAGAATGTGGTGTACTCATATATTGACTAGCCTGCAGAAGGAAGGAATCATAATCGTCCCTTCTACATCAAAGCTTAGGTTAATAATAAGCACACAACTTATGTAATGATTGATGGTGGTTCCTCCATTAATGTCTATCCCCTAATGGCAATCCCAACCTTTAGATTGAATGAGAGAATGCTTAGTAAGTGTGATATGACTATTTTTTTCCTATAACAACTCTAAGAGATAGACGGTTGGGACATTTAAAGCTATGGTGAAGATTGAACCCATTAAGACTGAGGCCAAGTTTGTAGTTTTACCTATTCAAGCAGATTTCTTTGTGCTTCTGAGGAGGCCATAGTTTTATAAGCTGGGAGGAGTGTCATCTACATTGCATCAGATGATTAAGATCCCTCACGATGGGTAGGTGGTCACTATTAAAGCAACAAGGGAAAATCAGGTATTTGTACTCGAAATAGAAAAATAGCCATTCAGCGGGTTTCATGTAGCAGTTAACAAAGAAGAGGATAATAAGGATGGTTTCCCTAATTACCCTCGTATAGTTAATATACTATTTAGGATTACTTATTATATCCACCAGTGTTAAGATCACCTTAAGTAGGTAAACCTCTAATTTTGTACTTGGCAATAGAAGATAGTTCAGTGGGGGCCATGATGGCATAAGAAGATGACTTCGGGATTGAATACACAGTATACTACCTTAGCAAGAAATTTATCCCTTATGAGGCAAAGTATGTAGAAGTCAGAAAGATTTGATTGGTGAACATATGAGCATTGAAAAATTTGAGCCACTACTTCCATTCTTCAAAATCAAGTGGTGGCCAAGCAAAACCCTCTTAGATACTTACAAGAGGCTCCTTTGTTGTTAGGTAAAATATGAAGGTGGTTGATTCTCTTACAAGAGTTTGATATAGAGTACATCAGTAGAAAAAACCATTAAAGAGAGGGTAATGGTAGAGTTCTTAGCTGATCAAACCTTACAAGGAAAAGAGGTGACTTATGAATTCCCTGATGAACACATTATAGCTATAATTGTGCAGGGATGGCAGATGTGTTTTGATGGGATAGTAAACAATAAGGGAGTAGGAGTAAGAGTAATCTTGATTACTCCAAAGGGAGAAAATTTACCATTATCTAAGAAATTAAGGTACAAAGTCACGAACAATGAAATAAAGTAAGAAGCATGCAATTTTGAGTTAAAAGCTTTATTAGCTATAGGGGTAAAATCCACAAAAGTGTTGGGGCTTAATCTCTAGTGGTTTACCAAGTAAAGGAGAATGGTTAGTGAAAGAAGAACATTTATTTCCTTATCTTAGATACCCAAAGGTTTTAAGAAGTCGGTTTAAAATTTATACATTCAGATTTGTGCCCATGAAAGAGAATCAGTTAGCAGATGTTTTGGCTACCTTGAATCAGTCTATTTAGGATAATCCAGAGGGACTAGTTATGAAGCCTATGTTAATTTCAAAAGTTCTAACAAGCCATGTTTCGAGAAGGAGTAGGTCATGGATATTGAGGTGGATGATAGAAAGCCTTGGTACTTTGATATCCAAAATTAACTAGAAAACTTAGTAGTTTCCAAAGAAGCAACTAAAAAGGACATGAGATTAATTCGTAAGCTATCTACCTAGTTTATTACCATAGGAGAAGTTTCTATAAGAGATAGCTTGATGAAATCCATTTTAGGTGTTTGGATGAAAATGAAGCGAAGAAGGTAATGGAGAAAGTGCATGCGATAGTGTACAACGCTTATATGAATGGCTTAGCCTTAGCAAAGAAGATTATGAGATAAGGTTTCTTTTGGCTCACAATGGACACTAATTGCTCCAAGTACCTTATGGAATGTTAGCTATACCAACAATATGAATACCTGAGATATTTGCTTATTTCATAATTGTGTAATCTTACATCACCATAGCCTTTTATTGCATGGGGTATAGATATCATGGGAATGATCCATCCGCCTGCTTTGAATAGACACATGTCAATCATAGTGGCCATTGATTACTTTACTAAATGGATAAAAGCAAAGTCTTTCAAGAAACTAGATGCACGGGATATGGGCAGGTTCATCAAGAAGAATTTAACATGCAGATACTGTTTGCCTCACCATATGGTGTTAGATAATGGGTTATAGTTTTTGGGTGAAACCAGATATATGCTCATTAAGTATGTGGTACAACACCATAAGTCTTCTCCTTACCAACCTCAAGCTAACAGAGTAGTTAAAGTAGCTAACAAGAATGTGAAAAGAATCCTGACCAAAATGGTTCAAACTTACAAGGATTAGGCTAACAAGCTACCCTTCGCACTATAAGGTTATAGGACTATAACCAGAATGTCCACGGGAGCTGCACTATTTTCTTTGGTATATGGAGCGAAACCGATGTTGCTAGTAGAAATTGAACATCAATCTCTGAGGGTTGTTTTAGAAGTTGAGATACCAAAAGTAGAATGGGCTAGACAACTCAACCTATTAAATGGAGATAGGATAAGGGCTTATTATCACAATTAAATTTACAAGAAAAAGCTCGCTCGCTCATTTGGAAAGAAGGTTAGGAAGCACCCCCTGAAAGAAGGAGACTTAGTTTTCAAACTGATGAGACTAGGCATTTCAGATATCCAAGGCAAGTTTAGACCTATATGGGTAGGACCTTTTAAGCTTAAAAAGTTATTATCCAAAGGTGTTGCTATTTTATCAGACAGAGATGGCAATAAGTTCAAAGAACCTATACACATTGACAAACTTAAAAGGTTCCATGGTTAAAGATTAAAAAAAGAAAAAGAAGAGGATAAATACCCCATAGGTTGAAAACTGGAAAAAAATGGTGTCTTTGCTAAAATTAGGTGCCTCGCTAGGATGAAACTTAAAAAGGCATCCTGGACAAAAATTAGAGGCTAAGAGAAAATAATCAATCAAGAAAAACCGAGAGGATTGATTGATGATAGGAGTTATAATGCATGTAAAGTTTCATTCTTGAGATTGAGTAATATGTGTTATAGGGTTAACATCAAATAATGATCATGTGTACTGAAATCAAAGAGAAACGTCATGCATATAGCCATTCATATAACAAAAGTAGCATATTTCATTACATGTTCAAAGCTAAAAAGTCCATTAGAAATAAAAGACATAATCTATATTGGTGTCTGATCTAATCTATTTATATCACTTCTCTTTCATCAAGGTCCCTAATATCCCAAAGCCTATTATCAAAAACTTGATTAGTAACCCATCGTCTATAAGCATCAGAAGTGGTGAAGTCATTAGTGCCAATGGTAGGGATGGTAATCCTTATAAGGAGATGGGCTACATCCTCTGATAGTATTTTATCACAAAGTGATAGTTAAGGGTGCCACCTCAAAAAACAAATGGTTGCCTAACAATATCCTATCCATCCCTAAACAATTGAGAACAGCGAGTAATAATACAAAAGGTACCACGATGGAGCGCACACAAAGGGATGCACTTAGAATCTCCATACATAACCACAAAGGTGATAGGCAGCTAAGCACCCCTGAACATGATGTCAACATCTATCAAGGAACCAGCCAATCAACTGTATCTTGAACCAATCAAAACCCTCAATGTAGGTGTTGGAGTGTGATGTGATGTATGGGGTAGGGATTTGTAACTCTAACTCGAGGAAAAGGCTTTGAAAGTAGCTACAGTTTCTTTAAAGCCATACCTTTAAAAAAAAGGTTGCTGGGACGAGTTAGATTGATCTCAGGCAAAAATAAGGTAAAGAGATACATGAAAATCCAAAACGATGCGTATTTCAACAAAAAGAGTTAGTATGAAAATCCACAAGAAGCGTACTACCTTAAAATTAAGGATGTACCTAAAGAAGCAATGGACTACCGATAAGAAAAGAGTTAGAGTAATGGTGAACTACAGCCAGGCCTAAGATAGTCATTGCTATTACCACAGGAAATGGATTATGTCTTCGATATATACCATCCACTATATTGAATAGCTCATAGTCCCTAATCATAAGATCCTTGCTACATACCAGCAGGCATTAGGTGAAACAACAAAGCAACACCACATCGGTATGAAAAGTGGGCACATCATCAAAATTCACCAGAACATCGATTAGCTGCTCCAATGGGAATGTCCTCCTAAAAGGAACTAGACCTCGAGCCTCAGAAGGTAAAACACCAATAGCATAAACCACCTTTCTAAGATATCTAGAAATAGCATATGGTAGACAAGATCGAAGTCAAGCTCGAATCTAACATCGACCACTGCAACAAGCTCTTCTAATAAGGGGCAAAGCTCCTAATGAGTAAATCTAAATACATAATGCCTTGGATCATAGAACTGGGTAACAACAAGCAGTAAATTCCTATTTAGAGACACTTTCCTCAAGAATTTAAAACTAGAATAGGAAGCTAACCAGTGGTTCTCCCAGGTTCTCGAGTCATCTAGTAACTGATGCAATTTTGCAAGTCCAATGGTCATGATGATAATGATTGTTTGGTTTTTAAGTAGTCTAAAATCTAGAAATGATATGAAAAATAAAAAAAAATTAAAGGAAATAAATCAAAAAAAGAAAAGAAAGAAATGAGAAAAGATAAGAGAAAAATATCTGAATGAAGCTTCAAGAAAGATGAAAAGTTAAAGGCATAAAATCTAAAGAAATCAATCACTATTTATAGAAATGTAATGAGGGGCAGCTGTCCCTCACCACTGAAGGAGCAATGAGTTACCTGTCCCTCACCTCTTGAAGGCCAAAAATCACATTTACATGCCCTCATGCATTACACGTACATATTATTGCATTTGTCTTTGCCTTTGTTTGCATTTTGTAGGATGTCTGGAAGGCTCAATGGCCTGAACCAATAACCTTAAAGAGTTTAGGATGCGAAAAGTCATATGTATTAAAGGGCACTCAAATTTCAAGGGGTATTTCAAACTTTTGTACAACCATGTATATTGAAATGTAAATAAAAGATATGAATATTGTAAAATTAATGTAGTAACCCATAAACAGAATGTTAATAATATTATAAATTAATTTTAGATGGATAGAGAATGAAGAATAAGTGAAAATGGTCAAAAAAATCGATGAAAATGAAGTTAAAATATAAAAAAAATAGAAGAATGGAGGGCATTTTGGTCATTTTGACTTGAGGGACGGGACACTCGTTCCATCCCAACTATCGCCAAGCAAAGGATGAGCATCCCACCTTTTCGTTTGATTTCGGCAATATAAAGGCCATTTTCTTCACTTTTCATTGAAACTCTATAACTTCCGGCATACAAATCCTCTCAACGATTTTTTTAGCTTTTCTCCCTTATCCGAAGTTTGATTTTTGATCCGTTTATGCCTACGAACTCCTAAAAATGAAGCATACTTCAGGAAGCATAGCTTTTCTACCTTTTCTATCTCTTTTCTAGATGTGTTCTCCAAGTAAGTATAATTTAATAATTTTATATTTCTTCTCTTTCTTTTAGTTTTCTCTTAAGTTAGAATATAACTTAAACTAGAAAACTTTAGTTTAGGCACGATGGATGCAAGCACTTGCTGTTGTATCTGTATTTAGCATTATATTTTATTGTTATTTTGTTTCCTTAGTTTGAAAATCAATAATGCCTTGTAATCTAAGTAACATAGCATAAAATGCCAAATTTTCTTTGCATGATACTGTAGTTAATTAAAAGCTTCATGTATGAGCATGTAAATCTATAGCACTTTATTTTTAAGGTGATAATATATGTAATCTTTGAAATCTTTGATGCATTTTTATTATTTTTTTAACATTACACAAAGTGTAAGTAATTCGAATTTGTAATTGTTTGGTGGCCTTAATGGCCTGTGGCTTGTCATGTGGTGTTTAAATGCATTCCTTATGCAGGAAGCCACTGTCGTTCCTAGCCAGAATGTTACCAAATTTTTTGTCTTATTTTAGTATTCTCATGAAACATAAGTGTTGATAATTTTGTTGATTGGTAGCCTTAAGGGCCTGTGATTTGTTATTTGCCTTTACATATGTCTTTTTGTGCAGGAGGTAGTCATATTCCTAGCCGGAATGCCATTGAATTTTTGTGAATTTGTCTTAAAAAGTGTGAAATTTAATTGGTGTCTATAATAATCTGTGTTGTTTAGATGTATTTCTTGTGTAGGGGGTAATCTCATTCCTAGTCAGAATGCTACCCGAATTTTATTCAATTTCTCGTAATATGTGTAAGGTATTTTTGCCTCTTTTTTGTTGAAACTACGAATACACCTATTGTGTAGATTATCTATTGATATTGAAGTTGATGTTATTATGATATTTTTTTTCTTGCCTGCAACCTGAGTCAAACACGAACTAATATATAATACTTTCGCAGGATGCCATATAGGATAGCATGTCCCCAGCCATCCCAGCTAGTATTGGCCTAAATGATGCCTAGGTAGGCTACCAGGCATCGAGCTCTGGGTTAGGTTCAGTATAAACAGAGTTGATTAATCTCCAGATAGTTTATAGAGGACTTTTAGGTTGCTTAAGGAGGCTGACAGATTTTTAGCTACTGGTCGGACACCTAAGAGAGGACAATATAATTTAGAGCTTTGGGAGTACCTTTTATTATTATTCACCAGAGATTCATAGAGGCCATGAGACTTCCCATCGGCCTGGGTACAGTGACACCATCGCAGATGATGGATAGGGATAGGTGGAGAGCGATGACTTTACAAGCAGCAGTATATGACTTAAACAAGGCAAAGAGCTTGATGTTGGCTCTTTAGATATATAGATACTTACAGAGGGTGTTATTTACCTCATACTTAGGATACATAGGGAGTCTAGGTAATGTTACCTCGGCAGATGCTACCAATCTATGGGGGATGCAGGATGGCTATCATATAGACATCACCTATGTGATAATCTCCACACTGACCAAGTTGAGCACCATGCCAGGGATGCATGTATGCATAAGTGGGCTTATTACCAAACTATTGATATCATTAGGGTTAGAGAAGGACCATTTTGGAGATCCTGTCTGGAAGAGTATTCACATAGACCTTTAGGAAATGATCACCATTATGTGAGCCTATAAAAGGGCAAGAAGGCCAATACAAAATGCTGATAGTGCTTGAGACTTAATAGAGATGAAGTTTGGATCCTATAGTTCCAGATATAGTGGTTGAGGATGATGAATATAAATAGGCAACAAATAAGGCACCGATGGAGCCTCAGGTACCTTTAAAGTAGCCACCTTAGTAGGATGGTCAGCTAGATGAGGTTTATAATGCACAGAAGCCCCCATAAGGCATAGGAGACAATGGCAAATTTTGATTATGCATTTGATATGTAGATTGACCTGTATGACCTCTTAGGCCACTCTTATGAGACACCAAAGGTCACCAGCTATGAGATTTTCTCCTTATCAGCACCCAGGGGCATCATCTTCCTTAGCCCCTTCACCTTATAGGAATCTAAGGGCATCCACATCTATAGCTCATCTGCCATCAATTTTTCCATCACTTGCATAGGCACCTTCAGTTACCCGTTCAAATGACTTCTCTAAGAAGTTAGCAACATTACAGGTATCTAGTAGGCACTAGGAGAAGGCACTATAAACCACACTTATAGCAATATAGTCCCTTCAGATCTCACCAATGACTGTTCAAACTCTACAAATATAAACACAAGGCCTCAAAAAAGGTATGGAGGTAGCAGGTCATAGATTTGATGAGGCTTATAGGTAGTCAATGATTCTATTACCTAGCTCAAATTTTTGATCACTCATATTGAGATGGCAATTCCTAGGACCAAGCAGGCCATGATTGAGACTGATAAAGAGTTGAGCATATACATCGAGTATCTCTAATGACACTTGATGAGATATTTGAAGAGCCACTCCAGGGCAATCCATGAGGTAGGCTAGGGATCAAAGAGGCTAGCAGAGGTGATATCATCAATTTTGCAACCGCTGACATCAGTGATGCTAGGCTTTAGGTTTATATTCGAGCAGGTAGGAGATCAGCTGCCTTTGGTACCTCAGGCCATGGCACCAGCTCAACCACCTAGACCATCGGTTCTTAAGCCGCCATCAGGGCTAGCTTATTACAGAGCTCCTAGATTGAGGCCCTCTCAGTGATTTATATATTTTGTATTCATGGAGTATTTACTAAAATGTTTAATGTACATAAAATAAAGTTATATATAATTTATCTTTTTTATTTCATATCCAGCATTATTTATGCTTTTTACACCTATAAAAATGAAATAAATGCCATAAGATCAATGAGATAATTCACAAATAATCACATCTTAATACTAAAAAAAGAAAAAAAAAAGAAGAAAAGAAAAAAAGACAACAATAAAAGAAAGCCCAAGAAGGCTAGACCCAATAAACAAGACACTAACATTTGATACTTTTTTACAATAGTTATAGAGAACATCCACCAGAGGGCATATGTTTGTTCTTTCAGAAAGAACATAGTGTTGTCCTATATCACAGAAAATGCATAACAAGAAGAATTGCTGATATGCACTTATCAAGACATCCCTAGTGGAATGTTTGCAGCAATAATGACCAACAATCAAGTACAATAAGTCACTTCAATCATGCATGCATCAGGTGCTGATTAAATCCAACCATGATATTCTGGTTTTGCATGCCTCAAGCACTAACCAGATATATTCAAGCAATACTTATTCTGCATACCCCAGATGCTAATCAGTTTTCATCAAGCCATCTTGATTCTGCATGCCCTAAACGCTAATCGAACGTATTCAAGTAACCTAATTCTGCATGTCCTAAGTGCTAATCAGGTGAAATTTCCTTTTTATCTTAATTCTGCATGCCCCAGGTGCTAATTGGATAAGTGGAGACTCATCGTCTTCATTGGAGTTAGTCTCAAACCTCAATTTTGCATGCCCCAAGTGCTAATTAGGCAACTAGGGACTTACTAATTTTAATGGAGTTAGTCTCTAACCCTGATTTTTCATGCCCTAGGCACTAATAAGGGAATTCAAATCATAAATCAGCCAAGAGATTCGCTACCTCAGGTATGCATTTTTTCCTTTCACTCTGAATTTGGGCTCACTTTGGCACTAGTGCACCATATCCCTAAAATTAGGGGTAGTTGTAGACACCGTGACCCGAGGCAACCTAGATCAGGGCTACCCGATGATGAGAATATGATGTATTGCTGACAACAGTTTTGAATCCCAAAGTTTCGATCATGAACTTTTCACATTCACAAAATATTTTCGTAATTCTTCAGAAGCTTATAAAAGTTTCCAAATTTTTTTAACAAAATGTGCATAAAAACCTTATTTTGGGTCTTCGATGATGACAAATGGCCATTTATAACTTGAAAGGTGTCGTCTATGGGCACCTCTTTCCTATGTGATCCATCTAGGGGGTTTTTGGTCTAATCCAGGGTTTAGTAATAAGAGATGGCCATCCTTCATTGAGGGATACCCATTTTTCACTCGAAACCTAAATCTTTCTATGATTTTTTAGTACTTAGAAAAGAAAGTTGGAGGATAATGATAAGATTTCGAATTTGTGGGAATATATTTCCAAATTTAAGGTCTTAGAGTTGGAATTCAACTCAAATTCTTGATTTGGTATAAAAAAATTTAGTTTTTAGTGTTTTAAAAGGGGGAATATTTTTTGGGATAGCCACCATTAGAAAAGAAGAATTAGTTTCTCTCTCTAAGTTTTATGCTGTAGCAAGTTCTTGAAAACATACATACACATAATGATCTTTTAAGATCTTGCCTTGAGAAATTGCAATCATGAATGGAAGTAAAGATCTAGACCATGAAAGTCGTAGAGTCAGAATACTTTTCGAGGGTAATATTATAGGCTCCTTCTCACTTTCTCTTGCTACACTTTATTAGTATGCCCATATGATCATTTGATATTTATTTGATGCAGTTTAATTGCCATACTTGAATGATGTGAATGTTTTATTAAGACAAGATTCATTTTTAATTTGTTAATTATGCTAGAAGTATGATAGAACCTATGGGATTCCTCTATTGTTGAATATGTCAAGGTTTATGTTTTATTCATTACACCTTGTTGCAGCATGTTAATTACATATTTTATGCTTAATTCATGGTTATAACATTTTTGGCATGATATTAGGTTGTGTAAATGCGTGTTTTAGGTTATAAACTCACTTTGCATGATTTCCTATATTTTTGCTTTTTTCTGTATTTTTTAGTTCTATTTATAGGTGATAGATGAGAAGAAGGATCGAGGGATGCCCATCCCTCATTCGAGGGATGGAACCCCTCAACTCCTTCTCCCTGTCCATCCCTAACTCCCTCTCATGGTCGTCCCTCATCTTTTATGGTCATCCCTTAGTGTTTTTCAAGCCATTTTTTATGTATTTCATGTATATTTGTGTAAGTTTATCATTTCCATTACATTTGTATATTATTTTATGTAATTTGATACTATATAATTTGTTTCTTTATTATTTTCATATTGTATTATTAAATACTTTATTTATTTTTATTGTGTACTGATTTTTATCCCATTTTGGTATTTTATGAGTATTTATTTTTGACTTTTTGAGGGTTGCTTTAAATTCTTGCATGGAAAGTCATGCTTTCGGGAGTGATCCACTACTCGCTACAAGCATTTGGTTCCTTTTTTATTTTTATTTTTTATGGTTTTGTTTGATTAATTATTTATTTTGCATTTAATGATTTATTTTCTTTTTGGATTTATTGTTTTTTGAGGATTTATTAGTTTAGTAAAAAAGGATTTTTGTGTACGGTAAGATAAAAAGGCACTAAAATGTTTTATATTGAATCAATTAGGTTTTTCTTCCAAAATATAGATTATTATCCGATTTTTGACCTAAAAATTTACATAATGTAAAAAAACCTTTTTCATAAATATACATAAGGGAACTAATATTCCCAAACTAATCAAAACCCTGCTTTATGTATGTTTTTTTATTTTTATATATTTTTCTTTTTCTATTGGATAATTTGTTTATGTAATAATTTAAGTAAGACTTTATTTGATGTATTTATTTACTACTTTCTGTTTGATTGGGATGTTTACTTTGATTTAATTGCTTGCATCATGTGAGAAATGAGAGTGGATTAATTTTTAAAACTCAATTATAAAATAACACCTAACTAAGATGCCTAATAAGAGTGATATTCTGAACACCAGCCTCTTTTCAGATATCAAAAGGTCGAGATAAACTTCTTGATGTTCTATCGGGTGGTGACTCCATGATAACTACCTTTTTGGGCCCACTAGTAGAGGCCTTCATAGGTTGACTATAAACCATAAATTGGGTTTGATCCCTCATTATGGTGTAGTGGCCAATTTACGAGTTGAGTGAGCCTCATCCGATCTTGGAGCTTGAAAGTGAGCCTTCGAGAACCTAATCGAAAATGAAAGATAGCTTTAATGTGCATCATAGGCATGAGATAACATCTCAGAGTATCCTCATACATTTGTTAATGATTGACCTATAGGGTGTCTGCTAAGCATCACAAGGCTTGTATTATAGAGCTGCCACCTAATGGGACACTATGAAAGTGATTTCTTACCTTATGAAGTCAAAACCAAATATAGTTCAAACTTTACCCCCTACTTACATGTTTGATTGATAGTTATATAAATGATTACTTATGGCTAATTATTCTAGTCCATTTCTTATGCATTATAGGGTAAAGAGATGAATGGCGCATTACAAGCACATAGAAAGCGATAAAGTCATACATAAATTGTAACATTTTAAGGACATCGGCCATTGCATGCATACATTAAAAATGAATTTTGGTGACATTTTAGATGAAAAGAATGAGGGTGTTAGACCATAAAATAACCATTTATATAAGGAGATTCTTTTTATTATATTTTTAATTTACCATTCAAAGAAAATTTTTAATAAAAAATAAGAATATAAACATACACAAATTGTGATGTTTATTGAATTGGGAACATTGGTTCCCTCATGCATATTTATGAAAATTCTTTGTTAGAGTTTTTGGAAAAAAAAAAAGTGGTCATTGATCCATTTTATTCATAAAGGCCAATCAATTGAGAAAAAAAATATTTAATAGGAATTTCCCTAATTTTCACACCAAAAACACTTTTTACTAATTATTACAACTCATATAATAATAAATGCCAATCATAAATAATTTAAACAACTTAAACTATTTAAATAAATTAACTACTTTAAGGTTTGATTGGATCCCCTATCTCTTTAGGCTTCTCCAAATAAGACCTAAGTTTTTATACATAAAAACACAATAAGGATAAATGGATTAATTAAACAAGAATAACAGTAAAATTGACACATTATTTTATATAAAATATGAATTAATTTGGACATATGAAAATATTTAAACTAACACAATAATGAATAATTCAATAAAATAAAATATATATAAAATAAAATAAATGAGAGAAAGAAAAGAAAGAACAAAGAAAATAGACTCGAAAGCAAGTAGAAGAGTGAGTCACAGACTCACTTAAACAAGTCATGACCCTATGATGTGCGTCGAACCCCGTAGGCATCCGAATTGCTCTTAAAAGCCGACTTTGAGGACTTAAGATCAGATTAAGGTTCATTTAAGTCGTGAAGGTCGATCGCTTTGTAATGGATAGGGAGTCAACCTAATTAGCAATGCCTTAGGCCTTAAAAAGGTATAAGACAACATCTTAGGGTATTCCCATTCATTTGCTGGCGATCAACCTATGAAGGCGCCTACTGGACACCACATTGCAGGTATCATAGAGTTGTAATCCAATAAAATTTTGAAAAAATGAGTTCTAACCTCATGAAGCCGAAATCAGAGATAGTTCAAACTTATCTCCTATTTATACCCTTGGTTAATGTTAAATAACTGAGTTTTAATGACTAATTTATTTTATATCTTTTCTCAAATGAGATATGATGCTAGAAAAATAATGCACATTCAAGTACGTTAAAAGCTATAAAACACGCTTACAAAGTGGTTAAAACATAGTAAAGAAAATAATTAAAGAATATAAATATAAAGATAAAATCATACATAAATCGGGGAATGAATTGGGTTCATTTAGATAAGGACATTGGTCATCGCATGCATTTTTACAAAAAGCCAATATTTTGAATAAAAAATGGAATAACTGATCCCTGGCTGCTTTGGAAAAAGAATCGTGTTAATTAATTTTAAAGTAAAATAATCATTTGTATTTCATAAGGAATAAACTTACTTTACATGTAATTTGGTGGGTGAAAATTGGGACATTGGTCATTTTTATTATAGAATAATTCCACTCAAACTTGTATAAAAATTATCTAATGAGTTTTTAGATTATCGCTTTGAGAAATAATTTATTTCCAAAAAATGAAGTAATAATAATAATAATAATAATAATAATAATAATAATAATAATAATAATAATAATAATAATAATACACAAGGTGACATGCATAAATCGGACTATTGATTAAATTAGGAACATTGGTTCACTCATGCATATTTATGAAATTCTTTTGTGTGATTTTTGGAATAAAATAGAACATTCATCCATTTTTATGGAAAAAATCCACTTAATTGAGTAGAAAATATTTTAGGTGTTGTTTTTAATTAAAGTGTGTAAAAAACTATTTTTACTAGTTATTACAAACAATCAAATGGAAAGTATTAAATAATTATATAGACCCAAAAATAAATGGATGAGAAAATAAAGGAAATCCTAAACTAACCCACTTCGTCTTTTTGACTCAACCCAAGATGGGTGTACGTGTAGTAAAATATGGCATGAAAAATAATAAAAGTTAGTAATGAATTAACTACAAAATTAAATATAATAATTGAATATATAAAATATACTAGTAAATTAAATGAACATAATAATATATATGGAATAGTGGTAGCAATAATAATAAAAATATCAATGATAATATTAATAATAATTATTATAAATAATATCATCAAAAATAAGAATAAAAAATATGATTTGAATTAAATAAATTAAATATCACACAAATATGCAAATAAGCTTTTTGATAATTAAATTGCAAGTGCCAAATAATTGGACTAATTAAATAAAAATAAATAAAATAACATACATAAAATAAATAATAATTAAAACATATTATAAATTAGAGAAAAGGATAAATTATCATAGTCAATTTGTCCTTTATATTAACTAATTAAGTTACCAAACAAATGCAAATATAAAATAAAAATTTAATAAAATTATTAAAATTAAAGCATATTAACAATTTAATATTGATAAAATAAACAAAATTGTATAAAAAATGATAACAAATAAATAAATGGTAGGTAAAATAAAGAATTAAAAGATTAAATGATAAAAAACAAATAAATGAATAAACTAAAAAACGAGATGCAAATTGGCAAATAAAAAGAAAATGAGTGAAAGAAAGCAAATAAATCCAACTAGAAACATTTGGCCAAGGAATGGTACCATAAGGCACAAAAAGACTAAAGGAAAAAATAAGTAAGGACATGAGGCATGTGTGGAGCAAGTGATAGAAGGAGGTGGAGTGCTGAGACTTTTAACGACGAGAGTTTTTTACTATCATCATAAACTTCGGCTGCTAAAAGTCCCCTACCAGCAAGAAAATGAAGAGGAAAGGAATCTTTTTAGTGATAGATAATACCAAATGTCACTAAAGGACCTGGAAAAATGATTTTCATCAAATTTTCTTAGGCCAAAAAAATATACCAAAACAACTTAAACATCAATTATAAATATAATATTAATTAAAATATTTTAGATTATGTATAAAAAAATAACAAATAAATAAATAAGCAAATTAAATTAACATATTAAATCAAAAATAATTAACAAATTAATATTAAAACAAATAATTAACAAAATTTATATAATGACATAACTAATTTATTAAGCTAAAATAGCAAATTAATTCATAAAATTGGTTAACAAATTAACATATTTAACAATTAATTAACGAATAAAAGAAATTAAAAAAAATATTAAAGTAAATCCACAAAATTAACCAATAATGAATTAAAAAAAGGATTATTTACATGATTAATTAAAATTAAAATTAAATATTAAATTTACGGGTTTGAGAGCCCAAAAATATTACCTTCAATGTTGGTTCTATCACATAATAAGAATTTGAAGCTCAAGGATATTACATGAGTGAGACAGTCACGTGGGAGAGAAAAGCTCAAAAATTAAATCAATTCTACTAATAGGTTGAAAGTAACAAGTTAAAAATTTCATATCCCAATATCTTCACATAGATAGCTTCCAAATTAAACATAGCATCAGTTATCAGAAATCTAATAAATCATGTGATGACTGCAGAAGCAAAAAAACAATTCCAGGAATCAATTCTACTAATAGGTTGAAAGTAACAAGTTAAAAATTTCATATCCCAATATCTTCACATAGATAGCTTCCAAATTAAACATAGCATCAGTTTTCAACAACAATTAACTGTAAATACCTTAATACTCATCTTCTTTATAACAAGGTAGATACAATCTCAAATGCTCGTAAAATTCCAATCACTCTCTTCAAATATTAATGAAGTCTCATTTTAGTAAAACTTTGTGCAATCCTATAAGATTGATATCCTAAATAAATAATTAAAATCTAAATTTAATGCATCTACTTCAAATCGAAAGAAACAAAAATTAATTGAAAAAGAAAAAAGAAAAAATGAGAGAATAGCCACATAAAATTGAGAGAAATACTTGAGATTTGAGACATGATTTGTGAATAAAAATTACAAACAATTCTGATCTGAGACAAATACTGCAGATCTTTCAAAATCATAAAGACTAACTGGAAGTAGGGGTCGACTCTAGAAAGCAGATTCTCTTCTCCTTCTCCTCCTAAATGAAATTTCCTAATTTTTCAAAATCATAAAGACTAACCTAAATCATGGTTATTACTGAATTGTGTCCCTTGTCATTTATGATACTCTTTAGCTCATGAAGCGTCACAGTTGCTACAACTGCAGCGAGATGAGGCTAAAAGAAAGGAAATTATTATTTTTTTTAACAAGAAACAAACCAATTGAACAAAAAGCAATTAAATAACAAGTCAAAGAGTGAAATCAATTTAGTTATACCAAGATTAGCAGTAAAATTGTACTCACCATGTAGAAACCAAGGAAACGGTCACTCAAAAGCATCTGGACCTTCTCATAGTGAGTGGGTAAGTATTCGTGAGGATTGCTCCCTGTGTCCTTGTTTGCGCGCCCCCACTTATAATCACTTGGAGTAAGCATATATGCAGTTAGTGAGCACGACCCTGGAGTGAAACTGCAGGTCAAGATGATGCACTTTTCACCATCCCATTGCTTGTTCTCTAAAACACGAGCATGAGCTGTAAGATCCTGTAAGAAAGAACTTCTCATTCAGGTCGCGTCATATTAAACCATAAAAAAAATTAGAATTTATCGGGTAACAATATATACCACAAAGAAGGTCCCTATACTTAGCATAACACAACAAGATCAAAGACAGCTGGACATACCTACGGTGACAACTAAGGAAGCTCATTTGGTTGGGTGTGCATCCATCCCAAAGGCTCCAAATCGTTCAGGAAATCATGCTCAGGGAGCGCTAATGGTAGGTGAACTTGTTGGTGTGTCCCCCACTGTGGGGGCATCGCTATACAGCGAATCTCCTTTACCTGAGGATTATCTGGGGGACTTATACCATACAAGTACCTAGCAATTTGGGTTCAAAGATCTGCTATGCAAATAAACTTCTTCAGAATGTTCTTAGGCATGATATATGTATATCCTATTTCCTATAAAATCACAAGCAATAGATATCAGCAAATGTTATATGCTTGATCAAATAATAGAACCAAAACAGTAACACAATACACATGCTTACCTTGATATCCTCTGAATTTACATATATGTGATTCACACGAAGGTAGAGATTTGTAGCTGATATTGCTCTGACATGCCAATCTATCTTGGAACCAAAAGCAGCCTGCTCATAAGGACTTGTGGTTGTGACGATCAGCTCATCAGCATGCACATTGGTTGTCCTTGTTGTTACTGTTGTCAGCTGACTAGCTCCTTTGGCCTGAGGAGGAAAAAAATGTGAGAGCTGCCAAGCAGTAAAAGTAGACTAATGTCCTAAGGATAAATGAAGTTTGCAGACATATTACCTGTTTCTCAATCTTTGCTATTTGTTGTCTTTATTGAGATGGAGGAGTGATCTCAGCACCAAGAATAATAATAATAATAATAATAATAATAATAATAATAATAATAATAATAATAATAATAATAATAATAATAATAATAATAATAAGAATAATAAGAATAAAAGAAAGAGAGAGATACTTACTATGTTCCTTTGAACAAGGTATGTTCAAGAATTCCCTCAACACCACCAAGAGCTTGGATAACATCAGTTCGGTAATTGTTCAAGTTCCACAGTTTACCGTCATGCCTCTGGTGAGTCCACCAGAAGGGATTCTGTTTCAGAACTTGGTATTGCTTGAAATATGTCCGCACTCTCCATCCTTTGTCATATGCTAGAGTGTGACGGTCCTTCTGAAATAAAGTATTAATACGAGGAATTCCCCTATCCCATGAATCCTGTCAAGGTAATTGGGAAACAGTCAGAAAAATAATTGAGGATATAGAAACATTAATTTCAAAGCAAAGCATATTCAGCATCTTAACCATTTGCATTACAGCTAAAATATTTCATACTAGTTCATCGACAAATAGAGCAAAGGTCAGAAAATAAAAAGAAAAGGAGGATATTATCATGAAAAGAAGAAAAACTTACTTCCAAATCTTCAAGTGTTAAACCTACCTGAATGTAGTGATAAAGATTTGGAATCAGCTGATCCTCCTCATGACTCATTCCACTCCTGAAATGGGTTACACCAACATCTGTCTGCTGACTATACCGAAGGTCACTTTGCGGTATCAATATGTGACCCATTGATAGCATACCAAGTCCTCCAATTTCTTTTGGTGTATAAAAAATAACAGGAGGAAATTTGATACAAGAGTTAATTCAAATTAGATCTCTAGCCTCTTCATGGGTGAAACGGAACAGTATATGCACCCTATTAATATACCTAGAATATAATCAAATTGGGTGTCGTGTCTCAACTTTTGTATCCCACTAAGTGATGAATTTATTAGGCATCTGTGGTGGACCAGCAATCTCACTAGCTTGAGTTAATCCAAGAAGTAACAGATCTAGCACAAGTCATTTAAGCCATTTAACATAAATTATTAAAATAAGTTCATGGTCAATACCCATTATATACACATAAACCATATACCATAACTGAAAGAAGTTGCATGCCTAGTAATAGTCATTAGTTGAATCATAAAGATGTTCGACCAATATATATCTAAATATGCCTTCGCAAAACAAGCATAACAATTGCAGATCATTGTTTTAAATCTCAAGTTTATATAACTTATCAACACAATATCACTCAATTTAAATCTTATATAGATCTTGCACATTCTCGATGTGACACTTGGATTTCTTAAAAGAACCTATAATTAATAAAGCAACTAAAATAGAAAGATACTAATACTAGCAATCCAGCAGAATTACATTTTTACAACTCAAATAATCAAGTCTCTTAAATCCCATAACTTAAATAATTAATACCAATTAACTGATTAAAATAAAATTTAACTAAGTAAACCCCGTGGCTTAATAGCTTTAAAAATTTCCTTAATTTTTTTATTTAAACTAAAGCTGCATAATTAACCCGCACATAAATCCAAATCTTCTCAACACTTCCCATTTCTAATTATACCCTTGTACTTTATAATTCCAAATATATTGAGTGTATGAATTTCTCTTCTTTGTTATCATTCCTACTCTTTAAAGAAAATATCACTTACATTTTTCAAACTCAATCGACATATATTCTATTACTGCCTAATTGCAACTAGATTTTATAATTATAATCTCAGCTGGTTTAAATCCTGATTTCATCTAACATTCTTGTACCTATTCTCTCTGTGTTTCCATGTCATACTAACTATAGGTATAAATTAATTCAACCAATAATTTAGCCTAATAATAGTATTACTTAACAAGGAGAAGCAAGGCTATTAAAAGACAAAATAATCAAACGAACTATTATTTCGCTCAACTGTACCAAATTGACGGCAGCTACTTTACCATTCCAAAATCATACCCAAATTTCACTCACACACCTTAACAAGTTAATTATATACCCACTCAATTCCTTTACCATATTCAACAAGGTAGATAAATAAAAAAATACAGCAAAAGTTCATCTAACATTATTAATTAATGATTTTCTTTTTCACTCAAAATAAGCTCTATAATTAATTCATTTTAATTAAATAATGAGAGAATTAATTTTGGTAGTCACGTACCATTCAGTAATAAATTTCAAAAATTTTTCCATTATGGTGTCCATTATTGTGCTCGCCGGACAATCATCGGAGCTTCACCAGACCGGTGACCGGAGCCTCACCGGTGCAAGATCGAAACCACCAGGAATTGGATGACGTTAAGGGGAGTCCACCAGCGGTGGTCACGTTCTCAAATGACTCCATTCATGGCCAGGATCTAACAAAAACCGTCGGAGACTTTCTTTCTCCGATCTCTTCGTTGCCGGTGATGGGAACGGAGAGGAGGATGGCAAAAAGGAACTCCTCGCTGAGGGAACTCACCGGCCTTATTTGTGTCTCCGTCAGCCGCCTCACTTTGCTGGAGAAAAGGGAAGAAGCTAAGGTAGAGGGAGAGAAGAACGGCAAACGTAAAGGGGACACTGTGATAACGTTAGCAGACGGACTGGTGTTCCGCTAGTGGCCAGCAACTAGAGCGAACGGCGGTGGGCCGGTAGCCTGCGTCGTTAATCGGCGCTCCTTCCTCCGATCTCCCCTACTTCTTTTCCCGATCCACTCTTCTCTTCTCTTTTTTTTTATATTAGACATTTCAAGGGACTTCAAGAAAACTTTCCCCCCAAAATATCTATGTTCTCTTCTTTTCTTATTATTATATACATTTATTTACTTTAATTCCTTATTTATTACTAAATTAGCGACGAAAATCTAATTTCGTTGCTATTTTTCATTGAAAATGAAAATTAGCAACGGAATTGTATTTCGGTTGCTAATTTAGCAACGAAATTTCAATTCGGATGCTATTTTAGCAATGAAATTTCAATTCGGTTGCTATTTTAGCAACCAAAACTAAATTTCGTTGCTATTTTTGAAACAAAGTTTTTAACCTATATAATTTAGCAACCGAATTATTTTTCGTTGCTAATATAGCAACGGAAATTTTTTCCGTTGCTATTTTTCATTCCAAAATTTTTTCGCCATCCATTAGCGCCTTATTTAGCAACGGTATAGAAATCCGTTGCTAATTTTCGTTGCTAAATTTTGGCGCTAAAAATTCCCTCCACTTTTAGCAATGGAAAATAACCAAAAATATTTCTGTTGCTAAATTTAGAATGTTTAACCAATTTTAGCAACGGAAATGCAATTTCGTTGCTAAATTAGCAACGAAAACAGTTTCGTTGCTATTTTTAAATTTTCTTGTAGTGTGGGGATATAATCTCCGATCCCGCCCGCCCCGTGAGCATCCCTACTTTTGAGGGTGAATGGAGCCGAACTCAAGAAGCATGGAATATTTGGAGAAAATCGATGCTTAAAGCTGATGAATATTAAAATATGGACGTTGCCTTGCCCAGAAGTCTTACCCAAGGAAAGTTGCCCAGTTGCCTAAGGCAGGAAGCCAAGCCTTGCCTAGGAGACTTGCCTAAGGGAAGTTGCCCAGTTGCTCAAGTTAGTTAACAGTGGAGTTATGATATTGGCATAACTCTTGTGCAATTTTGATCTAGCTGCCACTTCTGCCACAGATAATATTTAGGAATGTTAAGACCTTAATTTAGGAGATAAAAGGAAGTAGTTTTAGGAAGTTTTGATTCTATGTAGTATTTTATTTTATTTTTCTTGTTTGGGTAGGATTAAACTACCAATATTTTAGGAGGTTTTTTTAGGAATAAAAAGTGGAGATCATATCTTCTTCTTCTTCAGTTTTGCTCATTCTTTGTTTTAGTTCTGTAACAGTCATGAGTGGCTAAATATTTATTTTGGTTAAAGATTAATTCAATGGCAAAATTCAACCAATTGCTATGAGATTATTTGTGCTTTAATTTCTTCTTTAATTTTATGTGATGTTCATGTTATTTACTATAGCTTAGAGAAACCATATATAACACCCATACTATAATAGTCTTACCGACTTATGCAATTGTCGGATTTTTTTTCATAATCTTTATCACAACTACCACTTCTTTTCTTAGGGATATTAACTCCACATTTCAAATCATAACTTCTATTTGCTGCTGACCGATAACTGTCCAATTTTACTATTTATTTTTCAAAAATTCAGAAATATAACGACTATATTCTTAACAAGCTCCCTGAAAAGTAGATAATATCCACAGCCTCTCAAATTCACAACAGAATAAATAATTCATCCACACATTCTCCAAAATAACAGAAATTACTTTCCATACAAATATATACAGTCCAATATTCTTATTCATATACAAAACTATTCTTTTACAAATCAATTCTTAAAAACAACCAAAAATAATATACATGCCAACGAAGGTTAATAATCAAATTCCTTCAGCATCCTTCAGGCCCTATGTATTTTTGCTACAGAAAGATCAGTATTTACATGCAATAAATCCTATGTGCTGAGCATTAAACATGCTCAGTGGTGACTAACAATCATAATATTTTCCTAACATGCATAATTTCCTAATTATGCTTAATTTATCAATTTTTCTTATCAAAAAGCATGGTACACTACTATAAACATATTTTTTTCATTTAATATTAAAACTTTATATAACTTTTCAGTTTAGTCCTTAAACTTTCAATTTATTATAAAAATATCCTTTTATTTATTATTTACCAAAATGTCATTCCTTTTCTTATTTTCACCTTTTAATCTATTAATTGGCCTACAATTCACCAATTAAACTTTATTTTGACTTTTTCATGTAAAATTATATTTTAGTGCCTTAACTTTTCAAAAGTTGACCTTTCAGACAGTTGGTTGACTAAATTACAAATTTACCCTTATTAGTCATTTTCTTATCACTTTTACTTAAAAAACCTAGTATTCAAAAAGTTACCATTTTGCCCTTGAACTTTTTATTTCTTTTCATTTAGGTCTTTTTTTTACTTCTAACTTCACTTTTAGCTTTGTTTTTACACTTTTAACATATTATTATCATTACGCCCCTAGTACAGACCTGGCAAAAACTCTCAGACTGGATATATGAGATGTGAATGCCACAGGACCACATATAGATTAAGAAATGACCCCAAGGGAACATTTCTCACAAAATATATCACATAACAAATAGATATTATGGGAGATCAAAAGATCCTACTATAGCAAAGCAAGTCATCATGACTTACACCGTGGTACAGATATCCCTATTGCCAGTCAGTTATATTTCGAGCTATATTTTATTGCTTGACTATTTCTAAGGGCACAAATTCATTTAATTACATATTATTATTCAATTTTTCACTTTTTTCAATACTTTTTCAATACATTAAATTTTCAGTCAGTATTTTTAGTCTCTTTTGTACAGTCTGTAAATTATTTCATAATAATTCACCACTTTATCATCAAATTATGCATTAATTCACATTAATTTTACATTTTTACTTTCATACATAACTAAAATTCATCTCAAAAATATTCATTTAATTTTCATAAATCCTACAAAAATTTATGGACATCAATTTTCATTTATATTATCATTATAAGGCTTAATTTCATTAAAATCAAACAAATACACATCATTTTCCATTAAAGGAAAATTCGGCCACCAAATGAAGTGTGTGTGTATATATATATATATATATATATATATATATATATATATATATATATATATATATATATATATATATATATATATATATATATATATATATTAAAATTATTTAAGCCTTCTAATAGGCATAATTAAGGTCTAATTATATTTTTATAACATCAATTTTAATTATACACATTTCTATTAAATTTTCCTTAATAAACCTAAAGAAAAATCATACAAATTATAGGGAAATAAAAGGATTTATTAGTCACTAATCTTTTTCTTGTGCTTTTCCTTGCCTATGCTTCCTTTTATTTGCCTTTGGCCTTGGCAATTTGTTCTTCCTCTTGAAATCCTTCAATGGCCGAATTTAATATCAACACAAACCCTATGATTTTGATCCCAAATGCTTAAAATGACAGTAAAAATGAACTCTAGGCACCTTAAATTAGTAGTAGACACCTTAGAATAAAATTAAAATCAAGAAATTCACTTACCTCAAATTGACACCTAAACTTTATCACTTAATTTCTCTTGATTCCTTCCCTCTAATCAAATATTAAAGGCTTCTAGGGTGGTTTAGAGAGGCATATTATTCTATTATATGCTTGGATTTAATATGAATTGAGAGAAAAATAGATGAAATGAGAGAGAGATATGGAAGTGGTTCAGCTATGCAAGAGGATAAAGATGGCTGCTGAAGCTTCTAGTTTTTCCTAACCTTTTTGCCTTTTATATGTCCTCTTAATAAGCTTAGGCTGGGCTTTTTCTATAGGCTTAAGCTATTTTTAGTTTAAGCCCGATAATTACCCGATAAATGATCCTAATTAAAATTTTCCACTTCCTAACTCCAAATTACTTCCAATTTGATTCCATCCTTTTTATTACATAAAAAATAGGCTGTGTACAAAATTTCAGCCCTATCAGAATTCATTTCTGGTTCAATTCAATTAAATCGATTCGATTTAAAATTACCGATGTTACCAAAATATTCTACACATTATTTTAGGTATATATGTATTTTTTGGTATTTTTTGTACTTTATTTGCTATTTTTAACGGTCCGATCAAATTTTGATCAAATAGTTACCCTAAAACCCTAATTGCTCTGTTTTTCATGCTTTTGACTCTCGAAAGAATATTTGATCTCAAATTCACTTCAAATTTCAATCCCGGACTACTCATGACTAATACTTTCTGATAGTCAAATAAAATATTTTTCACTTTCGGGGGTATTTTTCAGCCTGAAAATATTATTTATTATCGAAAAGTAATATTTATGGCTAACTAGGCATTGAGACTATTACAATTCTCTCCTACTAAAAAAAATTTCAACCTCAAAATTTACCTGTATCAAAAAGCAAAGGATATTGTTATCTTATTATTGCCTCGGGCTCCCATGTAGTCTCTTCCACGTTGTGATGGTGCCAAAGCACTTTCACTAGTTGAACCTGCTTATTCCTGAGCTATCGAATTTTCCTAGCTAGGATCCTTACCAGTCTTTCTTCATATGTCATGTCATTTTGCACTTGTATTTCTTCTGGTGTAATCACATAGCTAGGATCATATCTGTACCTATGGAGCATAGACACGTGAAATACGTCGTGCATCTTTTCCAATTCTGATGGCAGATTTAATCGATAAGCTACGGGAACCACTCGCTGAAATATCTCATAAGGGCCAATAAACCTCTGACTTAGCTTGCCCTTCTTGCAAAATATCAAAATTTTCTTCCAGGGAGATACTTTTAGGAATAATCTATCTCCTACCTGAAACTCTATATCTTTTATCTTCAGATCTATATAGGATTTCTGACGATCCATGGCTTCTTTCAGTCTACCTTTAATGATCTGTACCTTCTCTTTTGAATCACAAATCAAATCAGATCCTAACAGTTTCTATTCGTTTAACTCAATCCAACATAGAGGAGTCCTGTATTTCCTTCCATATAAAGCCTCAAAAAGAGCCATCTTTATACTGGATCAGTAGTTGTTGTTATAAGAAAATTTTGTACAGATACTTTTCCTAACTACTACAAAACTCTAGTACACAGCATCATAGCATGTCTTTCAGAATTTAAATCATGCGCTCTGACTGGCCATCTGTCTAGAGGTGAAATGTTATGCTGAAATGGAGCCTTGTACCTAGAGCTTCTTGTAAATTTTTTCAAAAATAGGAAGTAAAACTGGGATCCCTGTCATAAATGCTGGATGATGGCACTCTATGCAGCCTCACTATTTCATTAATATAGATTTCTACCAACCTGATCAAAGGATAATCCATCCAGACTGGCAAGAAATGAGTAGATTTGGTGAGTTTATCAATAATCACCCATATAGTGTCATGCTTCCTTTTAGTGATAGGTAATCTTATGACAAAATTCATAGTTACCCTATCCCATTTCCACTCTGGTATCAAAATAGGATGAAGCAATCCTGAAGGAACCTGGTTCTCAGCCTTTACTTGCTGACATACCAGATATTTACTCACAAACTCAGTTACAACCCGCTTCATATCTGCCCACCATTAATAAGCTTTCAAATCCCGATATATCATGTTACCTCCAGGATACATGGCATAGCTACTATGGTGTGCTTCGATGAGGATGCTCTTTTTCAATTCCTTCTGATCCTGAACATAGAGTCTTTTCTTATAGCAAAGGCTTCCATCATCATTCAAAGAATAGTCTCCTTTACTGCTATCCTTTAACTTGTTTATAACAGTTCTCAGTCGGTCATCTTTTTTCTAGGCCATCTTCACTTGATGCATAAAGTCAAGTTTTACTTGCATTTTAGCTAATAAAGCTCCATCTGATGCCAGACTCAAACTAACATTCAAAGCCCGAAGAGCTGCAACCATTACTATTAGTCAATTACACTTATCAATCACTTATACATATTCATTTAAAAGCATTTACATTACGTGACATGAATTTTATACTAAGTGCATCAGCTACTATATTAGCTTTTCTTGGATGGTAATCGATAAAACAATCATGGTCTTTAATCAACTACAACTAGCGTCTCTGTCTGAGATTGAGTTTTCTTTGAGTAAGTAGATATTTTAAGCTCTTGTGATCAGAATAAATATAGCATCTCTCTCTATATAGGTAGTGCCTCCAAATCTTTAGTGCAAAAACAATAGTTGCTAGCTTTAGATAATGAGTAAGATAATTCTTCTCATGAGTCTTGAGCTGTGGGGTGGCATAAGAAATCATCTTACCTTCCTGCATCAGAACACAGCCTAAACCATTTCTAGAGGTATCACTATAGATAACAAAATATTTATCTAACTCAGGTTGTGTGAGAATGGGAGCTTCTGTCAGCATACTTTTGAGATTTTCAAAGCATTCTTGGCACTTATCAGTCCATACAAACTTGGTATGCTTCTGTAGTAGTCGAGTCATTGGAACTGCAATAGTGGAAAAGCCCTTTATGAATCTCCTGTAGTACCCGGCTAATCCCAGAAAACTTCTCACTTCAGTTACATTTTTAGGTGATTTCCACTGAAGAATCACATCAATCTTTGAAGGATCCACCTTTATACCTTCTACATAAATGACATGACCTGGAAAAGATACCTCGTTCAACCAGAAGTCACATTTATTGAACTTGGCATACAATTGCTTTTCCCTCAGAGTTTGCAAAATAATTCTCAAATGCTTATCATGCTCCTCCGGCATCTTGGAGTACACCAGAATGTCATCAATGAAGACCACCATAAATTGGTCTAAATATGGATGGAAGACCCTGTTCATCAGGTCTATAAAGGCGGTCGGTGCATTTGTAAGCCCGAATAGCATGACCAAAAACTTATAGTTGCCATACCTAGTGCGAAAAGCAATTTTAGGCACATCTGTAGCTTTGACTCCCATCTGGTAGTAGCCTGGCCTCAAGTTATTCTTTAAAAATACATCCACTTCCTTTAGCTGATCAAACAAATCTTCAATGCAAGGAAGGGAGATTTGTTCTTTATGGTCACTTTATTCAGCTTTCTGTAATCGATGCATATCCTGAGTGTCCGATCCTTTTTCTTTACAAATAGGACTGGTGCTCCCAAGGAGAAATATCGGATCTGATAAACCCTTTTTCAAGCAACTCTTGTAGTTGAATCTTTAATTCTTTTAATTTTGTTGGTGCCATTCTGTAAGGAGCAGTGAAGATAGGTACAGTGCCTAGAGCAATATCAATGGAGAATTCCACTTTCCTATCAGGTGGTAAACTTGGTAACTCATTAGGAAACACATCCCTAAACTCTCTGATAGTAGGCACTTTTGACACCTTTGGACTGTCTTTCTTTGCCTCCACTGCATAACATATATAAGCTATGCACCCATTTCTGATCAATCTCTTAGTAACAATAACAAATATCACATCAGATAAGAAGTTAGTTCTCACACCTACCACTGTAATATCTCGACCATCTTCAAGCTTTAAAGTGACCCTTTTTCCTTTTGTAGTTAATGATCGCTTGGTGGGCAGATAACAAATCCATCCCCAAAATCAAATCGAATTCATGGAAGGGTAACTCAATCGGATTTGCCAGGAATACATGACCTTGGGCACTAACAAGACACTGTCTGTACACTTTATTCACCATTACACTATGTCCTTGAGGATTACTCATCAAGATATCATGGTCCAAGCATACCTCTTTCATCTCTTTGTCCTGAGCTACAGCAATATTAATATATGAATGAGTCAAACCAAGATCTATCAAAGCATATACTAAATCAGATAATAGGAGAAATTTACCTACTATCACATCTGGAGCATCCTCCTCTCTAGCTCTAACAGCATATGTCTTGCCTATAGCTCGCCTCTATCCCTAGGTTGACTTCCCAACTAGCCTAGAAGCTGAAGTGATGGGGGCAGCTCCCCTACCACGACCCTTTGGTGCATATGACCTAGTACCATATGCTAGAAAAATGGCTGAAATAATCTACAATACAGGGTAGTCTTTGATCTGGTGGTCTTTTAAATAAATAATAAATAAATAAATAAATAATCCCTCTTTTTCTTTTCCATCTTCACTTATTCCATTGGTTAAAAAGTCCAGAAAATAGAAATCAGTTTCAACCCAATAAATTTAAAATTTTCACACAGTTATATTTTTATTTAAAATTTCCATTGATAATATATAATTGCAACTATTTTTATTAATAATATATAATTTTGATTGATTTAAAGTTTCAATTAATTTTTTAATTCGAGTATACTTCTGAACGTTGAACAAAATCGGTAATTTTTTCAAGCTGGACTTTTTATTCTAATGGATGGTATGATATATTAGGCTTGGCCACAGTGAGGAGGGGGCCTTGGCCCTTCTAAATAATTTTGGGTCTATAAATTTCGTAAAATATCTTTTAAATTTTTTTTTTTATTTTGTGTTTGTACTCTCCAAAATTTTTAATTATTTTATACATTATATTTTGGCTTTTTTTTTTTTTTCTTGTGAATTTTGCGTCGGTCCATTGCAGGGAGCAAAATATGAAGATAGTAGAAAAGGACAAAGAAATGGCTTAAATACGAAAAGGGGTGGTCACGTGATAATTTGAAGAAAACATGACGAAAGCAGGACATAACGTACAGTACTCTCTCCATCTTTATTTCATTCATCTGTTAAAAACAAAATATTAAAATAAAAACACTTAATTGAGCTAAAATTTACATAAAAACAAGAAAACAAATCATTTTCAAATTTGGTATAGAAAAACAAATCATTTATATAATATATAGAACTTGTATAGAAAAATAGCGTGAATTTTCAAATTTCATTAGTCAATGGGGCCTTTTACATCTTTATCTCCATTGATGCTTCCTTCTTCTCCTGATATTGAGATGAAAAAAGGGCGCATCTTATAGTATCTTTATGCCCTTGTCACGGTGATGCCTATGTAATATCTTAAAAGAAAGAAGTTTCATTTTTCTTTGGACTTTGGGCATACTATTTCATTGTTCTTCAGATTTGGCACTTTTTGTCCCAATTCAACTTTCTCTTCTTGAGGTTTTACTCTGATCGATGAGAGAGTACATCCATTTGAGTTCTCACTTTCTTTTAATTCGATCAGATTAAGCTTTCGATTTTCCTTTTTATGCTTTGTTGGAAATTATTGGAAAGAACTTATTCTGATTTTTCCCTTTATATGTTATTTTTTTCTCCTTGAAGTAGATGGGAAAAGCGTGTTGCTTTGTATTTTTTGATTTTTTTTTAGTAGAATGTTGTGCAAGAGAGGGGGATGAGACTTTATCTAAGGCTTCTCTTGCTCTTTTTGTAGGTTTCCTTGGAAGTAAGAGAAGGGGCCATCATTTCACCCTTATGGGTTTTTTTTCAGTAGGTTAGTTTTAGGAGTCTCCTGTGTCAGTTGCGTAATATCTTAAAAGGAAAACGTTTTGCTTCCTTTTAGACCCAATACACAGCTTTTTACTTTCTTTTAGTCCCAAATTTTATTTCCTTCATCCATACATTTCTCATGTAGTATTGAAGACTTTTATGGAATTCTTGCTTATTGGCTTTTCTCTCTACGATTTTGAATTCATATTTCTTTTAGAGCTGTGGGGAGCGAATATTTTTGCTCAGCCATCATCTTTCAACGAAAGGACCAAATGATAAATCATAAAATCTTATAGAAAGAGAATGAATTCCTATAAAATGAGGATGAAGAGTGATGATGGGCTCGAAGGTGAGTTCTGATCGGACTTGTGAAGGATAAAACCTATAAAAGGTGCTTACCCAGTTGTTCAGGCTTTAGCACTCCGATGGTTAAGTTAGCAATTGGAAGAAAAGCTCTTAAAGAGAGAATATGTATATTTAGAGAGATAAGAAGTCTGTATTCTATGAAAATGAACCTGTTATTTATAGAGCTCGATGCAGTTTAAATAGTACTTCTGAATTCAAAGAGGTTATGCTTAATACTCTTGACCTCTAATTCAAAAGAGGAAACAATTCTCGGACTGTTCAATATTAATACAAATGTCGAATTCTACTGTTGTGCTGCTGCTTCACCAATTTGATCAGGTTTATTATCTGAGATTTTATGTAATTACAATCCTTTAGTAGTTTTAGCTTTTTTTTTAAAAAAAAAATCTAATAGAGCAACACATTATTTAATTAGAAAAGCTTTAAATATAGGATTTTTTAATAATGTGGCTGCTCAATTTAGCTACATTTCCTGTAATTTTCTTCATCCATATTAATAATATTATATGTTTGTGAAAAAAAAAGAAACAATTCAAATTATCATTTTTCTAAGACTTTGACAGCAATGGCATGGTCACCAGCATCAAGGGCAGATCTTCCCCTTGGATTGCCCGCCACAGTAAGGGTGAGCATGCAATGGTTAACCGGTGTATAAGCAAAAAAAAATTATCTAATCTGTTAATATCGATTTTTTAAAATCACTAAAAATTAACCATTCCGTTATATTTAATTAATTATTCCATTGATTTTGATTTTTCGGTTTGGTTAACTATTAAAATTTATAACATAAAATTAGATAACATTCAATTTAATTTCAAATGTGCAAAATAATTCAAAATAAAAATCACAAAATAAACATAATTTACTAGTCAAAATTTATGTTCTATATATAAATTAATAGCTAATATTATAAAATAGATTTGATATTTGTTGAAAATTAATATGCTTGATTCTAAATCAAATAAAATTTTGAATAATATTAAATATTATAACATAAATTCTAAAATATAAAAAAATATATATATAATTAAATGCTATTAAATAAAATATGAATATCAATATATATATATATATATATATATATATATATATATAAATTAATCAGTTACTACATATAAATATTATTATATAATTAAAGAGAATGATATAATATAAATTTATTTTAAAGTATTATATAAATTTTAGAAGAGAATAAAAAAAATTAAGATATAAATATATATATATGAATCGGTTAACTGTATACTAACGGTTAATATGTATTCAAAAACCTAAACCCTAACAAAAAATATAAAAAATTATAAAAATTAAAAACTTTAACCGAATTTATCTGATCGGTTAACTGTAAAAAAATTGATTTGATTTCGAACCGTTTTTGTGGTTAATTATATTTTCGATTTTTTTTTTGCTTACCTCTAACCTGTAATACTCTCGTACTTTTAACTATAAGTTCGTAAATTTCGACATTTATTCTTAAATGATTAAGGAAAAAGAAAATGGTGAACGTGTGAAAAAGTTTTTTATAAATATACAATTTAAATTTTATTTTAAGCCCTATTTTAAAACAAATTATTTAAAAATTATGAGAATACATTAAAAGTATAGTCTTCCACTTCAATCTTTATTCTTAAATAAATGGAAAAAGGCCAAATTTATTCATAGAATATTAAAAAAAGTACACATTTGGAACAAATTTACTTTTAAAGCAGTGAAAATAGCACATATTTGCCTCTTAAATATATTTTTAAACCAAATATGATTTTGAAATATTGAAAATGGTATTTATAGTGGTTTAAATTTAGCATTGAAACAAACAGAATTGTAGGTATAAAAATAAAAACACACATAATAAGCTTATTAAAGTCAAATAAACTTATCAGATGCACTCTGCAACTTAATATTTTGTTTGAACTCTATAAAAAAAGAGTTAAAATTTCTTACCACAAGATATTTTCTATTTGCTTACCTAGAAGAATTTGGTTATTTTGACAAGTTTAACATAAAAAACTTTAACCATTTTTTCAAGAGTTAAAAAAAATGGTTTCAATTTATTGTGTACTGTCTCAAATTTATATGATTTCAATTAGCATATCATGTGTTTTTCTGTTTATCCCAAATCTTATTATATTTAGTGGCAAATTTGAGCTAGTTGCATAACAACAACGGCAGTTTTCACTTGTAAATATACTTAAGTGATAAATGTATAATATTTTTAATATTTTAGTGATAAATTTGATTCAAAATATTTTTATAAGATAAATGTATACCATTTTTACTATTTAGTGGCAAATTTGGACTTTAAATAAATAAGAAAAAGAAATGGATGAACATGTGCAAAAAAAAAAATTATAAGTAGGTTTTGTTTTTATAAAAATGTTATTGAAAGTTGCTTAATTATATTTATTTGCCCTTCGTCTTTTCAAAATTCTAAAAAAAATGATAATTATGATTTTATTTTATTTTTTCAACAATATCAGCAGCCTATATGCCGTTCTCTTTTTTTTGATTTTTACTTTAAAGCGAAATAAAAGCATAATTCCACACCATATAAAATTATAAATTAATAAATACATATATTATATAAATGAACACTGGCATGTGAACTGAAAATTACTTTTCATAAAGGATTAATATAATAATTAATATTTTATTTGAATAGAATGGAAAGCGGCACGCATGCGTTACAACTCACTATTGTAGAACTACGTTTTCAATGTGCATGATTGATATGATGAGTGACTTTTTTGAAAATTGAATCCCCTACTCCATCAATAGAAATATTATGAGATTTATTCGAACAGATTTACATGTCAGATCGAATAAAATTTAAAAAATAAATTTATAATTATTAATAACAGGTAATTATTTATTATGAATTTAATTTGCAAAAAAAATCGGACTATTTTTTAAATAATATATTTTTAAAAAATATTTATAAAAATAAGATATATCAAAAAAATATTTACGAAATTATGGTGTTTATATAAAATCATTGCTATATGTAACAATTTTATCAAAAAAATTATAGATAATGAATCAATTTGTGTATAGTATTAATTTTAACTATTAAAAATAATATTAAAATTTTATAAATTATTAAATTTATATGTTAAAATTTTGTAATGATTAATTGATAAATCAATTTAAAAAAATTAATTAAAAATTGAAATTAATATAGTATTCATTGAAATTAATTGAATACATTAATTTTTATTTTCCTAACATTTTAAACTCTTAAATAATTTTAATTTGGATATTTAGAATCAAGATCTTCGAGTATTTTAATTTGAATATTCAGAATTAAGATTGCTTGAGCGACAATTATGTAGAGTCTATACGGCTTATAGTCATAGGAAATGACATAATCAGTTGGTGGGCATGTCAGATAGTTCTTTAGTCTAGTCATGTACGAATGATTTAAATGCCTCGTTGCTAGCAATTTAGTCCAATCATCAACATATTAGTTTACTTACATATGATTCTAAGCCACAGGAATAAAGCAACCAGTCCTTGAACTAAATTTTACTCACAAATCAAACAATCAATGTTTGCTACTGGCATTTGTAAGTTGTCCGCAACAACTTTTATCAGCCTGCCAACCAGTAATTTAAGCAAATATTTAGGGCGGGGAGCGAAAGAAAAAAAAAAAAAAAGATGGCGTTCTATAAATTAAGAGAGAGAAATCGCTTGCAAATACAGCTATTTCAGATTTTAAAATTAATATAGCTATTATATAAGTACCTATATTTAAAAAAAAAAATAACTATCTATACTTTTTTTGATAAAATTATTATACATGACAGCAGTTTAATACAAATACCCAATCATATAAGTATTTTCTGATATATTTTATTTTTGTAAATATTTATTTAAAAAAATATATTATTTAAAAAAAATATTTCAAAAAAATCATCAACTGAATTTAAATAATAATTTTTCAAATATAAAAAGACTTACTTATCCCGATCCAACTAAAAATATATACTCTTGTCATATATTTTTTCTATTTTATTTAAAATATTATTTTTTTTCATTTTACTTTACCCCACTTTAGATTTTTTTTAAATTTAATGAATAATTTTATATTTATATTCATATTTATTATATATCTTATTAAATAAATTTTGTTATTATTCTTTGCTTTTAACTAAAATTAAATAAAAATTTTGATAATATAAAATAATATTTTTATCAATAACTAGTATAATTTTTTTATAAAGTTGAATTATTTTAATTATTTTCTAAATTTTATAAAAAATAAAAAAAATTATCTTTTAAAATATAACGGATGGATGGAGTACCATTATTTGCATTTGAAAATCAGGAGGAAAACTTGTGGACGTACATAGTTAGTAATATTTATATTTGCCTCTTAAATACTAGTCGTGGTCGTTATATGACAGTGTGGCAATTCTATAATAAATACAAAATTAAAAGCACAATGAAATAAATGTGGCAAAAGGCAATTTTGGGTCTTTAAACTTTGATTTTTATGACGTTTCGTCGTCTCAAGTTTTGTTTTTGTGTTTTTCTATTGATGTTAAGAATTTATTTAATTTTTAGCACATATTAAATTTATTTTTCATAAATTAAACAATATAAAATACGATATATGAACATATATATTAAATTCCTAAACAACCACGTGTTCTATGCACCCCATTTGAAATTTTTACATCCTAAAAATTCAGAAATTAAACTTTTTTTTTTAAAATTGCATCGTTCGAGGCAGAGTAAAAATCGAACTCCAATTAATTATAAAAATTGTTAGACTTTTAACAATTTAAATTATAAACATTAGAATCAGATTGAAACAGATAAATTGATTTTATGATTTAACTGGATGGTTTTAATAATTTTCTTTCAATATTTTGTTTTAAAGATTTTATAGGACATTCAGACTTAACTAGAATTCGGTTTCCATAATATTTTGATTTGATTATTAGCATTTGGATTTTTCAGATTTTTCATGGAAGTGGTCCCTTTACCATTTGTATCCTATTTTGTATTTTATCAAAATCAAAGTATTTTAATTAATTTTACCTTATAATATAATCTCCGGGACCATATTCCACATTTGTCATCTCCCTATGTATATATTACTTTCATTATAGTACCTCGTACGAAACTCTACCCCTCTATATACCAAAACCGGGACCATTTTTCTTATTAATATATACCAAAATAGTATATTTGGGGACCATTTTCCTAATGTCCAATTCCCTTATAAAAAGTCACTTAAAAGCATTTAGTAATAAATTATTTTTATTGGGTGTCATGCAATTTGCATAATTTATTATTATCTCCGACATACTTCTCGAAAATGCATTGAACATTTAAATTTTAAGTGGTCCATACAAAGTAGGCTAAATACTATCTTTAGCCACACATGTTCCAATAGATATGAAGCATTTTAGTTCACATTAAGCTTTTCCATTATTGCTCTTCTATTTATTGAACTTGTTACTATCACCCTTAAAACACATATATTCTTTCAATTTCCGCCATTTTTACGATTCAAATTTGAAATGGGTGAAAAGAAAGCTTATTTAGCAGTGACTTTAATACAAGCGATCTATACTGGTATGTTCTTGGTCTCAAAGGCTGCTTTCAATGGCGGCATGAACAATTTCATTTTTGTCTTTTATAGACAAGCTTCGGCTACTCTTTTCTTGGCTCCTCTTACCCTCTTCTTCGAATGGTATAATTTTATTTTATTTTTTCTTATTTATTGTTGTGGTTCAATATATAGTTATTAGTTAATTATAATTTAGTTTTCCAAAATTGCAGGAAAAAAGCGCCGCCAATATCATTTGTTACCTTCTGCAAGATTTTCATGCTTTCTTTATGTGGGTAAGTTTTATTTTCAGTAATTCATGGATTTTTTTTTTATTTTTAATTTTCTAATGCAAATTTTTAGGATAACCTTGAGTTTGGATCTCAATGGGATAGCACTTGTTTACACATCTGCAACTTTGGCTGCTGCAAGTACCAACTGTCTTCCTGTTATTACTTTCTTCCTTGCTCTTTTGCTCAGGTAATTAGATCTTTCCATTTTTTATTTCTATTTTTTTAGCAAAATATAAACAAAAAAAAAATTGTTAATTGGAAAATATGTTATTAGATTGATTTCTTAAAAAAAAAAAAGATCAATTTGCTTTTTTAGTTTTTTTATAAAAAAAAACCTTGAATTTACGCTGTGATTATACATATCCATTCATTACATTGCAAAACTTAATTATTTAATATCTGCCGATTGTCATATTTTTAGACGATTAGACGTAAGTTCAGTGATCATTGATGAAATTGATCCATAAAATCTGCCTTAATTGAAAAATAAAAGAAATGATAGTTAGCATGCATAAATATCAATATGCAATTAATTGGATACATAAAATCTGATTGAAATTCAATCAAAAGCAAGATTTTTTAGAAATAGAATGCTTTGTGAATTTATATTCAAAATCCAGAATTTATTCCTAGATATGTTTCTACAGACAAAAAGTTTACGAGAGTGATATTATTCTAATTTGATAATTTTAATTATTGATCACTTTAATAATGTAACTTTAACTAATAATAATGATAATAATTTATGTAACTTTAACTAATAATAATTTAGTAATGTTACTTTAAATAATAATAAAGATAGTTTGTAAAATCATCAGTAAAGTACTGCCCTTCTTGATTTTATGGAAAGAAATTTTGATTTTAATTTCTGAACAGGCTTAGGATTGTTTTTTAGGAAATAACAGTGTTATATATATATATATATATACACACACACACACACCCATGCCGCAAAAATGAGGGATTAATTTTATGGATAGTCTCTTATTGTTATTAAGGGTATATTAAGTGCCCAAAACCTTGTCCGAAATTTTTTTTTTTTTTGCTAAATTACTCAAATTGAGTGGTTCAAATATATCATTAGAAAATGTATTTTTTAAACTTGATTAATATACCCTTAAACTAATTAGCATCCACGCATGCTTAGACTTAATTCTTATTTTTACTTGAACTCTCTTATACGACCTTGAATGCACAATTCTGCCATGTTTCACAATTTTAGGATTGGTTGAATTGGCCAGAATAATGTTTTTTTTCCGGTGTTTTTTTATTTTATTGTTACACAATATTACTTGAGTTATTTTATTGTTACGAATCGGAAATAATGATTATAACGTTATTTGGGCAAAAATTAAGTGATGACATATAAAATTAACTCAAAAATTGACTTAATTTGTTTTTACACAAAATAAGAAAATTAGCTAATGTGTTTTAAAAATGAAAATTATATATTTTCTAATATAATAAATATAATTCCATATTGATTAAGACTATTGTGAAAATTAAGAAATTGGTAATTTGTATTGGTTGATAACAAGGTATATTAAAATAGGTTGGAGCTTAGTCCTCGTAAAAAAAAAAAAAACGCATTAGACAATTAATAACTTGACTATATTTTAAAAAAGAAAATTAAGGAAACCTATATTTGAAACAGATAAAAAAAAAGAAAGAAAAAACGTAAACGTATATTTGTTTGATTGGGAGAGCACAGCGCAATAATTGATATTTTTGAGAACGGAAAATATTAAAGAAATATATATATATATATAGTTTGTAATTTAAGTATATATTATATTTATACTTTTTATGGTTTCCTCCATATATAAGTCATGACAGAATAATTTAAAATTTTCAAAACAAATAATACGACAGACAAATTCTAAAATAGATACCTATTTCTTATTCAAAATAGTTTTTTAATGAAATAAAAAAATAATTTCGGATTAAAACTGAACCGAAAACTGTACAACACCATATCCTTATCAGTTTCCATGTTGGTATCGACATTTATATAATGGGGTTAAATATTTAAGACAATACTAAAATTGACTACTCAACAATCACTTATCTCTATCAACTTCCAAGAAATCAAAAATAGAAAAAAAAAAATACATGAAAAACATTTGCTTTGCTTACGTTGATAGTCCAATGTCTAGTGCTCAACAATTTTTTTGTTTCCAAAGGGTCCACTCCTTCATTTTTTTTTAATTCCTATTTTGCTTTGTGCAATTTGCATGTGGGCTGCATACTCTCTGTGCGTCCAAAGAGATCATTTCACATAGGTGATAGTAATTCAGTAATTTCTTTTTTTTTCTTTTTTTTTGTGGAAAATATTAATTCAGGATTGATCAATGGTATTTGAGATGTTTTGGAATAGAAATTTTGGTCCGGCAAGTTAATCTATTGTTTTCGATACATGTTTTTTTTTAATTTTAATTTAACCCCCGATTATCATTATAAAGAGTGAATAAATTTTGATTATCCGAAATTAAATGTTCGATGCCATTTGAGGCAAATCATACTCATTCCTCGAGCTAATCAGTAATTAATTAATTAGAAATAAGTTGATTACCTTGAACAATAGGAAGCTTATTACCGGGCTAATGGCATCATCGACATAATTTATATAAAATCATAAATTAAATCCAAACAATAATTCTTTACGTATATAGGTAGGTATATTTCAAATTCAATTTTGAAACATCAACAGCAGCCATGAGAGGTTTATTAGTTGTAGTAAGAACATCTTCTGGCTAGGAAACTAAAAGAATTTAGATTGGCTTTGAAATGAAAATCTCAGAGAAACGTAGAATTAAGAAGGCATTAATAGGCTAATTTTCGGAAACTTGTATGGTCTTTTTTTTTGTTTAGTAGCTTCGGTTTCTACCAGATCGGGCGGTAATAATCCTGTTTGAGTACCATCGCTATCCGTATCGATGTCTCCTTTGATTGTCAATCCTTCAATTCTTGCTGCAATTGAATCTGCTTTAATTCCCACCTCCACTTCTGCAAATTAAAGCTTCATTAAGAACAACAGAAAGGAATGGCATTGAAATCTAATTAAATTTTACCTGGATTTGAAAAGAACCATAAAACGAAACCACGGAGGAAGAGAAACAACAGGAATAAAATGCACAGCATTATCTGCAAACTTAGAACGTGATTTCTCCTTCTTTCCCATGGGCGCGATTGGATCATCGCCTTCGGCATTTGCCGATGAGTGGGTGAAATAATCATCGCCCACCTTGTTCCAGCTAGCTGATCTATACTTTTCTTCTTTTCTTTGTTTTATGAACTTAACAAATGAGAGGGACAGGAGGTTTCATTTTTTCAAGATTGCTGTCGTTGGGACATAAAGAGGCTGTTTTCTCTCAAGATGAACCAAAAACGGCATAGATTTGGGATAAATCTGTTTTCTCTTATTCCTTTGTTGGTCCCGTATTTCCTTTCCGTTCCCACTTCACACGAATGGAAACAAAAATTATTTTTAATGGAAACAGACTTGTATATATTATATTTTATTTGGTTGAAAACTATAATAACTATTAAATATATTATATTTATTAATTTAATATGTCAAGAAATTTTAAATTAAAAAACTGTATATAAATTTGCTCATGAATTATACGGTATAATACATATTTGCCGCTTTTGAATATATTTTTTTGTTAAATAATGCCCCATTTGTAAATTGGCTTAAATTTTTTTCCATAGTTACATAAAGAACTTACATATATCCTTATTTATAATGGCGAGAGGGGTCTATACATGCCTTCTTTGTTGTTTTAACCAAAAAAAGTCTAAATTATTTTGCCATATATACTATTTCGTGTAGTTCACAGAAAATTTGGCTATTATTGTTCAAATTATTTGGCCCAAAATTTAAGGTATAATCTAACATAACAATGTATTATTTATATATATATATATATATATATATATATATATATATATATATATATATATATATATATATATATATAAATTTATTTTCCTTTATATTCTTCTTATTACATTTGTTAGTTTCTTCATAACTTATTTCCTCTGTTTAATAAAATATTGCATTGATCAAAATTCCCTTTAAAATTCTTTTGAATTACATACCCTTCAAATTCATTAAGGGCATTTTACAATCATTATACTTTGTTATGTCGAACTTATATTCATGGGATTATATCCATTTATCATAGTGCTATCAACCATTGATATTCATAAAAGAAATAATAAGAAAAGAATTGAAACTTTTTATCTTTTTTTTTTTATTAGATTAAGATTTGGTAAATGAGTAAAAGTGAATATTGGAATGCAGAAAGGAGGTGTTGGAACTGAGGACATCAGCAGGCATAGCAAAGGTTGTGGGAATGGTAGCATGCTTAGGAGGTGCAGCAACACTTGCATTTTTCAAAGGTCCACAATTCAAACAATTATGCCATCATCACCTTTTTGGACCCAACCAGCACATGCATGACCACACACATCCTCCTCAAACATGGATTAAGGGTTGCTTTCTCATGCTTATGTCCAATATTTTTTGGGGCTTGTGGCTTGTCCTTCAGGTACATACAATTTGCTGTTAATTAGTTAATAATCCGGAAAAGGCACAAGTTTATTTTTAATATTTGAAAAAAAGTATCATTTTATGTTTTATGTCTCAATTGGTGCAATGTACTTTTTCATGTTCTAAAATTAAAAGAATTTTGCTACTCTTGTGCCATGGTGTGTGCCATGTCTATTTGTTCAAGTGCCACATTTTTAATAGACGGTTAAAAAATAGATATTTTTTTATTTTAAAATATAGCATGTAATATTACAAAGCTGAAATATTAAAAGTAAAATTGACTTTTTTTTTTATCAAATGTTAAAAGTAGAATTGCACCTTAAGCCGTTATTAATCCTTTCTTGTTCCTAATCAATTTATCATGTATTTTCCTTTCTTTCCACTTATTATATACTTGACAATTGACATTTATGCTACTTACTTCTCCATTTTGCTCCTGCATTCATTGTCTTTCTTAAATTGCCCATGCCACTCGTTTCCTTTTAAAAATGATGAATTCTATTTTTATTCCACTTAGCCTCTTCAATATTTATGTGGCAGCTCAAATGATGTTGTGAAGCTGACACTATTTGTTATGTTAGGCTAAGGGCAATAAAAGTTGATTTTTATTTATAGGAGGTTATATGTAAAACAAGACAAGTTCAGTGCATATTTTAAGAAAATAAAAAGGCGGTTAAGTACAAAAGTGTGTGTGTGTATATATATATATATATATATATATATAACCAGAAAGTGAATAGTTTATGAGAATTTAGAAATAAGTTGAATATATTATTTTTCTTTCAAACTATTATCATTTAATATATTATTTTTATGAATAAGTAATATAAACTAATTAAATATCAAAATTTCCTTCTAAAATTGTTAAATATGTCATATTACTTCCACACACACACATATATATGGCACATTATGAAAAATGTATAAAAATCATGCGCATATGGCATGTGTACAATGATAAGAGATAATATAATATTTTTAATATATATATAGCACATTATGAAAACTGAATAAAAATCATGCGAGTATGGCATGTGTACAGTTATAAGAGATAATATGATATTTTTAATAAGTTTATATAGGTAATACTATATTTTTTTAATAGTATATAGGTTGGAATAAAGTTATGATTTGCCGTTAACATTTTGTTGAAGAAGTTTATTTGCACTTAACATTTATTTTGGAGCTAATTTGTCTCCCGTTTTGATATTGGGTACTAAAATGCCATTTCATGTTCCTTTAATTTTTTTTTAAAATTTTTTTTCTTATTCCAATTCAATTTTTCCTTTTTAAATTACATCTAATAAAATCTATAAAATTAGTTAAAAATATTTCTACCATGACTGACATATCAATTAAATAAGCTTGATTTATGCTAGAATTTTTTAATTATCGTGGAAATATAGAGCTACTAGGATAGTTAGAAAATAATTTAAAAATCTCTAAATAACTCTGTAATTTTACATAAATACTTAACAAAATTCTAGTATAGAGCAGGATTACTTTGATTGATATTAGAGATTTGGTAGAAGTATTTCGAATTAATCTTATTGGTTTTTTATATAATTTAAATTTAGATAAATTATGGAAAAAATTCAATTTAGATAAGAATATAAAATTAAAAAATTAAGAGAATATACAGGGGGTATTTTTTAGTACTCAAGATCAAAACATTATGAAAAAATCAGTTCAAAAAGTAAGTATTAAAGGAAAATCGGCTCTCCTAACGAAACTCCTCTATAGAATTTTATTTACACTTTGAAAAAATTTAAATGCATAATTTGATACTAAGTTAGTTCTACGCTAATCGTGCTGAGGGAAATAATTTATTATCTTTAGAAATATTATATAAATAACGTATATGAAAAGGTGTTGACTTCGAATAATTGGTTGAGACAGGCAGGAGTCTTAAAGAGCTACCCATCAAAGCTACTGTTGACTACTCTGCAGTGTTTTCTAAGCTCAATTCAGTCATTCGTAATTGCAATTGCATTGGTAAGAGATCCTAATCAGTGGGCTCTTGGTTGGAACATCAGACTTCTTTCTGTGCTTTACTGCGTAAGTTCTCTTTTACGTTATTAACTATTATATTTATTCACATTTCAAAAATTTTAATAACCTGTTATTTATAATGTATAAAATTATGCACTGAGAATGACCATTTTAACAAAAAAAAAAATTGTTCTAATCATTTTGAATTTTATAAAATATCTTAAACTTTTAATCTAAACTATACACCATTACAATGCTATTACTTACCAAAGAACTATAGTCCTTAAAAATTAAAATAATTTTATCCATAATATTTTTTTACCTAATTCAATTAGTATATTATGCTATTCTACATTGTAATTACACTTCATTTCTGGAATTCTTGTTCATCAATTGAGAAAACATAACTTTTATAATATTATAAGATTCATTTAGAATCGGCCACTTGATAAACAAATTATCAATTTTAAAGACTCCACATGCAACATTAGTTTTAGACAAACTCATAAAGTTATTATGTGAATTTGATTGTTTATAGATTAGAGTATAAAATACTCTTAAAGAGAGAGAGTATAAAGAAAAAAATATAATTTTTAGAGGTTTTAGTCGCCTTCCATTTTTAAATCTTGAGTATCTTTGACTATAGGAGTTGACCATAATTGGGTATGACATTTAACTAAAAGAGTCAATTACTTGTAGGACTTGACTTATAACCATGCTCAATTGACTAATTGTCTATTGAGCTTAAATTAAGTTCTTTAGAGTAAAAATAGAATGTAAGATAATGTAAAAGTTAAATATTTTACTTACCAATAAATTAATTTATTTGAAATGTACTTAGAAATAGGTTAAATACTAACAATAAACTTAATTTGCATATAAATTAATTTTCAAGGAATATAAAACACTTTAATATGTCAATGTCACAATAAGCATTATATTTTATAATCCATAAATTATGAAACAAATATTATTATTTTTTTCAGATAAATAAGCTATTCATGAAAGCAATTTTACGTGTTAGCACATTATTAGCTCAATATATTATGTACCTAATTTAGAAAATAATTCTATATAATTTTTAGTATAAATAATGTGAGCTTACATTTTGATTTGACAATTTTTTATCTGATCTGAATTCAACTGAAAATCAATGACCGTAACTTGAAAAAAAATCCAAATGACTCAAAAATTTTAGAGTCAATCCAAACCCAAACTCAAAAAAGTTTGTTCGAAAATACCTGAAATCAGAGGTGAACAAGTGATCCATTTTTTCAATGAAATTTAATTTTATGCCATATATATATATATATATATATATATATATATATATATATATATATATATATATATATATATATTGATATTGCATTATTTTATTAATATATCCATTTCAATTTTTATATAAAAAATAGAATTAATTGAAAGGAAATAAAAATATCTAATTGTTTAAATTTTGAACAGAAAAAGATAAAAGGAAAAAAATAAAAAATGTAAAACAAAAAATTAATAATTAAGCGGTTGTATATCATATTTCACTATTTTTATTTTTTTCATATTTCCTTTTTTGATATTTCTTCTCTCCATACCTTTATTTGTTGTTATTCTACTGCTCAGGGTTCATTCAGTGTCTTGCGTTGCCATTTTTGGCTTTTTTTTTATTTTTCTTTAATCAAACCATTAATTATTATATCTCAAACTTAGAAGAGAAGAATCTCCCTTATTTTTCTGATAAAATTTTATATTCTAATTATTATTCCAAAATTTGATTTAATCCGTTCTTCCTTCTACTGATTGAGAAAAAGAGGTGGCACACAAACAAAAACAAAAGGAAAGAAAAGAATAGGATTAAGGTTTTTGTTTTTATATAAATAAATATATAAAATAGTACAAAATAACATAATTATATTAATTTTGATCGATTCGATTTTTGCGGTTTTTGAATATCAAAAATCGAGCCAATATGACTGAATTTTTATTTCAAAAATAAACTAATTATAAATACTTTATCCGTTCTTTTTTAACTTTCGTTTTTTAGTAAAATTGATATTCTATTTATCTGTCACTTTTAAACTTTCAATGTAATTTAATTTGTTTTTTCAATTTATTTTTCTTTTCTAATAAAATTAGAACCAATAAGATTTGATAATTTAGTATTGATCACGTAATTTAATACTAAATTTAAGCCTATTTATTATTTCTTAATTTTAATAAAAATAATAAAAATGACTAATAAAAAAAACGGAAAGAGTAATTTCTTATGGTTTAATTTTGGTTCAGTTTTACTAAGTGCTAACTGCAATGTGAAATTTAATAAAAGTAATATAACTCAAAATTGACTAGAAAAATAACGATCCAAAAAATTCGCAAGGAAAATGAATGTGATTCCATCCAACTCAATTTCCAAGTCTACTCATATTTTAATAATTATGATAACTAAAAGAATTACACAAAAATACAAAGAACCAATAAATTGAAATATTGAGTCAATTTCATATACGGTCACTGAACTTACGACTTATCATCTGAAAGTAACTAACTTTTTTTTCGTGACTTAAAAGTTACTGAACTTTATCATATTTTTGCATAAAAGTTATATTCACTGGTTTCCGGCGAGAACCCTTGCTGGATTGATGACATGGCATGCCACGTCATATGTCCGGATACACGTAGCATATCTCATATTTGAGTCAATTTCACCAACAGTCACTAGGCTTACGATTTATTATCCAAAAGTAATTGACTTATTTTTTGTGACTTAAATGTTACTGAACTTATCATCTTTTTACAAAAATTATCTTGACCAGATACACATGGACATTGATTTTTTATCACATCATTAGCTATGACACATTAGCTATGTACGTCATCAGCTATATATACACATGGATTGCTGATGTGTTAAATATGACACATTAGCTGATTAAGGTGATTTGGTTGCTGACGTGTCAAAAATGATACATTAGCTGATAATGTGGTAATAAATCAATCTTTATGTGTATCTGGTTAAGATGATTTTTCTGCAAAAAGGTGATAAGTTCAGTGAAATTTAAGTCATGAATAATAAATTAGTTACTTTTGTGTGATAAGTCGTAAGTTCAGTGATCGTGAGTGAAATTGATCCAAACATGAGAGATGCTAAGTATGTTCAGGCATATGGCGTGGCATGCTATGTTATCCATCCGGCAAAAGTCCTCACCGAAAATCGGTGAACATGACTTTTATGCAAAATATTATAAGTTCAGTGACTTTTAAGTTACGAAAAAAATCAATTACTTTCGGGTGATAAGTCGTAAATTCAGTGACCGTATGTGAAATTAATCCTTGAAATCTTCTTAGATGATAGAATCTGACAATTAAATACTTGATTGTTGCTTGGCAGGGAATTATAGTGACAGGTATTACATTTTACATGCAAGCATGGGTTATAGAGAAAAAAGGCCCAGTCTTCTTGGCCATGTCAACACCATTAAATTTAATCTTCACAATGTTTTGTTCTGCAATTCTCTTATGCGAGATTATCAGTACAGGAAGGTAGTTTATAATTAAACTTTCTTTTTTTTCGATTTTATCTCTTAATGATTAATTATAAATAATTAACTCGAGAAAATCAAGCTTGATCCATGAAAATAATAATATGTAACGTTTGCTATTGTTATTTTGCAGTGTTTTGGGTGGGATTTTGTTGGTTGGAGCTCTCTATAGTGTTTTATGGGGCAAAAGCAAAGAAGAGAAAATGAATGTTAAAAATGGGATAATAGAGTGCTCAGAGTTGAAACAAATTGCGCCAAAGGAACAATTACCTGTGTAACATATTTATACAGCTATAATATATTTTTGCTCAACCATTATATTATCTAGCAAGGCCAAATGTGTATCATACTTATTGCATTTTTTCCCCATAAAATAAAAAAGAAACTCAAAATTATGACTGCCTTGTTAAAAAAAAAATATTATTGCTGAACTATAGATTATATTATGGCTGACCTTTGCATGACGCTACCCGGTGTTGCCGCCGACCTCTGCATGATGCCGCCGACCTCCGCTGGCTGCTGTTGAAATTCACCTGCTGCCATTCTTCATCTTCAATTTTTGATTTTTTCCTTTTAGTTCTAAATCTGGACAGGGATAATGAATTTCTCTTGTTTCTTCAACCTCACCCTCTGATTTTCAATACAAACTTAAAATTTGATTTCTTTTTTCTGTCTTAATTGTAGACTGGATTTTTAATTTTTTGAGTTTTAATTCAATTTTTACTGTAAAATTGCATGTTTATTGTCTCTGATTTTTGGAATTGCTAAAATGGAAGCCGTTTTAACTATATCTTGTGTTCTTCAATGTTGGGCTTTAATTCTTTATGCAAAATAGTTGGAGTTTTGTAAATCCAAAACAAAATATATACCTTTGCTCAAAAAGTAAGATTTACTAGTAAAAGTAAATTAAAAAGAATTTTTAATGGTTTTCAGAACTTAAAACTAGTTTCAAATGCTTCATACTAAAATAGGCTTTTACCTAAAAACATAAGCAATTTTTATTGGATTTGCTAGTTAATTTTTGGATTATTTGGATGTGTTTGGCAGAGATATATTTGCTGTAAACTTCCTCTCGCTTTGATAAGTCTAAAGGGTAGTTAGACTTCAAAATTTTTTAATGGATTAGATTACTGTGTTTGTTTGTTTTGGGATTTCTTGTTATCTTTTGTTCAATATGCATTTCTCTTTACTTATACTTCCTCTTCTAAAATGTTTGGCTAAATGGATTTTTTGTTATACAAGTTGGTCGGGTTAGTTGGGTCGCGGCTTGAAAAAATTGGAGTTGACTGGGTAGGGTCCCGAATAATAGTTAGGGTGTATTCGGGTTAGTTCGGGTGTTAAATTTTAAGTTTTTCGAGTATCAGGTTGTTTAGGTTCGGTTCAAATTGATCTGAACTTGACCGATGCACACCCCTAAATTTGATCCTTTTCACTTTAGACTCTAATTGGTGTTGTTTTAGTTTCGATGTTTTTCTTTTTTCTTTTTTATTTTAAAATAAAAAAGCATTTGGCAAAGAGATTGTGTCTTTTATTTCAGTGAAATTTTAAGAATTTTTTTTCCAAAATAAAAATGGAATATGGTAATCTTCAAAAAATGGATTTTAGGTTTAAGTTATTAATTTGCCAAACTTTTATTATTATTATTATTATTATTATTATTATTATTATTATTATTATTATTATTATTATTATGTTGAAGCCTCGATCACTATCACTAAAGCCACCGGAGGCGGCCCACTTTTTGAGCATTGCTACCATTGCCGTTCATTTTTTGAGTGCCGCCGTCGCTCGTAATTGAGAAAAAAGAAAAGTTTTATTTTTTGTAGCCACTGCTTGGCTGTTTTTGTTCTTTTGCTATGGATTTCTTTACTTTTCTGGGTTTGCTAGTTTTGTTGATAGAATAATGAAAATTTTGGTCAAGGATTGTTTAATTAAAGAGGAGAATTCTATTTACATAAGAGAGAGAGAATTCTTGAAAAAGATGGCAAGTTTCATACACTACAAGAAAAATTCAAAATTTCGGTGGAAAATTAATGATGTGAAATTTTTCGTCGTTAATTACTAAAGAAAAATTTTTTGTCTCTAATTACAGACGGAAAAATATTTTCTGTAGAAAAAGTTGTTGGAAAAAATGTTTATTGCGACAGTATAAAATTCCGTTGTAAATAATGGTGGAAAATATTTCTGCCAAAATTTACTAATGAAAATTAGCAACAAAGTCACAAAATTTGATCTTTAAATTGGTGCCAATATTACGCGGCTAAATTGTATATGAAATTTACTGATGGTATGTTGAATCCGTCTGTAATTTACCTATGGAACTCAATTACCGTTGGTAAATTACTGACGGAAAAACAATTTCGTAGGTGATTACCGATGGAATTCATTTTTCGTAAGTAAATTACCAATGGAAATAATATTTGTCGGTAATTTACCTACAAAAAACGAATTCCGACGGTAAATTACTATGGAAATGAAATTCCATAGGTAATTTACCAATAAAATATTTTTTTATTGGGAATTTTCGTCGAGATATTGGATTTTTCTTGTAGTGATAGGTTTCTATCATTTTGTCCATTCACATTTACAATTTGTTTGATTTTGTCTTTTTGTTCATTCACATTTATAATTTGTTTTTGGATTTGCTTTATAATGGTCATGTAAGATGTCTCGTGCTACCACATGTGGAATTTTTATGTGTTATTTAAGAAATGTATAAATTTTCCTTTTATTTGAATGCATTTGGTATATCCGTAGACTTTGCAGGGCGATAACTCTAATTTATTTTTTATATATGTATAGATTATCAAACTTTGTTATGTTATTTTTTATTCTTAAAAGTAAATGTGGTAGATAGGCAAATAGTTTATTCAGAGACAATTTATAAGTGTTGTGGCTAGCAAATTAATAATTAGATTATGAACCACTTATAATCTACTTTAAATTAAGTATAAATTTAAAGATAAAATAATAAATATATAAATGGATAAAATAATAAATATATAAATGGAAAATAAAATGAAAGGCTAATTTGTTAATGGCATTGAGATATTTTGTTTAGATGGAGAAATTAGATCAAGAAGTGAATTTAAATGATAGCACACTATTGAGATTGAACATGATGGAGCAATTTGGTCCCTACAAATTAAAAATTATTTTATAACATTAATGGCTGAAAGTGAATAATGGAAATCGAAAAACAACCACCCTCGCTAAAAATGCATAGGCTCAGAGAACTTATGAAAAAAAAAACCAACTGAGAGTATAGTTCCATTCAATTCAAAAATAAGTTTAATAGTTTCAGAAGTCAATGGAAGTATTTCAATAATTTATTAAAAGAGATAGGAATCAGATACAACTCAATGACTGATCAAGTTATTACAAGTGACGATGTGTGGCAAAAATTGCACAAGGTATGTTTCTATATTAATGGATTTATTTATTAATTATTATAAGAGTGTATAATTAATATTATGATCCATTTTTAGAATAATATATATACATACATATGTGCATGTGTCTCTGTGTGTGTGTGTGTGTAGGTGAATAAAATGCAACGAAAACTTAAAAAAAAGGTTATAAGGAATAAGAGAAGTATATTATTTATGGTGATACAACTGCTACTGGAGCTCATTCTTATCCTTCTAGTAAAAGCCCTTTTATTAGTGAAGATGAAAATAATAATAAAGAATTTGATAGTTCTGATGAAGAGTGTAAAAAAAAATGAAGGATCTCACAGTAAAAAGAAAAGAGAACTATTTCAAAATGCAATGGCTTAAGTATTGATTAGCATTGGAGAAAGTTTAAAGAAAAAAAGTAGAATTTTTGTAGAAAAAAATGAATTCAGGAATAACATTCACCTCAGGGGATAATTTTGGAACACAATCGAGCGGTGATAAATAATCAATTTTTAAATATCTTGAAGCATTGCAAAACATTGACGGAATAGATGGATTGCCTTTTGCAAAATCTATTAAACTTATCCATAATGATTCACTATGGAGAGAAATATTTTTGGCCATGTCGGAAGAAAGAAAGAAAAATTGGGTTTTGAATATCCAAATTTGACTTCTTATTACTACCTTTTTGCATTTTTTTTGGTTTGTTATCTTTTAAGTTATACAAATTTTTTATTTGATTTTGGATTTTTTTAATTAACATTGAAGATTTGGTTATTATTAGAAATGGTTAGAATATATTTCTTTTATTTTATTATACATAAATATTATTTTTAATGATTTTTTGGATTAATTATTTTTATTTTTGACAAGAATAGGGATTTGGATTTTTTTTTTCAGATTGTGATGAGGAAATCGAAAATTTTTTTATGATTCATGTGAACTATAGGTATAATTTTATGTGCAATGATAAACTTAGATCTCAAAAAATTTCAAAATTGATAGGTTAGGAATGGGTGGTTGAGGTATTAAATCATCATCCAATGATATCCTATGATTTATTTTGGATGGAAAAAATATTTTCATTACTGAGGAATTAAAAGGGAGAGCAACATTGAAAAATTTCAATTTTTTAATAGTGCAATAATAAGTGATAATTTTTCTTTTCATCATTTGTCAAAAAGACCGATAGAGAGTGTAGTAGATCATTTTCAACATTCAACTGACATGATTTCTAAACATTTTTAAAATATTTTATATGCTATTTGTTCAATAGCCAAACATGTGATTATCTACCATCGTTTGATAAAACACATTCAGAGATAAATAATAATCCAAATTACTATCCATTTTTCAAGTTAATAAAAAATTTTAAATATTTTTTATATAATTACAATCAATAATTGATACTTTTATAATAGAATTATATTAGAGTTATAGATGGTACACACAGTTCTGCATGAATTCCAGTTAGTCTCTATACAGAATATCATGTGTGCTTACTCATTTGTTATGCGATTTACATTTGTCATGATAGGTTAGGAAGGAACAACAAATGATTCAAAAATTTTCTTAGAATGTATTTCTAATCTAGCAAATAAATTCTTTATGCTTACACGAGGTAAATATTATCTGGTTGATTCAGGATATGCTAATATGCTAAAATTTCTTAGTCCATATTGTGGAGAACGCTATCATTTACGTGATTATAGAGAAGGATCAAATCCACAATGTCCAAAAGACTTATTTAATTTTGTGCATTTTTTGTTACGCAATGTCATAGAACATTGTTTTGGAGTTTTGAAAGAACATTTTCCATCCTTAGAGATATGCCCCCATATGACATAAAACAACAAAAATATATACGTTTTGCATGTTGTGTGATTCATAACTTTATTAAAATAAACGGAAGTATAGACTCTTCATTTATAAAATATGCAAATGAAAATATTGTGCTTAAAGGTTATAAACAAAATAATGAAATCAGTACTTCAGAGTCACAAAAAACTGTCAATATAAATGCAAGACAACTTCATTGAATGAACAGTTGTCGAGATGGAGTAACGCAAAGATTATGGTTGAATTATAATAATTGACATTTATATTTTTTATTAAAGAATTATTGAATTTTTTTTGTTGTGATGAATCTTTTAATGGCAATAAATTTTAAAATTTGAATTTCATTAAATATTTATTATTCAATATTAATTATTAGATGATATATAATATCTATTTATTGATATTAGAAAAATTATAATTAAAACTTATGATATCATTTTTAAATTTACAAAATAGTTTCTGAAAACATATAACAAAAACTAAAAATAGTTTTTAAATTTTAAAAAATAAAAAAAAATATACAAATCTTACCAAACACACCCTTAATTTATGGTTTTCTAATTTGCTTTTGTGTGTGTGCACTTTTCATTTGACAGGCATCAACACTAACTATGCACTATTTGATTTCAGAAATAAATCTCAGCCATTCAACTATTTACTAGCAAGTGGCACATTAATTTTTTGTTGTCCCTTTATCAACCTCTTTGCTAGCATCCATTTCTATTTCTATTCCTCTCTATCTTTATCTATACTCCAATCACAAATTCACAATCATCAATAAAGTAAAAGTGGGTTATTATTATTATTATTATTATTATTATTATTATTATTATTATTATTATTATTATTATTATTATTATTATTATTATTATTATACTATAAACTCAATTAACTTAATTAAACCGTAACATGATAGTGATATTGAACTCAAAAATCATTGCAATTCAAAAGAAAAAATGGAGTTAATTATGGAAGCAATCACTTTTTTTTTTTACACCATAACAGTATTTTGCTATAAAAAATTATTCAAAAAAACTATTGTTTTATTGAAAGTAAACTTAAAATGGTTGAAAAATTCAAACATAGACTTTAAAACACATTAACAGATAAAAAATCCAAAATCTTAAAATGCAAATTTAAAGTTTAAAATATTAAAAGACACTAAAATTTTAAGATTTGGAATACATTAAAAATACAAAGTCTTATAAGGGACTAAAAGACAATAACCCAAAATATGCAAGACTTAAAAACTTAGAAATTCGTTTTAATAAGGCACCTAAAAACTCAAAATCCCAAAGTCTTTTTTCATAGGCCATAAAATCCTTCAAAGTCTCTCTATGAGCATTAAATCTTCTAAATTCTTTAAAGTCTCCATGTGAGCATTAGATTTACCAAATCCTTCAAAGGCTCCCTATGCGCATTAAATCTTCCCAATAAATCAAAGTCTCTCTATAAGCACAAAGTCCACTTAAAAGGCATAAAAATCCTTTCAAAAGTTAACCAAAGTCCTTTTAAGAGGTATTAAAAGTTTTAAAATCCATCTGTCTAAGGGCAAGTGATAGTTGTGAATTATAACTATGTTATTAGTATATTTTTAGGTGATCAAGTAGTTATTTTAGTATTAATTTAGTTAATTGTGTGTTTAATTTTATAAGTTTTTATTTATATAAGTTTAATCTCATTTTGGTGTTTTTTAATGCTTAATTGAAGAAAGAAGGAAGTTTCTTGGAGAAAAGAGGAAATTAAAATAATATAGAAATTTTTGAAGAACAATGCACGTTGAGTATAAAAGCTTTTCCCTATACCTAGGGGAATTTCCCCTTACAGAGGGTATTAATCCCTCTATAGAGGGGATTAATCCCTCTATAGAGGGGATTAGTCCCTCTACCTAAGGAAAAAGTCCCTTTATCAAGGGAAGGCAAAAGGAAGAATAGAAGTGAGGTCCCTTTACCGAGGGAAAAAGGCCCTCTATCGAGGGGATATGTCCAACTCACAATCAAACTCTATTTTGCTGTGGATTAGGAAGTTAAGTTACAATTTATTTCTTCTCTACAAGGTATATAAGCAAGCTAAGAACACCAAAAAGAGGGGATTATAGAGAGATGAATTTACTTATATTTTAAGCCTTAGTTTTCTTTACTTAATTGTACATTATTTTTTAGAACTAGTTTTTCTTTTCTTCTTAGTTTTAAATTCTCTAAAGTTTGAAGCTGCAATTTAGTGTTCGAAGAAGAGATCAAAAGGAATCTTAAAGCATTATGAGTATTGTATCTTCTTACTTTAGTTTTTAATTTTTTTTAAATTATGAATGGTGAGTAATTATTTACTTTTACTGAGGGAAACTTGAACCCTTACTTTTATTGTAATGATTTTTATTTGGGATTGATTTTAATGCAAGTTTGTTATTTCTTAATTCTTAGGCTGAATCTTATCTTTGATTATGGTTGGATTGATGTTTGATATATCGAATAAATGGTTAATTGCTAATTTAATCTTTGATCAATGATTTGCATGTTCTTAGGTTATTTCACTCATGTTAATGTATTGTTGCATTCTAAGAATTAAGGTAGTAATTTATTGTTCATGAGTTAATTTAAATTTAAGAATTTGAGTTGAGAATGGGCTAGAGTTAGATCTCTCAAAAAGAGGATCCAACAAAGGTTTTGAATTGTTCTTAATCAGAGGATTTAATATTCTAGAATGATATTCTGAATAAGATATCTATTTTTATTTTATTGATTTTTCATAACAAGTTGTCTTACTTTTAATTTGAGTCATTATCTATAAAAGGTGAGAAGGATAGTCCCTTAGCAAAAGTGTTTTAGTTATAGATGTTCTTCATTATTTAAGTGTTGCCCTGTATTTAATTTATGTTAATGTAATCTTGGTTTTTAATTTGTTTAATTGGTAGTTTAGCTTAGAACTCCTTTCAATTCAAAAATTTGGAAAATAATCTCAAATTAAATCAACTCAGTTATAGATATTTTACTTAGCAATCCAGGTTTCCATGGGTTCAATATTCTTGGGGTCTTAAATATATTTTCATATAATACTAATCGATCTAGTACACTTGCTAGACATCAATCAACAAGCATCAAATACCTGAAATCAAAGTATTGCCACAGACAGCAGGGTTTGACTATAAATTCAAAGTCTTCTTTAAGATGCATTCTAAGTCTTTCTAAAGAATAAAGATCAAATTCCTCTTTAAGAAGAATTCAAAGTCTATCTATAAGCGATAAATCCATCAAAGCTTCTTTGTGACCTAAAGACCTCTTATGAGGCATTAAAATCCTTTCAATAGGTAATCAGGTTATGAGCTTATGGAGAAAGCAAAGATTGCGTGGTATGGTTTTTGTCAGCAAGCTTGCATGGATCACCTTATCACCAAACCATCATCACAAAAGAGACATCTAACTTAAGTATGTGTTTGTAACTCTTTAGTCTGAACTTTGGTTAACCTATATACTAGTGTACTAGCTTCCTTAAAGTTAGGGGCAACTATAGACATTGGGTTCTGAGGTGACATTTTATCAGGGTTACCTAATGGGAAAAACATTTCTCATAAAAGATAAGGAATGGAAGCATTTGGCTCTTTTCAGGTTTTCAATGTTTTTAAAATGGTTTTTTTTTTGTGGGTTTCACCCTTTTATTTCTTTTAAATAGGCAAAATGAGGAAAATAATTTCAGGAATTATGAGTGGTCTTAAATGTTTCAGCCTTATCTAAGACCTCCTAATTTGATGAATTTAAAGCCATATGAATCATAAGACTTATAACTACAACTTTTATGAAGAAACCTAATAAATTTGATTCAGTCTTTATGATCCTTAAAATTAGGATTGAACTTAGATGACCTAAATTTTTCCCTTCGCCCAAACTAGTCTACTTTATTCTGAACCTATTGTTCCTAGTAATTTTTCAAAGTCAGAACATCAATTTTATCCCTAAAAGTTGCCTAGGAGTAGTCATCAATATTTTGGCCATAAATCCTAATCTATAAATCCAAATTGAATGATTCTTAATTCATTGGAATCTATATGTTAGCTCATTGACATAGATTTAATATCCATATGAGGATTCTCTTTGCAGGTCGCCAATGAACTTGTTCTTCTAATAAGAATCCATATGTTAGCTTTGATCATTACCCATAATCACAGTTATGAGAACCACTGCTTGAACTATTCAAGAAGCATAACATATGCTAGTCTGTCCGAATTAACAATGTCCTATCTTGTTAATTCTATGACTAGGGATATTTAGATATTATCACATTTGCATGTAATAGACATTTCATATCATAAACACTTTCATGATTGCCTTTGCACTGTGTTTATAATATCTAGGACTTCAATTATTAATTTAAGATATACAAACTCATGTATTTAAAAATAACATTAATAAATGAATGATGCCTTTTATTAAGAATATGAATATATATATATATATATATATATATATATATATATATATATATATATATATATATATATATATATATATATATCCCTTTTACATAGGCTCTAGGGCATACTCTCTAACAATCTCCCACTTGCACTAGAGCTAATCACTCATATATCTTAAACCCATGTTATTTATATGGTGATCGTGCTTTATTTGGAAAAGTGCTTCAGTGAGGGGATCTGCCACATTATCATATGTGGGGCCCTTTCTATTTTCACATCATTTCTAGCTACTATTTCCCTTATGAGATGGTAAAATCTGAGAACATGCTTGGATCGCTAATGAGACCGTGGTTCCTTTGCTTGTGCAATGGCTCCATTGTTATCACAATATAAAAGAATTGGATCAACAATGGTAGGCACCACTCCTAGTTCAGATATGAAATTTTTGATCTATACTACTTCTTTGGGTGCCTCCGAAGCAACAATGTACTCAGCTTCTGTCATGGAATCATTAGTTGTTTCTTGTTTGGAACTCTTCTAACTAACTGCTCCTCCTCCCATAATAAACACAAAACCAGATTGTGATTGAAAATCATCTTTGTCAGATTGAAAATTGGCATCAGTATATCCATTTACTTTCAAACTGTCCTCTCCATATACCAAAAATATATCCTTAGTTCTTCTCAAGTACTTAAGGATATTCTTGATAGCTGTCCAGTGTTCCTCTCCAAAATTGGATTGAAATCTGCTTGTGACACTCAAAGAAAATGCTACATTTAGACAGGTACATAGCATAGCATACCTGATAGAGCCAATTGCAGATGCATATTGTATTCTATTCATGCTCTCTCTATCCTTTAATGTCTATGGACACATAGACATAGAAAGGTGTTTCCCATGTACCATGGGTATAAACCATTTTTTAGAAAGATCCATATTGAACCTTTTCAATACTTTATCTATATATGTACTTTGAGAAATACCTAGCAACCTATTGGATCTATCTCTATAGATGCTTACTCCAAGAATATAGGATGCTTCTCCAAGGTCTTTCATGGAGAATTGGTTGGATAACCATATTTTAACAGATTGAAGAAGAGAAATGTCATTTCCCATGATCAATATGTCATCCATATATAGAACTAGAAAGTTAATTGTACTCCTACTGACCCTTTTATACACACAAGGTTCATCTTCATTCTGTGAAAAACCAAACTCTTTGATTGTCTTATTGAATCGTATGTTCCAGCTCCTAGAGGCTTGCTTCAATCCATAAATGGATCTTTGAAGCTTGCATACCTTTTTGCCATTATCCGATATGAACCCTTCTGGTTGTGTCATATACACATCCTCAGTTAGATTTCCATTTAAAAAATCTGCCTTCACATCCATTTGCCAAATCTCATAATTATAATGAGCTACAATGGCTAAAAGTATTCTTATAGACTTAAGCATCACTATAGGAGAAAATATTTCATCATAGTTAATTCCTTCTCTTTGACGATAGCCTTTTACTACTAAGCGAGCTTTATAAGCAACTATATTATCTTCCATGTTGGTATTCTTTTTGAAGACCCATTTGCACCTTATAGATTTTATCCCTTCAAGTGGTTAACCTAAAGTCCATACTTTGTTCTCATACATGGAGTCCATTTTAGACTACGTAGCCTTAAGCCATAAATCATGTTCTGAACAGTTCAAAACTTTTTTATAGCTTGTAGGCTCATTGTCCTCTACTAAAGTTATGCCTCTATCTGAATTAATGTGATATCCATATCTCATAGGAATAGAATGCATCCTAGTAGATCTTCTAGGATTTTGTGTATAATTAGGTTCAACTATATTCTCATCATTATGAGATTCAATCTCGAGTTTAATCGATTGATCTACTTCTATTTGTAGATCCTGAGCTTTACCAATTTCAATTTTACTTCCACTGTCCTCTCATAGTAAAAACTCTCGTTCTAAGAAGACAACATACATGGTTGCCTCAGCTATCTTTTGAATTAAGAAAACTTCAAAGCTTAATTTGCTGGGTGAAATAGATTTATGCATGAAGTTAATTTTGATATTTTCACCTTAGTTAATTGTTAAAACTAGTTGAGACATCAAATACAATTTTATGTGCTTATAGTTTGGGAATCTAGTTGCCAGAAAAAAAATTAGAAAAAGGGAGATTAGCAAATAAATTTACTCTAATGTCCATTAAAAATTTAGACATGAATAGAGCTAGTAGCCGCTTTGATTTATGTTGTCTAAATAACCAAGTGTATACGGGTCAGAATCGGATGCTCTCATATAAAAAGGACCTCTACATTCCTTGTAAGCAATCCTAATTTTTTCTTATGGAAAAAAAAGAGAAAAGAAAATAAAAGCATCAAAAGTAAAAATGATGCCAATAAAGTATACGTTTTTGGTAATCTTGATTCCCTTGCTTGTTGCAATTTGTGTGCAAGTATTGTCTCTTCTGGTTTGATAATTTATCTAGGTATACTGATATAACTTTGAAATTGGGCATTAAAACTCTTGCATGTGTAAACTATTTTTAGTCGTATTGTTTATGATTTAAAAAGATTGTTGAGGAACCCGTGCTATGATATGAATTTGAAGGAAATTGTTTTGAATTTCGTTATTTGATTTGCCTTACATTTTAATAAGGTTAAAGCTTTTGGGTTGTGTTTTGTTTGAGGATGGAAATATTTCTGAAGGTATTAATTGGGTAGTTTGATTAATACTTGAGGACAAGCATGGGATAAGTGTAGGAGTATTTGTTAAGTTGCTAAAAATGCATATATTTACTTAGATTTAGCTTAACATTTTATGCATTTTTGAGTCAGTTTTAGATGCTTTTCATTGGTTTATTCGTTTTGCTGACTATAGGAACGAATTTCTAAGAAGTTACACTTTTGAGGCTAATTGGAGATAATTTAAGGAAGTATGGAGTCTTTGGAGCAAGCTGATACTTAAAGATGGAGGAAATTACAGTTTAGCAGTTACCTTGCCCAAAGGAAAGTTTCAGTTGCCCAAGGCTAAAGTGCGAGCCTTGCCCAATTCCCTTGCCTTAGTGCCCCAGGGATTTACCTAAGGGAAGTTGACAGTGGACTGTAATTCTTATTATATTTTTATGGCACAATTAACCTAGCTGCCACTTTAATCTCTCCTGATGTTTAGGAATATTAAGACATTATTTTAATAGTAAAAAGGCAGTGATTTTAGGAATTAAAAACTTCTTTAGGAATTTTATCTCATTTTTCCTAGTTTGGGTAGGAGACTTCCTCTTTTCTTATTTTAAGAGGAATATCTAAGGAGGAAGAAGTTGAAATTTTGATGATCTTCTTCCTCTGCATTTTTTATACCTCCAATTCTGTAAAAAGAAGTACTATTTAGTTTTTACTTTTTATTTTGTGAATTTCCATGGCCATGCGTGGCTAAAATACTATTTTCAGTTAAAGATTAATTCAAGGCTAGTGTTTGTTTCACTGTGAGATTGTCATGCTTATTTATTGTTCTTAATTTCATATGGTGTTCATGTTATTTACTAAAACTTGGAGAAATCATATCTTGATTGTTGTTTATTTTATGTTCAATAAGGCATCGTTGTTCATTTAATTAAATAACATATTGCTAATTGAGTTTGCTAAATCTGTAATTATTTATTGAAGTCAATAACAAGTAATAATTTGTTTAGCTTCCTCCTATTATATTGAGTAAATGTATGATTTGGTCTAAATCAATCTTGCGTGTAGGTTGGTTGGCTTGGGTCTTGTCTTTTTTATTTCTTAATGATATCAATAAATTAAATTCTTACCTATCTTAAGGGTTGTTTATTGGCTAGGAATTAATTACAGTCTTACTTGATTAATTCATTAGTACGAAAAGATAAGGTCGGAAGTGCAAAACCGACGGCTATAATCACTACAAAAAAACTGCCAATTAGCGACTAAAATTAGCGACAGCACAATTTCCGTCGCTAATTTTGCGACGGATTAGCGACTGTTTTCTCATTCCGTCGCGAGAATGAAATTTACTATTTTTTTGCGACGAAATAGCGACGGAATTAATAAACAGTCGCTAATTATTGGCGGGAATTGTACGCGCCCTGTTTTGCGACGGAATTAGCGACGAATATTTCCGTCGCTAAATTTTATAATTTTTTATTCAGGAAACTAGTTCCAGAAATTTTAGCGGGAAAATTAGCGCCTTTTTTTTTGCGACGGTTTAGCGACGAATATTTCTATCGCTAATTAGTATTTTGTTGCTGTAATACAATTAGCGACGGAAGTATTTAGTCGCTAATCTGTCGCAAATAAATTAAAAAATAAATTTTTTTTTAAAAATATGTAAATTGCTATTTTATTTTAACTTCTCATGTGTTTATAGTCGTGAATTTAAATCAATTACGTAATGATGACGATCATTTTTAATATTTTGAGGATAATTTTGGTCTAAAATATATTTAAATGACAAATATGTACCTTTTTTAATATTTTAATGATAAATTTGACCATTTATTTTATAATTTAGTGATTACAATACTCGTTTGAAGAATGTTAGCCAAGATTTCTTTGCAAATATTTGGAGATTTCACATGACTGGTAGAAAAATTCTTATTTAGATGCGATATATAGATCTAAGATAATAAATTGTCACGTATAATTAGTAAATATTGATCTACTATTTATTCAATCTTTTTTTAAGGACTGAATTGTTTAATTCTAACTTCTAAATTTATTACTCGATACCTCAATATATATAAATGAAGATATTTTTCTTTTGATTTCTTAAATTATATACATTTGATTCATAGATATGTTTGCTCAAAAAAAGAAAAAAAAATTCATGGATGTTCTTACCATATATATATATGCACACACTTTTAATATTTCATTTCTTTTATCAAAATTTATTATTCCATTAACTTGGCAAACAATTATTCTTTTTAATCCAAATTATGGAATGACATTTTGTATAACTTCCCTCAATGATACTTCTATTTTTTTATTAATTACATTTTTGGGATGAGAAAAAAATTAATAATTCATTTTTGTGTAATTTATTATTGATTTTTCTATAATATTAAATGTAATGGAAGTTGTAGAAAAAATAATTTATAAATGATATGATTAAAATTTTAATTTTTTTAAAATATTATATGTAGTTTTAACGTTCGAAAATTGAATAGAGTTTAAATTCTATTATTTTCACCAATAAAATATATTTAAATTTTTTTATTGATAAAAAATATCTAATCCTACATAATCCATAAATGATAAACCATAACAATCGATCTAAGTTTCCTTATTATGAGATTTCAAAAAAAAATTCAAGTTAAAATAAAAACAATAAATGCTTAAATTAATTTAAATCAAACGAGAGAAATACCAAATTTTGATTAAATAAATAAAATCCAGTAAGGGTAATTTAGTCACAAAAGAAAAACGAAAGTTCTATTTAAATTACCTAATGTTATAATCTCGACAGTTGCCTAATGTTACTGCCTACATGAGCTAATAGTAAAAATAAATAGAAGTGGCTCTGGCCCTAATAGTAAAGTAAAAACTTAATATTAAAAAAAATATATATATATATAAATACTAATATTAAAATATATATATATATATATATATATATATATATATATATATATATATATATATATATATATATATATATATATATAGTAAACTTAATATTAATATTAAAATAAGTTGTAAATTTCGTTTGGTTGGGTTATTTGAATGGATATGTGGCCCATTTACTTCTCCAAAATGCAATTGGGACTATAAATAATAAAAATGCCAAACCCTATTCTTCCAGTGCTGTCTACTCTACTGCTTATTGCCTTCTTCCTTCAGTGCCGTCCAGGACAAGCAGGGAGAGGGTTGATCGGAGAAGAAAGGAGAGCAGGGAGGGAACGGCGTCACCACCGGCTCACCGACGGAGCCCCTTGTGTCGCCACCTCTCCCTAGCACCGGTCACCTCTGCCTTGGCCACCAAGAGCGTCACCGACGATCGGTGGCTTCCTCCCCTCTCACCGACGATCGGTGGCGGCGACTAGCAGCACGACCAGCACCGGGGGACTCCAACGGGAGAGGCGAATCTTCTGAGCTCCCTCATCACTCCTCACTCGCCGGTGGTGCTTAGATCGGATCGGTGGTAAAACATCCCTAAAAAATTAATTTCTTGGCCCTTGACATTTTGTAGGAGATTGAAAAGCTGTTGCCATCTATCCCCATTCCTGAACCAAAATATCAGCTTCGCAGAACAACATCAGCGCCATTCTAACATTTATGATTATGTATGGAAGTTTTGTAGATGCAACATATTTCTGGCTTGTGATTTGGATTTACTTTGGAGAGAAGTCAAAGGAGTACTAGTAGATTGGGCTTCAAAGTGGTAGCCGAGGCTGTTTGCTTCAGGTAATGGGGGTTTTCATTTTATAATTTTTACTCTCTGGATGTCTCTCAAGATTTGTCCAAAATGTGTAGTTTTTGGTTTTCCTGCCAGATGGTCTGTATATGTTAGTCTCTTAGCTGCCAGTGCCATCCCATCTGTTGGTTTGAGCTAAATTTGGCGTCTAATGTCAAGAACCGTATGTTCCTCCTAATGTTATCCATTTCAAAGTGCAAGTGGACTTAAAATGCTAACACAAAAGCTTGAATGAAAAGTATCCTCAACCACCAGGAACACCTTTATACAAGCAGTGGTTACAACTGAAACAATGCTCTGTGTGCATAGTTCATTACTAGCAATAGATGATAGTATCATGCTTAAGAATGACATAAATTGTCTCTTCAGAAAAAAACTTGACCAAATAAGCCAAGCATGTTTGTGAATCTTTATTCGAGCCCGTTTTATCATGTACTTTAATTTGGTTTTAACCTAAATATTGAATAACTGGCCAAAGTTTTTAATTTGGTCCAATTTAGATATCTATTTTCCAGCTGGTTGAATATGATTTTTAATTTTATATTCAATTCCTATTTTCCAATTGGTTTGGTTTATGAGGCTCTTTTATAATTTAAATTCCTTCAACCCCCATCCCCAATTTCAAGCTCATTGCTCCACAAGCCACAAGGTAAAAACTAATTTTGGATTTTTAAAGCAGCGACAATGAAATGGGTTCAAAATTTGTGAAGTATTGCATGTTTGAGGTTGTGAGTTATATTTTATAGGTCCATTGTTTATAATATTGATGCTACCATGGCTGATTTAATTAATCTTTTTTTATTTTTTTAGGGATTAGATCTTTTGATTTGTTAATGTAAAAATTGTGATTAGTTAAATCAGCCATGGTGTTCTTCGGATAGTTTCAGTCGTAATGATGCTTACTAAAACCTGACATGATATGACAGTAAATCTCGATTGCTGCCAATGTTCCTCAGAAAGAGATTGGGAAATATATCAAGATACTTGGAGAAGCTCTGCAACTGAGTCAGCCCATTAATAGCAATTCCATTTCAGTCCATATGCCTAGATTATGCACTCTACTGCAATTGAACAAATCTGCTCAGGTACTTAGCTGAATGAACTTATCAAGTTGGCAAGCTTAGGCTTATGGCTGAAATGCTAATTGTGCTTGACGGATTTATGTGTTTGGAATATGTGAAAAGACTTGATCAATCAAGGAAGTCCTATCTTCACTAAATTTGAAATAAAAGGTTGGTCCATTCAGTTCCCTTTCTTCTTCTTTCTCTTCACTTCCCCCCACATTGTTTTTCTTTACCTTATCTAATAATGTTATATTCTAGCTCTAAACTACAACTGTTTCATACTTTTACCCTTTATCCAACTCTTTCAATTGTTCAAACATAACATATCTTCTAAACCACTCAATGCCATAAAGCAAATAAGAGATCTCTTAAAAAAGAAAAACAAGAATGGTATAGTTCCTTAATGTTTTTTAGTTGCTTCAAATTTTGGTGTTATGCTTCTATTTAATCAAATTACGTGAGTTTCCAATTCATAAACACTGGCTACACCCACCCCCTCAAGGCATTTTGGCACCCCATAGGCTTTATAATGTTGTTCATGCTGTTTTAGGATTCATTAAATTCAACGCAAGTATTAGTATGTTTGGCATTGGATATGCGTTTTACTAGTGCAGCTTTAAGAGTTTCTTATTTTGAATTTTTTTCCCCTAAGATGGAAATACATTTCATGCTTTTTCTTAGGAATTTACTGTTAAACTTTGTCTTGCTGCTTTATAATTGATTATAATTTGTGATGTTATTTGCTACCATATTCTGTTTATGGCTTTCTTAATGTGATGATTGTGATTGGTGGTTTTTCTAATTATTGCTAAATATTCAATTGCTAGGCTCTTCTTTGAAGCCCACTGATCTGTGTCTTTTATCCGTTAATGGCTCCAGTAAAGCCAAGCTTACTGTTTATAAAACCCCATTTACAGTTCGAGAAAGGTACAACTTCGTTATTTTTCATATAAACTCTCCAAAATTAAATCATTGACTATTACATGTAGATAATTAAGAAATTTCCATAATTATGTTCATTTCACGACAGGATTCCATGGAAAATCGTGAATAAAGATGGCTTGGGAAGATCAATTTTGTAGAGATTTTCGTTCATTCTGGCAGATTTTTAGGAGTTTTGATAGGATGTAGACCTTTTAATTTTGGAAAATAACACTGTTGATGCCAATTAGTATGATATTATTACTATTTTGTTGTTTTAACGGAGATTGTTTGATATTATGTACGTTTTTAATTACTATTCTATATATATATGTGCGTATGTATTTTGGAACATATTCTGATTTGGAATAAATATATATTTGTATGTGTGAGATTATTGTTATGTACAGGTTGAAAATAAATAAATAACCATTATTGTATACAGGATCAAAATTTTCAAATACAGCAAAAGAAAAAATTAAATTATACAATAATTTAGCGACGGATATGCGACAGAAAACTGTCGCTAATATGTAATAGATATAATTTTAGAAATAATTAGCGACCAAATTAGCGACAAATTATTTGTCGCTAAATTTTACACTAAGTTTATATTTAGCGACGGAAAATTTAGTCGCAAAATATTATTATTATAATTCGACGACTAATTAGGAATATAAATTAGCGACGAAAAAAAAAAATTTGCGACGAAATATTTCGTCGCTAAATTAGCGACTGAATTTGAATTCCGTCGCTAATATATTAGCGACTGTCGTCGCGGCGTCGCTAATTTTAATTAGCGACGGAAAACAGCTAATTAGCGACGGAATTTTCCGTCGCTAATCAGCAGTTTTTTTGTAGTGAATTGGCCCATCATTTTTTTAGAATTATTTCTTCATCAATGATCGGTTGAATTAATCCTATGTTGTGAATATCTTTAACTGAAATTTATTACCTAATGGATTCATCTTAATTAATTTGCTGCTTGTTTATTTCTTTTAGTTCAATATTTTTTAATCTTTGATCTATGAACCCCCCCCCCCCCCCTTATTTTTATTGCTGAAAATCTAGTTATTTAAATTTACTTCAGTAATAGTCTTTGTGGATTCGACTATTTCTTGCCTTATTCACAATTTATTTAATAGGATAACCGAGGTATTTATTTTTGGTGGCTTCGACACCCATCATATGTGCATATTTAAGATTGTGTATTTATAATTATAGTATTATATATATAAGCATATATAGACACTAAAATAGTATGGGATGGTATAAATGGGTGTTAGTCTCATATTGAAAATAACCTTATGGGTTATAATATGTTGATTACATATGTCTAGTATGTTATTCGAATAAGAATATGTGAAGATGTAATTAAGTACAAAGATACAGGAGAGATGGACATGGAAAATTGTAAAGGTTCATTTTTATGAAATGATAACATGTATAAATGATGTTTTATGCATTCCTAGTTCATATGGTTATATTTCACAAGTACAATTTTATAGTGCTTGAGCAAGCATGATTAGTTTGCTTATATGTATATATATATAAGTATATATATAAGTATATATACATATATGTATATATATATAAGTATGATATCCTATTTCCAAAAAGTTCTTACATCAACAAGTATTTATATGATACTTTGCTTATAGTTATACATTAGTGTATATATGACAGGAAAGTAAAATAAAGTACAAAAAGATAAAATAAAGAGATTTAATTGCCTATATTATGTCTAGGATGTGGATAGATAGGCATGCATATGCAGGTCCCTTGCAACTGCGATTGTATAGTTTTGACCCCGTTTGGATCAAAAGTATAAAGATTGTCTCGTTTGGATCATAAATAGCCCATTTGGATTGTTAGCCGACCCAATTTGGGTTCGCTCGATTGATCAATAGTATAGTTCGGCCCCGTTTAGATCTATATTATTGTTACCTTCAGGTATTTATATGACTCTTACCTTCGGGTACCATATGTATTACCCGTTATCCACTTCTTTAGAAAAGTGCAGGTCTAATTTAAAGTAAAGAAGAGCATCATATTAAATTAAAAGATGAAAGAAACATGAAAATTTTTAAATTGATTTCACATTATCTTTATATGAAATTCCTATATTGTATAAGCAAAATTTGATACAAAATGAGATTGTATTTAAATATGCAGACATGGCATAGTGGTATTGTAAATATATATATATATATAGTAGAACTATAAGTCATATGCATAATAAACTTATATAATATTGATGCTTTGTTAATAATCATGTTGGCGAGTACATGTTCTTTATAGTCATATGTTACTTGCTTGACTTACAACTACCTTTATATGAATTGACATATATATAAAAACGGAAATCATGTTCCAAAGTGAAATGGTAGCTTTAATATTGCATATTGCATGTACATAAACATTGAGATGATTCCATAATGTTCCTATACTTAAGTTTATAAGTTTATATGTATATTTTTATGCACATTTTTGATATCTTTCAAATAAGCATATTGCTTAATTTATATTTTATATAGTTATATGTTTTACTTAACATTGAAAATGACACGAGTGACTCTTTAGATATAATAATGATCGAGTTGAGAACTTATAGCTATGTACATGATTGATTTAAGGCACGAATTGAAAATAAAGTATTATTACTAGGTATTAGAAATTAGAACTGCACACTAGAGAGCTTGAAAAAGGAATAGTATAGCAATAAAATGTGATTAGAACTTTGAACAAATGTTTTGAAATTAGTAAGAGAGTAAAGTGAATATTTATACTTTATGGAAACTGCAAGATTGTGTGATATTAATCCTAATGTTTTAAAAGAATAGTTTATACATCCAGTGGTATGTTTTTATATTTATATATTTTTGACGACCTTAAAAGAGGTCATCCACATATTGTTTATTCCCCACCAAGCTTTATAACTTAGCACGGATGCTTGTCCATGTAGGTTATCAAGACGGAAAGTTTTCTTAGGGATGATATCTGTAGCAGGATGGCCAACACAAGTCAGAGAAATACTAGAAGTATTAAGTTTCATTTTTTTTTGTTGGGTTATGAAGATTCAATAAAGGTTTGGGGAATTTAGTATAAATAGATGTTCAATATATGAAAGATCGTAATGTTTTAATAAACTCCTATGTAAGTTTAAATGTTAATAGTTATGTTTATAAGTTGTGGTTTAAGTTCTTTTAGATCTTTGTACAATGTTGTTAAGTAAAGATCATATCATTTGATTATAGTTAATCTTTATTATATGTTGAAGGATGGAATATATACTATAGAGAATTGTGTTACAAGAACTCACTTTCCTAATGTTTTATTGGGTGTTGACTCTGTGATACCTATCTTATGGTGTCCAACAGACATCCTCGTAGGTTGATCGTCAACAATAGATGGGAATATAATCCTATCCATTACGAAACGACCAGTTTTCACGAGTTAAGTGAATCTTTGTCCAAACTCGAGCCCTAAAATAGGATTTTCGAAAGCAAATCGGATACCTACAGGGTTCTACGAGTATTACAATTGGGTCCCTTTAAACAAATAAAATTCTTTAGGTCCTTATACTTTTTTGAGGTTTCATGAAGTCCCTCATAAATGACACATTCGTATTGCCAACTGGTGCATGGTGTTGCCAAAAACTGAGCTTGAAATTTAGGGAGATAAATGCGAAGAAGAGGAAAATAGAGAAAGATCATGATGATGATAGCAATTGTAGGTGAGATTAGAAATGGAAGAATTGAAGAAAAAGATAATGAAGAAGATTGAGTGATATGTAGAAGAAGAAAAAGAAGAAGAAAAGGAGAAAAGTCTGGTGCTCTAAAGTTTGCAATGTAGCAAAATCTAATCCATTAGATCAAGAGTAAATCTTAATTCAACAATTCAAATTTACTTGTACCACATACATCTGCGCATTAATTTATATCTCAATTGACCAGAAACATTTTCTAATGACAATTGAAATATTCCATTAATTAAGTATTATATGTTACCTGACATTAATAATTATAGGTACCCAATCAATTTTTTTTTTTGTACAAGATTCAGTGTAGAAAATTTTATAAGTTTAAATTGAAACACATATTTATTAGTCCTAAATACTGCATGTTATATTATATTAAAGTATAGAGATTTAATTAAGATATTTTTTATAAAGTGCTTAAAGTAAAAGTTTTAAAAATTTAGAAATTTCGAAATGGAATTTGCTTTTTTTTTTTTTCCTTTCGAAGTTTCATATATACATATACATGCACCCCTGGGCACATACATGCATCCAAGTAAAAGCCATGAAATTATACAATATCGTAAAGAGGCTGAATTACAAATAAATTATGTATATACATACACACAAACTTGTTGAACTTTTTAGTTGGTGATTATGTCTTGCTGGCTCCTTTAACCGCTTTCAGATCAAAACCTTGATATACTGTACATCCTCGGTTGAGATTACGTCCAAATTTTATCGGTTGGCTTGGTGGCGTTTGCTGTACTTGGTCATTGGGTCCATTGTAGGATTATACGACAAATACAAACTTTATTTTCTCAAACACATAGATAATAATGGACACAACTCATACATTTGTTAAATTTAAGCATATTTCCACCCATAATTTATAAAGTTTCGGAAACTATTAATTTGTTAAGAAAAATGTAGGGTTTTTTCTTTTTAATGAGAAAGTGACGAGGATGTCATGAGGCCAATCTGGAAGTAGTCCATTCATGAGTCGCTAATTTTAGTTGTCTTCTCTGCCCCTTGCCTTAGCCGTAAATATACCTAAACGTACATAAACAAAATAGAACCCAACAATTTAATATAATGATAATAAGAAAAAATGCATTCAGGAAATCATGACTTTAAAATTATTTATTTGTTCATTTATTATTATTTTTTTATATTAGTTTCTTAGATTTTTAAAAATTAATATTGAATAATTATACTTTTCATATCACCCGTACTAAATTCAATTTGAACACAATTGACGAAATTGAAAAGCATTGGTTAATCTTATTTGAACTTAAAATGGCTATAAAATTTACAAAAAAAATTTAAAAAAATATACAATTGTTTAAAATATGTAAAAGGTGATGGATTGCATTTTCATTTTTTTAACTTTTTATATTTTAATTGATTTTACAACCATTTTAAATTGATTTTATGTGAAATTAACAAGGTTTATATTTCAATTTTGTTAATTGCACCGAATTGATTTTTAAAAGTGCAGAGATATAATGTAGAATATCATTAAATTTTAAGGACTCCGGATGTGTTTTATCCATTAATAATAATAATAATAATAATAATAATAATAATAATAATAATAATAATAGCCGAAAAAATGACGGGAATATCTCTAGTGTTAATAAAAAAACCGTCCATTTTCCTTACTTCCCTCCTCTAATATTGCAATCTCTCACTTCTACCCTGTACAGCCTGGGACATCTGTTGCCATAATTCCAAATAAGGACCCATTTTATTAGATTAATATATTTTCATTAACTACCTAATTTTAAAATATTTATTCTTCATCTCTGTCCTTTTTTATATGTTTTATTTTTAGTCAATACTTTTTCCTATTTACTGTTCGTCAAATCACCCAGTAGTGAATTATCTCTGCTAATTACAATTATACACTATATGATGAACACAATTAATATTATATAGTATTTCATTTTTAAGATATCCAAGCATTCGGACAATATACTACTCGCAATACTCTGTTTCTTTTTTTTTTTTTTTTTTTTTATCTCATATTATATTTCACTTTCTCTGTTTACGAGTACAATCAAATTTTTAGTTTTCTATGAATTATTATATATATATATATTTTTTCTGATCAGAATATCCATGGTGCAGAGATATATTAAAAAAAGAAGTATGATTATGTACTAATATTAAATAAATTTTAAAAATAAGTAGTTTTGACTAAAATTTTGGTTGGTTTTTCAATTAACTAGATTTGGAGTCACACATTCTTCACCTCTAATGATGTAATTGGAAATAATATATATATATATAAATTATAAACCAACTAATATCGAAAATAAAACATGTGAAAAAAATGTGTCTACGTTTCTGAAATAGGGAGCTAAAAAGTGGTATCTAATTATCTATGAGGTTAGAAGTTAAATTTCAGTGTCTTCTTCTTGAATATCTTAAAAATGAAATACTATAATATAAAAGCATTTCTGAAATAGGGACAAAATTATTTTTTGGGTTAATTATGTTCATGGTCATCGAATTTTTGAGTTTATAACCAAATAGATATAATAAAATAATTTGTAATGCAAAAATTATTAAAATTTTATTTTATTTCAATTAAAAAAATTACCTGAAAATTAAATTTTTATATAATCAGAATGACAATTAAGCACGTCACGTATGATTACCACGTCATTTTAAAATTAATAACTTTTATAAGGTGAACTACCAAATTAAAAAAGTTTCACATCTTTATGTAAATATATAAAAAAAAATGATGTCTACAAAAAATAAAAAAAAATTCAATTAACTAATCATGATCTATTTGTAGAGTTAATTAGTGTTAAAATGACATAACAATCATATGTGGTCTACTTAATTGTCATTTTGGTGATATAAAAAATTAATTTTCAGATTATTTTTACTTTGAAGCAAAATAAAATTTTGATGATTTTTGTGTAATAAATTATTTTATTATGATCATTTGAATATAAATCATAAAATTTAATGACCAGGGATGTAATTAACCCTTATTTTTTTATAATATACATGCCAATAGAATTCGTGATTAATTAAGGGAAATGAAATCTACTAAGCCCCATCATAATAATAATATAAAAACATATGGATTAATTAATACATATTTTCCTTTAAATTGTCATAGTTAAATTTAACGGATTGTTCACTTAAACTAATCCATTATAATATTAATCTTTTGAACTTGTAAAAAGTTGAAATGGTATCTTCTACTATAAAAAGTGCCAAATTACTTTTTGAATTTATTAAAAAATATTAGATTATCTCCATTTTACTGTTCATATACAACAATCACATAATTTTTATATATGGAGTGTCATGTGTATTATAGAAAAATAATTTAATATTTTAATAAATTTAAAAGAATAATATAATATTGGAATTCATTAATTTGATAGGTATTATCCCAATAGAAATATAAACCAGAATTTAAAATTATGGAAAACAGTAAAAACACCATTCAATGCTGCTTCGTTTGTCGGTCTGTCTGTCCAATCTTATTTCTTATAGTATATATTAAAAGAAAACCCTACATAATGTATACCTCAAATATAAATTTGTTTCCTCCACCACAGAACAAATGTCGGGAACAACAAACCCAATTCCTTCTTCTCTATAAATTCCATAAAATTTTCTCTCTCTAACAACCCTTTAGTTTTTAGATTAAAAGAGACAGAAAGACACATAACTTTTGGACAACATGGGAGCTTGTGCGACCAAACCTAAGGTTCTAAAGGACGACGGTCAAGCTCCGGAGATGCCGCCGGAGCCGGAAACAGAGACGGCAACCAAAGAGGAACAAGTTCTTCCTGTTGTGGCGGAGGAAAAAGAGAAAGAAAAACAGGTCGTTCTTCAAAACGATAAGGTCAAGGAGATTGTTGATGATAACGACAAGGTTAGCGATGATCAGAGCACCAAACGACGATCTCTTAGTAATTTTTTCAAGGAGGTAATAATCATCTCTTAGTAATTTCTTCAAGGAGGTAATAATCATTTTTTAATTACGTTTAACCTTTACATATATATATATATATATATATATATATATTTGTCTTGGTTTAATCAGATGATGGTACGACGGGAATTTAAGTGAAATTGGATCTAGTTTAATTGTTTTTTATTGGTATATGCTAATATTAATATTGCAGATTGTTGTTTTTGTTTCTTTAACCGTAAATTATTTACTTTTCTTGAAGCTTCATCTAGTCTATATACATGTGGTCAAAGCTGAACCTTTCAATAGGATGACATTTGACGTTTATTTGGCGTTTAATTTTTGTCAAGAATATATATATATATATAACACATGAATGGAATTATAGCTAAGAAAAAAAAATGAAATTATTGAATTATACAACAAAATGTTAGGATCAAAGGAATATTCGTTGTTTTAAATTAATTATCAGCAGGCTGGCATTTTCAGTTTGTTCTATACTACCAAACATTTGATTCTATATCTAATGATTTTTCTAATAATTCCTGGTAAATATATTTTATCTTACCTGCTATTAGGTTTCTTATGTCAGGAAAGAAACTAGGTTAAAAATAATTTATTTTCAAATTTAAATTTCAAATGCATTTAAGCTGCCCTTTGATATTATTTATTTGTTCCTTGTATCCCTTAATTATTTATATTGTTTTAACTTGAAAAAATTAGGTATGCAATATTCAGATGCGTTATAGATATGCACTGTTAGATTAAATGAACAATGCATGTTGATTGTATTCGTCATCTGATTGGACAAAATGTAGCATTAGAATTAGCACTTAATATGAAATTAATAATTGCTATAGATTATGTGCGCTGAAAATCAGTATAAGGAATCTTTAACATGTCTATTACTTTCATATTTCTCATAAAACAAAAGCAGAACTTGGACAAATAAAACATAAATTAATAAATTAAGAAAAGAAAAAGTAAATAGGACCCAGTCAGGCACCCTCTTCTCAAATTATAAAATAATTTGAATTGTTATTGCAACTTGCATTGCATTTAATGAGAATTAACTTTACACATTGTAGCATAAAATATCATGGATTACAGCTACATTTTCCTGTTATGGATAAAAAGAAAAATTAATTTGGCTTGATTGTATATATATATGCAAGGAGTACTTGTTGGTTCAATGTTACACGAAAATTTTGCTCTTGGATAATATATATGATATTTAAGAAAACAATGGATAAATTATCTATAAATATATGGAACTAACCATTGATGAACATTAGTTAGATATTTCCTTAGATGTGTAAAAAGGCCTGTGATGTGTACGAGAGTGTTGCTATGGGAAAATTCTTGCTAAAATCAGATTTATATAAAAAAAATTATAAATCAAACCGATCACATTTTAACATATATGAATGCATAGAAGTGCAACTAGCATAATTTATTACTTTTCTTATGAATTTGATCACAGCAGGTATTTTCTGTTGACTATGTGATTATTTGTTTCCAATCTACTATGTTATTTTTGATGTTTGTTGTCTAAATGGTTGGTGAATGCTGTTTATTTATTTATTTTTTTTTGGCAACATATCTCTTAACAATATCTTTGTCTTGTTTCTTCGAGGGACTTGAATATTTTGAGTAATTACTGTGTCCCACTTATTATTAATTCTTCTTTTTTCCCCATATTCAATTATATATACTTGGTGTATTTCCGAATATATGACCTCAAAATAGGTACAATTTAAATAATAGAGTGAATTTTGGCACAACATAAGCACCTTTCTTGTGTGTTGTAGGGACAATCTCATCAGGAAAAAAAATGCAAGAAAATGTTTATTATAGGTAGATTTAGGAGTCATTGCAAACTAAGAGCCATTTGTTTTCTATAGTGGGGATAACTAATAAGATAATAAAATTTTTTGGTTCCTTCTAAATTTGAACCTAGCCAAATTTGAACGCAGAAACTATTCAAAAAATACATAAGCCTGACAAAAACCTGCTAAAATCCGGCATTACCTGACTCATGTACAGTTCTACTGATTAGTAATTAGCCGTGTTGTAGCCATTTATGGATTAATTTGTAAAACTTTCAGAATGAAAAAGCAAAGGAGTTGGAAGAAACTGAAAAGGCAACAGCTGAACTAGAGAAACAAGAATCGATAGGGACTGAAAATCCCCAGAAGCCAACAATCCAAGATAGATCAGTGGCCGTAAATCCTTCAGATGTGGAGCCAAAACAAGAACAATTAGAGACTGAAAAACCAGAAGAACCACTGAAACAAGAGAATTCAGTAGAAGCAAATCCTGAGGAGCCGTTGGAACAAAAGAAATTAGAGTCCGAAAAACCTGAAAAACCACTGAAACAGGAGAAATCAGAAAATGAAAAACCTGAGGAGCCATTGAAACATGAGGAATCAGCGAATGAAAAACCTGAGGAGCCACTGAAAACGGAACAACCGGAGACTGAAAAAGCTGAGGAGCCATTGAAAACAGAACAATTAGAGACTGAAAAACCTAAGGAACTGAAACAAGAGCAATCAATAGCTGAAAAATCTGAAGAGCCACTGAAAGAAAAGCAGTCAATTGTTGACGACTTGGAGAAAGATGAAGAAATATTGATTGGGAAACCTCTGGAGACTACAGAAAAAATAGTTATAGAAAAATCTACAGAAAAAGAAGAACCTGAACCATCTACAGCTGTTATTAATGATGGTCCTGTGATGGAAAAGGTAATCGAAAGCATACCAACACCAGAGCCAAATACCAGCCAGCCCTCAAAGGAGACAAAAACTGAGGTCGCTAATTAAAGATTATATATGGTGAAGTAACAACAGTTTGTGAAGGATTTCTCTCAGATTTATACCAGGAAATATTAGCTAAACCAATTGATTTTTGGCTTTTTTTCCCTTTCCTTGTTGACTTTGTTTCTACTTTGTTTCATACAAATTTAGTTTTCATTTCGATGTTCTATATTTTTGTGTTTTTATGAAATATAATTGTTATCATTTATGCACCCAAAATAGCACAAATACAATAAACGAAGGTAAACATATTTACATCTTAAAGAGCAGATACCGTTGACATGAAAGGAAGCACGGGATCTATTGCTTTCACGTTACTAGCGAAGGTCTTTAACTACGCATGTTGGGAAAAAGATGATTATTCCACGGTCTAAAAACCCCTTAAAGTGAAACGAGGAAGACGAATGGAAGAGTGAATTTTTATAACAGATTTCATAACTTCACTTAAGTTTTCTAAACCCCTATTTATAGAGATTATTAGAGTTAAAATCCTAGTCTAACTCTTTTTTCCAATTTGAATTTGAAATTAATTATCCTAAACTAATTAAGATAAATATAATAAAATTATGAGCGTACCCAAATTCTATCATCTCCCAATGTAATTGAGAAAGATAAACAAAAGTTTGATTTATTAAATTTATGGAAAGTCAATTTATTTACGTATCAGATACTTTTTGCAATGGCTTGAAATGTATTGGCAATGGTTAAGGCAACAGTTGCTTCAGAATTGGATTTTAACTTCGAAGGCCATATTCTTAGACTCATTTCGATCCAATTTAATATCTAGAATAGTGAAAATGCTTATTTGAGGACAATAATGGTTTACATCAAAAACTAAACCAAATTTCACCGAACAAGTCTTAGAATTTGAAAGTGTGCATCTATGTATTATTTTAATTATTTCAATTTTTTCAATTTACATTAATGCTATTATTGGTTTTCAACACTAATTTGTAATTTTAATTTACTAATTGCAGAATTATCTTGCTATACAGTTGATTATAGTAGAACTAGTTATTTTTAATTTGTATTTGCATTTTGAACTAGTATGGATTTGGTATGCAAATTGTTATCACTACAAGATAAAAGGCTTTCAAGGACGGGAAATCCGATCCTTAAAAGTGCCAATCTGGTCCTTAAAACATAATAAGGACGGAAAAAGCTAGTCGCTATCCTGTCCTTACGGGCTCCGCCGCTAATGATAATTAAGGATCAGATATATCTATCGGTCCTTAAAACTTTTAGCGACCGCATAAAAAACTGATCCCTAAATAGTATTAAGGATCGATTTTTTCATCCTTAATAATGCAAGTCACGTGATGATTAGACTTAATAAGGACCAAATATATGATCCATAAAAATATAATAACGATTGTAAATGTTTAAGGGCCAGTTTTCAATCCGATCGCGTAAAACCATTAGGGACCGAATAAAAACTGATCCCAATAAATATTAAGAACCGATTTTACCGTCCTTAATAATGTAAGTCACCTGATCGTTACCATTAATATGGACCACAAATCCAGTCTTTAAAAATGTAATATTGATAGTAAATTTTTAAGGACGATATTAAAATTTGGTTATTGAAATATAAATAAGGAAAGAAAATGCCATCCTTAAAAGTAATAATATATGATATATTATAGACCATAGAACTAGTCCTTGAAAGTATAGTTAGGACCAATAATATGATCATTAAAAGTAGAACTAAACCATATATATATATATATATATATATATATATATATATATATATATATATATATATATATATATATATATATATATATATATATATATATATATATATAATAAAGAACATAAATTAGTCTTTAAAAATTAAAAATAATAAAAATTTAATTAGAGACCATTTTTTTACCCCCGTATTTTTAATTTAGTATCACAACTACACCATCCAAATTAAGATTGCTCAAAAACATAGACAATTAATAATATAATACATTCATAGATAATTTTTAATTGATACGTATATAGAATTATCATCCAAAAAATCAATGCATTGTTTATACAGCCCTTTTGCAAAAAAAATAATCTATAACAAAATAAGACAATGCTTCTCTATCTAGCCAAAAATCTAATGATCTTTTGAATCTTCGTATTCAATTTTGTACTTCAATGTTTTGTCCATACCAAAAACTGCAAAATGTATAAGGAAACAAAAATGATATATAATGCCAGAAAATATATAAATCTACTATAAATAATTAATTAAATCTACAAATATTTTGAGAACAAACCTTAAAAAAAGTATATGTCCTTCAACTGTAAATATATACCCTTCAAAAAGTCAGCATATGAACCTCAAAAAAATATAATTCCACCAAATGTAACTATATACACTTTAAAAAGTCAGCATATATGAAAGGGGCTGCAAGATTGATGAAAAAAAATTAGTTTTATTATAAATTAAAAGCAATGAGATTCACATATATAAAACGTAACCAAAATACAGCTCTAATAGCTGAAAACAGAGCTAAATTGATAGTTCTAAAAACAACCTGAAAATGACACCTATGCAATAGCCCAAGGAGATCTAAAGCAACTCTCAACAAATCAAAAAAGGCCAGCAAAATTTAGAGAGACGAGAGCCAGATTATGAAACTTGCAAACAATATGAAACTACCCAAATAGGCATCCCAATATGCAGTTCCATGTAACTCTAGATATGAACTCTGAAGTATCGAGAATTTAAACTATCAAATTAAATACCATACATCAAACATACTTTCCTTGCTGCCTACATTTAAAATCAATAGATATTTATCAAACAAAACATCGTCAATGGAAATATACATAATTCAAGCAGAAACTTAAATCAATATTGCCAGATTTCTACTAAAATTAGCAAACACATGTATTTTTATAAAAGAACACTTTTTGTTTATGCCCCCAACAGATAATTACCAATAAAACAGTTGAACAAAATAACATTATATTGTTTCTGAGTAATTTCCAAGAAAGAACCCCTAAAAAATAACTCGCATTGTCTATATTGGAGTTTAGCTTCCACAAAGTATCAATATGATTAGATTAGAATCAGTAACTACTTCAATCTAACTACAAAAATAGCTAGCACAAGCATTTAATTATCAGAATGTAACAAAAAATGGCAATGCATTATAACAACTCAAATCAAAGCCTATATCCACGTTATATTCATTAAAATAAAAGATACATCCAACAAGATGCTTTCTGTCCATAAAATAAAATAACAAAGCTAGGTAACCAAGGAAAGAAAATTATAAATTCATCAGATTCGCAGAACATTCAAGCCAATTAAATAACCAACTTATTAACGAGGCAATAACTAAAGTAAAAAAAAAGAAGCATGCCATACACTAGTGAAAAATCAAACTACCGTTTCTAAGTATAAAAACTACATATTTTTGTTTTGACAAGCTGTAGTTTTATTAGAGAATTTGATCTGTGACCTAAAATAAGCTCCCCAACATTTGAAAATAGCAATGCAGACCTCCAGCACGGTGAAGCACACCTGCTAAATGTCAGAGTCTATAAAAAATACAACAATAGGGTCTGAGTCAATTTAAATTGCAGCAGAGCCTCTAACTAATGTAGCTTAAATAACAGCACCAAAAACAGAGATAATCGAATGAAATATAAAAAGCATACATTACATCACAAGCTGACAAAGTAGAGATTCAGGTTGCTGTTCAAACCAGGCACAACATCTGCATCTATCTGAAAATAGAGCTCCCAACTAAGATTGCATATAAAAACTACATATAAAACAAATCATCCAAAAATAGAAATGAATAACCTACATATAAAACAAATCATCCAAATATAAAACAAATCATCTTTTGACAAGAAACTCAAACATGCAATTGCACTAGCAAAGCTAAAAGTGAAATAAGGTTATATGTATAAATGAATAAATAAATTCAACAAAATAAAAAATGAATAAATAAGCCAGACTACAAAATAAAAAAGATAATTAACACTTCTTTTGATTAAAGATGAACTAATCATACAAAATAACAGGTATTTATGTTAATAATTATCAATTAATAAGTCTTTTTCTTGTAGTGAACAAGGACAAAAACATGCATAAAGTAGTAACTGTTGGCATAATTATAGGCATTTCCATATAAAAAAGGTTAATATTCTAACTTAAAATTCTATAAAACCTAAATGAGAGAATAAATCAGGGAGAACAGAAGCATATGAAGAGAAATTAATGAAATTTAAAACAAAAAAAAGGAAAGAAAATTAAGATTTCCAGCCTTGAAGATTTTGCATTCCTAACATATATATTCAATCTTTGCTCATACAAAACAATCCCCATCCATATTTCTAAAGAGATGAAATGAAAGAGGCACATAAGAGAAAGAAATGCACTGTACATTGATGGTCTCATCTTTAAAGCAACCATAATTTTTACCACTAAAAGAGATTTACTGACATAACAAAAAAAGCAAGCTTGAGAGAGCAAAATAGAGTTCCACAAGGAGCTGGTAGGTAGCCATGTCAATCAACATGTCTAATTTTTAATAGTCCCTATTCTTTTTCCAGAGCTGAGGCTCACAAATTTAGCATGTGCACTATATGTTCTCTCAAGCAAAAAACCTAAAATAAGATGCATTACAAGTTGATCTCATCTGGGTTTTTACTTTATGTGAAGGGCATGTATTACAAAAATTGCAGTAAAGAGCTAAAGAATGTGATGTATGATAGAATAAAAAGAGCAATAACTTTCAAACTTAGAAGACCAATCGCTACTAATTACAGATTAAACAACTTTTAAAGAGTGAAAAAACACAATCACTACTAATAACAGAGTAAACAACTTTTAAAGTGTGAAAATAAAAATGCAGTGATGTTAATTTAAAGAGCGGAAAAACATAATCATTACCAATGATAGAAAATAATGGCTCAAATTCACACGTCAAATGATAAACACTTCTTACGTAATAAATCAAAGTAGGAATTAATAATTTTTAGGATTAATTTCTATTCCATCATAAATAATATGGATTAAATTAAAAATTAATGACTATATAAAAAATTGATCCTTATTTATATATTTTTAAGGATCATAAAATTGACTGCTCTATAAACTGTGGTCTTTAATAAACCATTTTCTTGTAGTGTATTTTCAAGTATTGTGAAGATTTTTAGTTAATATTTGTATTTTGAACACCGGGTTGTGTTATGTTTGGTTGAAGATTTTAATTTTTTTTAATGATTGCATTTTATAATTTTAGTTGTTAACTGAAAAATACTAGTTAATCAAATTGAAAAATGAAAACGATTGATTGATTAACTAAATATAAAAGATTATTTAATAGTTATTGATTTTTAAAAAATCGATATTAATAAATTAATTAATTTTTTTTACTAATAGACCGGTTAATTAATTTATGCTAACTTTTAACTTAGAAATCATATGTAATTCAAACAGTTGAAAGTTTAACTACTTTCCTATTTGATCATGGTTCAAATTCTACCATTTGTGCCTCCAAAAATGCATTATCAAATAAAAAATATATATATAGTCTATTTGATATAATGACCATTAATCTGGTGCATAGTGCGTTTATACACTTTGCATTATGTACCCCCAATCGGATAATCAATCGATATGCATTCATAATCCAATAGGACGGTATATGGCATAAAATACCCTAACGCACAGCACACTGAATCATTTGTCGAAGTAATTAATGTTCCACTTTTATTGTATCCCCGTAATAATAATAATAATAATAATAATAATAATAATAATAATAATAATAATAATAATAATAATAATAATCATCATCATCATCATCATCTTTGAAAAGGAAAGGCATTTTATCCTCAAAAGTTTGTAGTGATTGGCATCTTTTGAAGGCTTTATGAGTAGTTTGTCTTAACCCATTATTTCAATAGATATCCTTTCTTCGCTTTCCAACTTATTTAATGGGCGGCTGCTTTTCATCTTCTTGTGCTCCATTCACAGATACAACACTCGATAAGATGCATTTTATAATTTTCTCAAACAATCCTATCTACCTTTCTTGGTTGGATTTTTTGTTTCTATAATAAAGATTAGCATCGTAAACCCATAACCTTGTCTTCTATGCCCTTTTTCATATTAGCAATTAATTGCAAGGCTAATTACGATCATAACTAATCACCTCAGGCTTAATGATTGACGGTGGGTTTTGCTTCAAATCGATTTAAAATAAATAGACACTTTCAAATAGGCTATAATTCCTCTATTACTATAATTGAATCGGATCATATCACTAATATAATGGAGCAAACTAAATTGATTCTTGCAAATGGTCTCTTTTTTATACGTTTTTCTTTTCAGCACAATGTGTACTGTCCAATCAAGTAAAAAATAATTAAATTATTTTCACTTGATCTAATTGTAATGCATCGCGTGAAATACTGTTGCTCGGCATACTGAATTCTATTTTTGTATAAGGATCCGAATATTGATGATAAAGTTGGTGAAATCAAACCCCAAGGATAAGGATCCCAATAGTGGTACTTGCTGTACAGACAATTCTTTACACATAGACTATGTCTTTCCTTCTATTTAACAATGAAAGAAAAAGGAAAGAGAAAAGTATGCCCCACCTAGTATTGCTTTCATAGATATCTATCTATAACATTAATATCATACCCAAAAGTATTATAATTATCTATTAAACACAAACTTTGAAAAATCCATCAAAGTACCAACTAGATTAATTTTTATTAAAACTGAGGATATGGAAGATCTTCATAAGAATTTTTCATTAATTTTGAGAGACAAGGAGATGCTAATTTATAAGATACTTGGCTAGATTGCAATCAAACTACTTGCATGGGTAAAGATATAACAGCTTGCAAATCAACCAATTAAACAAAACAAATTATAGGATATCATCTATGAATCTAACTTTTTGCTATTAGTGTCAAATGAAAGTTGTTATCTCTTGGAACAACACCACAAATAACAACTAATTGAGGGTTTAATTATGTTTAAAGTGCTAATATTTTATATTTAGGGATTTGTGGCTTACAGATGGAAATGCCATGTCATTCAAACTAGTGGAATTATTTATTTCAAGAGAAATGTTAAAAGTTATAGAGGGAATTTGATTTTCTTCCTATTCTCCAAAAAGGTGGTGTCACCACAATCTCAACATTATAGGTAGAGTTGCAATCCCCTGTGCGATGCATCAGCATTGCGTGTACAGTCATCACCCTTATACATATATAGATATTTCCTTTTGATTATCGGATTTTAAAACTAAACATTCAAACTTAGCAAATACTTAATGCCATCTTATAACCAATCTCACAAGATTGTCAGTATCAGGCAATAAACCTGAAAAAGAAAAAAGACAAAATATACAAAAAGCTTGAGCGTAGTTGAGTCTTTCTTGTTGATCAAAGAGCATAAATCAGTCAGCATGTAGATATGTAGGAATATGCAATTGTCTTGTAAGAGCCTGGGACCAATATTCTAGAACAAAATTTTAGAGGGCAATTTTGATAAACCTTATATTTTGTTAATTAGGGTTGTAGAGCCGGCGGTGTTCTTTATGGGAGGGGACAATAACAAATTCCATACATAATTTTATCAAGAATTTAGTGCGTTAATTGGATTATTAATATAATTTGAAAGACATAAATTTCCATATTTTACATTTTATTAAGATAGTGGGGACAAAATTTTATTTTTGTAAAGTGTAAAATCCATCTAAATTCAAGAGGACAGTGGGGGAAAGTGCCCCAACTGCTTCATCTTGGATTCGCCCATGGAACCCTATAATTTTCTTTCGTTAAAGAACATTTTTCTTGTAGTTTTACTCTTTATATTTTACTTTTTTTAATTATTAATAAAAATTAAGATATTGACAAAAAATCAAATTGTTGTTTTTAATTCAGACAATAAAAAAAAGGAATTTTATTCATGTAAATAATATATTTACTTTTTTCCTAAAACTAAATACAGAACAGTGTTACTTTTATTCTATAATTTTTCATCTCACATGCTGGGGCACATAAATTTGGTCGACAATAATAACAACAATGGCCTTAATTCAAACCTTCAATGCCAATAATAACAACAATGGCCGTAACAACAATTTGGTCGAATTTTTTATGGAATTTTTATAATAAGAAAATATTTAAATTATGTAATTTTTCTTTTAAGAATCATTTTAGTTGTGAAATAATTTAAACTTTACTGAAAATTTGACATGATAATACCCCTAAACTCTAAACCTTCCAGAAGTGACACATGGTTATCCATGTCAGCATGCTTTCATTTAAATTTTCCTTGAACCGGCAATATATACTATTTAATTATGTAAAGAAAATTTAAAGAGAAATAATAAAAGCAATTCCTTATCACATCAGCTGTATTATATGAGTTTTTACTAATGTGTACTACCACGTATCAGCTTTTAGAAGATACCTGGAGTTTAGGTAACATACGTCATATTGAATTTTTTGGTAAGGTTTGAAGTATTTTCTAACAAAAATGATTTTTAATCATTTTTCCAAAATTAGAATAAGATATCAATCTATAATGCACGTGTAATAAACTTAAGTGGTTTCAATTAATCTATCATGTGCATTTTCATTTGCTTATCTAGAATTTTATATTTTTAGTAGCAAATTTGAGCTAATTACGTAACGGAGAGAGCAAAATGTACACCATTTCCAATTTTTTGGATGCAATTTTAGTTCAAAACATATTTAAACAATAAATTTAAGAGTAAATTTGATACTTTATCTTATTTTTAATTCATTTTAGGATTTGAATTTGATCCAAAACATTAGTAGAAGAAAAATATGTTAATTCTTTTTTATTTATGATTAAGATTATTCATAGTCATATTCACTTGATAAAGTAGAAAATGTTTGAAGCTAAAAAAATAAAATATTATCTCAAAATCATAAGAACAAGAAAATTATCGAAGCAAAGAATAGACAGGCACTTCTCACATCCACTACCCAAAAAAAAGGGAATTAGTCCGTCCATAATTGATGAATTTCCGTCGCTAATTCACTATAGCAACTGAATGACATTGTCACGGGCATATTTAGCGACAAATTAAACCGTCGCTAATAATAGTGACGAATCCGTCACTACAGTGAATTATCCGTCGCTATTTAATCCCTAAAATCAGTTGCCCTTGGAATAAAAACTATTAGCGACCGAATTATTGGTAGCTAAATTCTACCATCTGTTGCCAAAACACATTATTTTTTATATTAGCAATAAATATTGCTCGCCTTTCCGTCGCTAAAGATATTGTAGAATTAATTTTATCATTATTCCCAATTATTATTATTATTATTATTATTATTATTATTAAATATCATAATTTAATTTTATATAAATAAAAATTCTCCAATACTATTAATTAACAAAGTATATCATAAAAATACATTAAATTATCTAGTACTTTAAAAGTACTTAGAAAAAAATAATTCAAACTAAATATTTATATTAAAAAAACTTTTCTTTTATACAATATGCTACAAAAAAAATGAACTTTACGGTCTTGCTTTTCCAAAATTGCTTCTTCTTCAACAAACAGGAATCCAAGTTGGTACTTGTCAGAAGTAGCTGTTGATTTCCAGGGATGCAAATAACCAAAAGATGCCACAGATGTTGCATAACTTACTCCTACCAACCAAAAATATGCTGGAAACATCTTGCTTTGTAGATTACCAAATTGATGCATGGGTAAATTCCTGATCTCCAAACGAATATCGATTATCAACCATCAATATCGACTGTCAGTTAATAGTAACAGTTAATCAAGTAAACCATTAATTGGTGTATTTTGTTCATAACCGGAGATAGTGTAACCATTTTGCAGATACCTTGGCAAAACAAGGTGCATATCGCAATGCTGATCTAGTTGCTTGGTTAAACTAGATAGGCTGGTTTTATTTTTGTTGAGCTGTTCATGTTTTTCCGAGTTCTCCTGTGCCCCTTGTTGTGCTGGTATTCTTCTTTTAAAATAAATTCGGTGCTCATTAAAAAAAAAAAAAAGAAAAGAAAAGAAAAGAAAATTATGTAATGGGTTTCAAACCATTTCAAACTGCTCCAAATCATCTAAAGTTTTATAGGATTGGGCTAATTTCTAACATGCAAACAGAATACCATCATTTCTGTTGGTTTGGATTGGGTTATTTCCAAATTTAATCCAATCCAATCCATGAATACCCATAAGTTCAGTAATTTCTGGTACAATTGATTTTAAAACAACTAGAAAATACGGAAAAATCAGTCAAACAAACTTAAAGGAAAAAAAATTAAAAAGAAAACAACGAAAATAGAATAGCATTTGGCTATTTGAATATATTAAACTCAAGTTAATAGGAAAAGGCTAATAAATTCGGTGAGTCATAACAAATCTATTTGTTCAATTGAGTTAATTGAGACAATTAATAAACTAAGTTGGGTCTGACTCAAAAATTTTGGAAAGAAATCACTTTAATATGTACAATATGAAAAGAAAGGAAAAAAGCATTTTAGATCCCTAAATTTTAACCTCTTCTTTTCATATTAAGACATTATACTTTTAAAAGTTGACATTAAATTTATATGCTTTTTAAATTATTCATATTAAATTTAATTTAAATGAAACTAGCCGAAATTAAAAGACATGCACTATTAATATCATATGATGTCAACATAAAATGACTGTGTGACTTAACAAAATATAAAAGAAAATTGAAAAAAAAATACTAGCATTGCTTTCAGACATACAAAATGTAATAAGATATTTTCTTCAATTTTTTATACCTTGATATGGTCGATAATCATTTTGAGTTAAATCTCATTCGAATGAATACGATGTGTATTTTAATTTTATCTGTTGTGTTTAAATTTAATTTAATATAACTAGAGGTACAAAATTGATCAAATCCCAAAATTCCGTTCAAAACAATGATTCAAATCCAATCCAACCTAAAAAAATATCCATTTCATCAATAAAAAATTAATATATTTTATTTTTCAATTCAACCTAATCTAATACCCACTTAATCAATCTTAACCTAATTTATTTCATTTTTAAATTCATTAAATCTGTACCAAATAGATTTCTTTCAAAATTCTATTAATCAAAATACCTAATGGATTTCGTTTTTTTTTTCTGTGACTCTTCCAAAATCTAAATATTAAAAATAAAGTATATATAATTTCATTATATATATATATATATATATATATATATATATATATATATATATTTTTTTTTTCTCTTTTAACATTTTGACAGAAGCTGATATATGTGAGCCAGTAAACTCCTAGATGCACACGCTATAGTAGCATTCGCATATGTAAATTTGAAATAAATTTTAATCAAGTAAGATCCAGACTGTCTCAATTGATTTTTGTAGGGCATCTATTGGCGGCGGACTTTGTTAAGATGTCAGAACCCGTGGGCAGCTTTTGTAGCTGATTTTTGCCCTTTTTCCCCTTGAAAAGAAACTTACATAAATTCATTAGATTCTATTCTATGACGGTAAATCTTGGGACAATTTTTTAAATAATGTTATTTAAATAATTATTTACAAATATAGGGTTGATAGGAAAAAATTTATCAAAATGAGGTGGTTGGGAGATGCGAAGGGGACAGATTTCTGCAAAACCTGAAACCGCTGGTCAGACCAGCGGTTTCAGACCTGAAACCGCTGGTCTGACCAGCGGTTTCAGGTTTTGCAGAAATTGTCCCCTCACCCAGTTTTCCGTGCCAATTATTAAATTAATAAATTTTTAATATAATTTAATTTATTTTTTAATTTAATTTTTTAAATAAAATAAAATAGATACCCGTAATAAATTATCATCCCAATTTTCATCAAATATTAAAAAAATAATATATATTTATATTCTAATATATATATATTTAATTTATTTTTTCATTAAATTCTATCTGTGCATTTCTATCTGTACCGTCTTCTCCTTTTGTTACATTAAATTCTTACTTTAACGTAATGGCTTTCAAGTTGTGCATATGCACTTTTGATCTATTCACAAATAAATATTTACTTTTTAAACGTATGATATATTTGAATATGAATTTTCAAAAATTATCATTTACATAATAAAAATTAATTCAATTTTCAAAATACAACTAATAAATTAATTATTTTTTAAGCAATGCAAATTATTAAATACATAGGATAATATAAGGGGACATTTTTTAAAATGAGATTTTATTAAAAACTATTTACAAAAATGGGATTGATGGGAAAAATTTTACCAAAATGGGGTGATTGGGAGGCGCGGAGGGGACAATTTCTGGCAAACCTGAAATTACTGGTCTGACCAGCGGTTTCAGAACACAATTTTCCGTATCGATTATTAAATTAATAAATTTTTAATATAATTTAATTTTTAATTTAATTTTTTAAATAAAATAAAATAAAATAGATATCCGCAATAAATTATCATCCCAATTTCCATCAAATATTAGAAAAATAATTAATTTCCCATCAACTCCATTTTTGTAAATAGTTTTTAATAAAATCACATTTTAAAAAATGTCCCTATATATTATCCTATGTATTTAGTAATTTGCATTGCTTAAAAAATAATTAATTTATTAGTTGTATTTTGAAAATTGAATTAATTTTTATTATGTAAAGGATAATTTTTGAAAATTCATATTCAAATATATCATACGTTTAAAAAGTAAATATTTATTTGTGAATAGATCAAAAGTACAGGTGCACAACTTGAAAGCCATTACGTTAAAGTAAGAATTTAATGTAACAAAAGGAGAAGACAGTACAGATAGAAATGCACAGATAAAATTTAATGAAAAAATAAATTAAATATATATATATATTAGAATATAAATATATATTATTTTTTTAATATTTGATGAAAATTGGGATGATAATTTATTACGGGTATCTATTTTATTTTATTTAAAAAATTAAATTAAAAAATAAATTAAATTATATTAAAAATTTATTAATTTAATAATTGACACGGAAAACTGGGTGAGGGGACAATTTCTGCAAAACCTGAAACCGCTGGTCAGACCAGCAGTTTCAGGTCTGAAACCGCTGGTTTGACCAGCGGTTTCAGGTTTTGCAGAAATCTGTCCCCTCCGCGTCTCCCAACCACCCCATTTTGGTAAATTTTTTCCCATCAACCCCATTTTTGTAAATAATTATTTAAATAACATTATTTAAAAAATTGTCCCCGTAAATCTTTGTCTTTTATATCATCCGAGTTTTTCCTCGGCATTGTTTTTAAATTATTGGGATTGAGATGAGGAAAAAAAATAATTTTACGGTATAAATTCTTGTAAAATCTTAAGATTGTGGCGTTTTCTTAATTAGGATTTTTATGAGAAAATGTAACGAAAATTTTAGAATGTAAAAAACTTACACAATATATACGCGGGGCAAAGTTTCAGAACTTAATGAATATTATTATTATCGGATAAATTAATTAAAAATTTATAATAATTTTAATTAAATTCATGAATCGATTTAAATCAATTCAATTCATTTATTATTTATATTTTTTGATTTATTTATAATCCACCCAAATATGATATGTTCATTAAAGACCAAATATAAAATTGTCTAATTTGTTCATTTACCACATTTAAATATAACTAATTTAAAAAAATAAAAATTTAATGTATTATTTTGAAAATAGAAGAATGTAACATACAAAAACGTTACCGCATGTGGTTTTCCTAAAGAAAAAAGAAAGATAAAAAAGACTAAATGCTCTATCAAATACATAAAAAGGCCACTTAAATGAACACAATGAAAAATCAAAATTTCCATGTTATGATTAGACGAGGAAACTTCAAGACTCCTTCCTGCGAGGGTATGGGTCCCTGATAGCATTTTTGAGATATAATTTCAGCGAATCCAACAATTGCAACATGGCACTGCCTAAGCAGCAGAAAGTGGGGTGTCCCTACTTTGATTAGAAACTCCATTAAACTACATAACTTTGAGTGGAGAATCCATAAGGTTTTAGACCAACAACGGTATCTCTTATTGTTTAATAATAGATTGATTTACCAATAAATAAATAAAAGATACACCCCCCTTAAAACTATTAAAATAATTTCATTTCTAGCTTTTAATAATAGCAAATTGTATTAGCAGCCTTTCCCTATATCTATATATATATAGCCTCCACAAACAACTACTTTCAAGAATTTCCCCATCTACATTAATATATCTTTTAGGTCCCTTGACACAAAAACCATGTCAACCGCTTCTTCAACATCCCGAGAAATTCACGATTTTATTGGTCATTTCTACTTAAGAAAATTGCTACAAAATACTTCAGCAACTCCTGAAAAGAGCCCTGACTCATCAGAAATTTACACAGGCAATAATTCATTTGATGCAAATGTTGTAATGGTTCTATCAGTTCTGCTGTGTGCTTTAATTTGCTCACTTGGGTTAAACTCCATAATTAGATGTGCATTAAGGTGCTCTAATTTGGTAGCTAATTCCCAGTCTTCTTCTGGGAGTATTTCTTTTTCGGCCAGTAAAGGGATCAAGAAAAGGGCATTAAAGACATTTCCAACAGTGGACTACTCGAGTGAGTTGAAGCTGCCTGGGTTAGACACAGAGTGTGTGATTTGTCTCTCAGAATTTTTCACTGGTGAAAAGGTTCGGCTTTTGCCCAAGTGTAATCATGGATTCCATGTGAAGTGCATTGATAAATGGCTAAGTTCACACTCTTCTTGCCCTACCTGCAGGCACTGCCTAATTGAAACCTGCCAAAAGATTGCTGGTTGTACACAATCCAGCTCTTCACAGCCTCCATTAATGGTGCAAGAAACAATTGTCAGCATAGCACCACTACAGCCTGAAGCTTTTATTCGCAGTTACAGGGGAAGTAGCTAACTATAATATTCTTTTTCATATTTCATTGAATTATCTTTTTAGTTTTAAGTTGAGCCTGATCCTGAAAGATAAAGCACAAAGGCTTATAACAGGTTAAAGCTAACCATTCAAAAAAAAATTGTAGTGGTAGCTGTGAATTTGTATATTGTTTGAAAACATGGCTTGTTTCAATTTTTCTTTTCCTTTCCTTTCCATCAATATCTAAAATCAAGATGATAATTTTTTTTTTAACTTAATAGTTATTAAAAATTAATTATAAAAAATTTGTCTGATAGTCAGCATTCGATTAAAAATGGAATTCTTAGATTAGATTCTCTCTAATGACATTTGAAGTTTGAAGTTGTAATTAGACAATATGCCAGTTTTTGGAAGAAAAAAAAAACAACTAAAAACCAACTAATGTTATACATACATTAAAAAAGACTAGCAATATTCATTAATATGGTTTTGGCACCGAGGCTCATTGGCACAAGGGAAAGTGGCCTAGCAAAAAGAAACAAATAGCCTCAATAGAACAAGAGTCAACAGTACAAGAATCTCCCCTTCGTATATACTATTGGAGGCGAAAAGGTTGCCAACATTGCAATCATAAAGACAAAGCAAGCAAATTGTTTTCTTTCTTTTTTTTTTTTTTTATCATCATCATATCATCATCATTTCATGTATATCTACAGATTAATATTTAATCCTAGGGTTAAAAATAAAAATGGCCTCATTATGATGCCATGAGAAGAGACAAATAAATTTATCCAATCAATAGATATAACATAAAACCAATGGAAGCTGAGAATGAATCCACTATCCACTTCCATATAGTAAAAGGGCAATTTTGTCACATAATACTTCTGAGTAAGTCTGTATTTTACTCCCACTAACTAACCACAGCAACATAGACCAAAGATTTGATTCGAAAATGCTTATGGTGATACAATTCTCGTTGCCCAAATTCGAACTATTGGTGCAGAAATTGTGGATTCAGTGTCACAGTCCTTTTTGCCTATATTCTTCTTATAATTATAAATTTATAAACATGATCAATAATGTTGTTGTCATATGAATTTCTTTCATGCAAATTGGCACATGAAATTCAAAATGTTGTTATTCATTGACAAAGTCATCACATCTAACTTGTTCTATGCATATATGTTGGGTAATTTACAAATCTACAAAATATTTATTATTTTATATGTAACAAGTATTGTTATTAAAAACATGCGAGTAAACTTTTTTAAAGTCATGGTTGTGGAATTCTCTTTGGCTGGATACCATCCTTCTTTTGAAGAAGATAATGATCTAGCCCCCAAGAAGTCAAACATCCACTTCCTGAAGAATTCAACCAGTTATAAGGAAAGTTTAATTGCGAATGGAATTATATTCGAGTGATCAATAAAAGATTCATCAATTCCGATAGAGGGACAATATGTCTCAAGCCTCATGTTGGAAGTTATCACTAAAGCAATTTTTAACCAAGGCAATATGTATCATTGAATGAGATTAATTAATGTATATTGAGAATGAAAATTTTGAGAACAGGAAACTAATACATCCGGACTTGATGTGATGTAGTCAGTCTAGTGGAAGTTGATACTTAATCCATACTCTGAACCGAATGAGATATGGTAATACAAAAGGAGTGGATTGCATGATAACTATTTATGGAAGAGTTATAGATCTTACCATAGATTTTTCTTGTAAGGACCCAATCATGACCATAATCGGATTATTGTTAATTAACGAGAACTTTCATTAAGTAAGGCAAAATTGGATTATTTTGCAATTATCGAGGTTAAGTCCCAAGAGGGATATTTTGGTAATTTCAACATATAAGTATATGTAAGTTAAATTATAATTAAAGAAAATGATGTAATTGAAATGAATTAGAAAGCCTTGGAGTTAAGTTGGAAGAAATTGAAATAATGGGGGTTTATTTGTGTATAAGGGTAATTTTGAAAATTCACCTAAGGAGATATTTACCTCACTAACTCTTTATCTTTAGCTTCTTGGAGAGGAACTCTTGGGGATTTGAGATGTGGGGATCAGCTAAGGCATGGGAGATCACTCGTTCTCCTTTTCTCTCTCTCTCTCTCTCTCTCTCTTCTCTCTCTGGTTACGAGTTGAAGAAGAGAAACCTAGGATTTTGGTGTTTCAACCTTATGAAGGTAATATTTTCCTCTCATGGATCTCTTCTTTATGTTTGATTTAATTGAATTAAGGATGTAGAGAGATGATATATCATGCATGTTATCTCCATGTATAAGGAGAAGAAAGGAATCAAGAGTATAGGAGATGGATCAAGAGGAGTGAAGGAGGTTTAAAGCCTTAAAGGCCAGGTATGGGAATACTGTGTTTTTGTTGTCTATATATGGATTTATAGAAATTAAGGTTATGTTGTATGGATTCTTAAATGAGCAATGAAAGATTATTTGTTTTAAGATGAGTAAGGAAGGAATGTTTGTTTTAAAATGATTTTTTGAGGATCGTTTTGGCTTATGGGAGTATTTCTGTTTACGTTTGAACAGAGATCAGATCGATCTATTTCTGTTCCAGGCAGCGTTCGTTCTTAGGGTTCCAAGTCATGACATTCTTCACGAGTCGTGAACTTCTTCACAAGTCATGAAGTCTATCACGAGTCGTGCACCTCTTGCCTTCACTCGTGAACTTCTTCACGAGTCATGAACCTTACCCATTTTTTCTTCACTTGTGAACCTCTTCACGAGTTGTGAAATCTTGTATGACTCATTAATGACTTCACGAGTTATGAAATTGTATTCGACTTGTAAATGACTTCACGAGTCGTGCACTGCCACTTGGCTATTTTCCTCATGTAAAGCCCAACCATTTATACATTCTTTTTTCAAATAGTTCTTCTACACCCAAGCTGCAAAAACATTCAAGAACTTATAAATCAATAACGTGGGGTGTATAATTGAGATAAACAAGTTAACCACGAGTAATGTGAGGAAGTTTGAACAGTAAAGTGATGTATAGTATGTTATTGGATTATCATATAAAATTGAAGGACATGAATGAACTTATAAGAGGGAATGTATTAAACTAAATTGTAAGTCATCTAAGCCATCAATTTGTTGTATAGGGCAAGATCATTTAATTAGAGAATTTCTAAGTATGTATATAAAAGACTGAAAAGATTTATAAGATTAAACCTATGAAGTCACGATATAAAGATCACTTGAACTTTTAATTATAGGGCCTTGTGCATGGGGATGCTAATATGAGTTATATTGTTAAGAATTTATTTTAAGGCCTAATGAGCATAAACCTAAAGAAAGAGCAGGAGGCAATATAGTAACTTAAATGATATGCTAATTAATGTGTTCTGCAAAGTCGTTATGAGGTATGTGCTAGGTCAAAGGATGATTATGTCTAAATATTGTGATTTAACCTAGTTGTAATAAGATAATAGTTGCTAGGTTGCAAATCTAAGATAAAAAGAATGGGCCAACATGACTTATGTTTAATTATGAAATCGTAGGAGCTTGAATGCCCTCGAGGTCATAAGAAGAATTATGATTAGCATTGAGGAATAGGAACCTGCTTGCCTATTTGTTCATGCCTGTACTATATTATGATTTACTCATACCCGTCAGTAGTGTACTAATGACTAAGATGACATGATCCGACATACCCCAAATAAGTATAAAATGTCATAAGATGAAAATACAAGTAAGACAATCGAAGTATATATATATATATATATATATATCTAAAAATGTTAAGGTGTATAACTTATCATCTATAATATGATAGACCCTGAAAGAGAATTAAGTGATTGAATATGAACATGTGCTGACTTTAAGCTGTAAGAGAACTCATTTATCTTAGTATATTGACCATAAATGCTTGAGTGTTGCTATATATGTTTATGTCGTAATGGGAATAATTATGAGAATAGGGAGCTATTCATAGCAAGCAGTAACAAGGTACGCCATCGAGAACTATCCATGAGGTATGTAAGTACTATATGTTGTATAGTTGATATGAGTAATGAAAGCATGTATTTTCATGATTTAAGCTGCATATATATGTATGTGTACATTTAGGCATGCGCAATGCTAATTATGAAAGATTACATATTATTATTTGTCTAAACCTGAAACCATCATGATATGAATGATATGCATTCTTTTGTGAAAAGTGGCTTTAAGCCAAATGATGTGCTAAGTAAAGAAGGATATGTTAAATCAAAGATGTTCTTAAGTGGTTAAGCCTGCGGGTCTTAGTTCAGTTATTGATTAGATAGGCATGCCTAGAGGGATACAGTTGCAGCTGCCATAGTTGACCCCATTTGGGTCTTGTTGCTTAATGAAACCATTGTTCGGCCCCTTTTGGGTCTATAGTTTGTTCCTTGTTGGAACCATTGTTTGACCCCGTTTGGGTCCGTTGTTTGATATCTTCGGATATCCATAGTTTGATACCTTCGAGTATCCATTGCTTCCGTTATCCACCCTTCGAACTAGTACTTAGGCAGGCTATTAAAGATGATAAAAGTACCAGAATTAAAGTGATGTACATATATATACATATATATATATATATATATAATGTATGTATATATGTATATATATGTATGTATCGATTTCCTTACGTAGTAACATAAGCATGATGAATGTCTTATTGTATTGTATTGCTTTATCTTAAATTCCCTTTGGCTATAACTATTTATATGAAATGAGAGGCCATGTTCATTATATCATGATTATGAAATGTATATCACATCGACCACGAAGAAGGTTTCCGTGTGAGTAGAACCTTATCAGTGGGTTCCATGAAGAATATATGGACTCTAAAATGTACAATATTGTACTAGAACTTACATGGACTATAACATGCACACTAAGTTTCATGTGTTTTGTTTATAAAGCATACATGTGATATCAAGACATTGTTTTACAATCATGATAGGTAATACTTATTCTTAGTGATCAAATGCAACTCTACTAGTCTGTTTAAATATATATAAATATTTACACATATGTAGGTTTAATGATAACATTCATTTAACCAAGTGCAATGTATGACATTGAAACAAAGTTGTAAGAGAATTAGGTTACCATGCTAAGATAACATAAAGGATGCACATTTTATGAACCTAATATGAGAATTGTACTAAATATGTGAAGTAGATAGGCTTACCAAGACTACTTGTAGATGCTATATGGCTTAAATACACCCTTATATTATGAATTAATGTTGAATGCCTATCTTAGGTGAACAAGGCGATTTAATGCGGTAAGTGGGAATCTTGTACCATTACTAACTATGATGTTTAGCCTCTTGATAAAAAAGGATTATAAGATGTATATGAAGGTTTGCACGCACATATGCATAATGATAACATTGACCTAACTAAATGTAATGTATGATATAAATTGGTGTTGTAAGAGGTTTAAGTTACCATGTTAAGATAATATTAAGAAACACGTAAGCATGGAACATGAGTGAGAATTAAGTTATTGTAAGAAGAAATCATGTCTAATTATGAGAAAAGGGATGTTGCATGTAAGCATGCCATATTGGTTAATCGAAGCAAGTCGAGCTTGTACGATAAATAATTATGATTTCTTGAGTTGTAAGAAGAAAGAATTATGAAATGCATGAATGATAATAATTTAACATGAATAGTAAGCGGTTGAAGTCTAAGCAGGATCAAGCTAAGTCAAGTAAATACTCTAGATTAATGTAACAGGGCATTCATTGTTGAGGTTGAAGTCTTTCTCAAATGATCAATATAACAAACTCATATGTTATTTGGTGCTTGATAAAAAGGTTGTGTATATGTATGCATGATTATATGACTCAGGAAAAGGGGTTATCTATAGAATTTTGTTCCTCGCTAAGATTTATAGCTTAGCATAGGTGTGTTTATCTGTATAGGTTTCAAGATAAGCTCCAGTGGATCGATAGCTAGTGCCTAGACGACCAGTGATGAGGAAGTCGGGCAAACCACCATTGCCCTTGAGGATTTAATTATGTACTGTTGGCCAGTTACGTTAGGCCTCCTTATTTAAGAGTTTGATTTTAAATTATGTTGGTATGTAATTATGGCCTGTCTTATTAATATTATTATTGCCTAGTCTTTACTAGGTTTATGATGATGATTGATGATTATCCATCCATGGTTAGTGGATTAGGGTGTTACATTTCTGAATACTTGGGTGGTCATGATGTATTGCTAAATGCCACCATGATCTACTTGATATTTATATGAGATACAAGTACAAATCCTAATGGCACTAGGAATCACAGTTCAAGTAGGAATCTTAGTCCTAGCTAGTAGGAATAGTGTAGGGCCCTACAATATACCCTAATAGGATTACCATATATATATATGGGCATACATTATTTTGATTATTACTTGTTTATTTACTTATAAAGACGTATTTGGTATTAGCTTTAAAGTTAAAGGCAAATTTGTCGACCTTGTAAATTATGGAATTCCATTTAAGATGTGAGTTTTGGGGGTTAAATTGAAAAAATGTGTAAAATTTATGTTAAATTAAGTAATTAAAGTGAAATTAGGGGATTAAAGGGATATTAAGAAAAGGTGAAAATTGAACCAATGGCAATGCTACACTTAGCCTTCTAGAAGGGGAGAGTTAATGTGCAATTAAAAAAGGAAATCTTAAATTATTACTTAGCCCTAGGGCCAGCTACTCTTGCACTATAATTACTGTATTTCTTCTTTAACTTTCATTCCAAATTGCACACTAAATACTACTTTTATATTGGAAGTGTTTAGAGGAGATAATTTAACTAAATTTCAAGGAGTTGGTTGGTGATAAAGGGATTGAAAAGGGGAAGAAGCAAGTTTAATGAGCTTTGGCTTACATCAAAGAAACTAGAAGAGGTAAATGTTTACTTCCTTAAATTATGAATTTGTTTATTTCTTCTATTGACAAACAATTCAATTATTATTTTATTATTGTCATCGAAAGGGAATTGATGATGAATAAGCCATATATGAGATTATATAGGAATGGTTAGTATAAATCAATAAGATATTTTGAGATTTTTTTTAGTATAATGAGAGTGGTAGACCTTTAATTGACACAAGACCAAAGGTTGTCAAACCAAAGGTATAGACCTTCATTTCATATGAAGAGGTTATTTGAAGATTTTAATAATAAAGCCACTAAAATTGAACCTAAAGGGGAAAGTTGGTTGTTGTCTTTATTTTCTAGACAGTCTATGGATTTTTTGGGATTTTTAATTGATTTAATCACTCAATTAGTTTGATTTTTATATTATTGGAAACTAGACAAATGTGGGGGCATGAGTTAAGAAGACTATTTAAGCTAATTTTGAGTGTATCTAGATCAAATAAGCCTTACCAAGTTCAGCAGAGAGGCTACCCTAGCTTCTAGATGGTTAATTTTGCTAATATTAAGGGGCTCATAGCTGTAAGATTTGGTGACCACTGTAACTCCTGTCTGTTTTGATGGGTCATAATTGGCAATATTTGGTGACCACTTTGACACTATTAGCTTCTAGATGAATAATACCTTTTATGCTTAGGCCTCATAGTGGGCACAAATTTGTGACCATCATGACCTCTCCTGCTGTATGATAATTTTTTCTTATTTATTTTCATCATTAAATGGGTTATAAGTTTGATTAATCTCCTTGAATGGCTTTAATAATTTGATTGTTTTGTACTTGAACTTAAACCATGATTACTTGAATTATCTTCTGAGAAATGAATGACTTAGGCATAATGAAAGCTTGATAACTTGCATTTAAACAATTCTCACATTGAATCTTTCATGTTTTGCTCATAATAATTTTGAATGCAAAGTTTATAAAGTTATGTTTAAAGTGTCTTATTAAGCAAAAGCCTACTAGAGTTAGAATAATGGGCCAATAGGCATGCCTAGTAGGGTTGCATCTACTTTTATTCTATTTGACACTTTAATGTCTTCTATTGAGACTATATCTCTTATGTTTATAGGAATCAAATGGTTACTAGTTTTAGGTAATGCCTCTTCTATTGTGATACCTATGGTATCTTTTATTTTCCCTTACTACCTATAATTTTGGATTATATCAGGCAATTCTGAATAAAATTCTTAAGCTGCATTTTATGTGCTCTAATTCGATATATATTAGATATGGCATAAGCTTATAATCTTGTACCTGAGGGTAAGTATTTTAAGTATTCGATTAGTTATTTGAATCACCTAAAAACTCATTTATTGTCTTGTTCTTTATTATTTTATTTCATTTCTATGCAGTATCTTGACTATTGTAAGTAGTCATTTTATTTACTTTTCTTTATCTTACTAAGCTTTATGCTTAGCACGGTGGTTTATTCTCTCCGCTTAGAATTTTGAATTTTCATTTAGGTTGGGACAACTGCTTAGCCAAAGAAAACTCTTCATTTTGTAGTTTTGTGTATAATAATCTTTTGTGTTAGAAATAATATTTATTGTATTGTAAATGTAAGTAATGACCTCTAAACTCTATGTAATTATATAAGATTGTAATATATATACACACACACACACACACACACATACACACATACACACACACTCTGCTGCATTTTGAATGAATGGATATCAAGCTATGATCATAGTGCTAATGTATTATTGAGTTTTGTTGAATGCCTGGTTACATACCCTATACTCCTTTTGGGGTTAAGGGTGTTAAAATTTATATGGTATCATAGCAAAGGTTAAGGTTGTTCTAGCCTAACTTGAGCATAAGGATTATTTATATGTGCATTTTTTAATCTTAAGTTTGGCCTAATGCTTTTTGTCCCCTATTTGATTATGGATTAAGGTATGGAAGGATCCTAGGAAGTGACCGAGGATATATATATATATATATATATATATATATATATATATATATATATATATATATATATATATATATATATATATATATATATATATATATATATACACACACATACTTACTTTGCTGCATTTTGAATGAATGGATAATAGGCTATGATCATAGTGTTAATGTGTTATTGAGTTTTGTTTAATGCTTGGTTGCATACCTTATACTCCTTTTGGGGTTAAGGGCGTTACAATTTATGTGGTATTATAGCAAAGGTTTAGGTGGTTCTGGTCTAATTTGAGCATAAGGATTATTTATACATGCATTTTGTAGTCTTAAGTTTGGCCTAATGCGTTTTATCCCCTATTTAATTATTGATTAAGGTATAGAAGGATCCTAAGAAGTGACCGAGAATGTTGTTGAAAGTAACCAACCTATTATATCTCATTCTTATGTTCCTAAACCCATTAGGACAAATAGAGGTGATGTACCTCCACTGCCTCCACCACTAATTTCATTGGAGGTGTTTTTGTAGTTTTCGTAGGATATGATGATACTACTGCATCGAATGATATTGCCTAAAGCTTCCATTAACTTATTGTAGAAACATGGAGCTAAAGAATTTATTGGTACATCCTTTGGTGAGTCTGAAAAGGCAAAGTTTTGATTGGAATGGGTAAGTAGAGTGCTAGAGGAGATTAAATGTCCCCAAAAAGAAATAGTTCATTATGTTATTTCTCTCATTCAGGGAGCAACATATGAATGGTGGAAGTTTGTTCTAAGGCAACCTCAGTTACCTGAACCTCTCACTTGGGATTTTTTTACTATGAAGTTTAAATAGAAATATGTTACAGAATCCTACAAGTATGAGAGATAGAAGCAATTTTTAAATTTAAGATAGAGAAATTTAACAGAAGCAAAGTACGAAAAGGAATTTAACCATTTCAGAAAGTTTACACTAGGGAATATACTTATGTTGTCAATTTGAGGATGGTTTGAATGGTTTAATTAAGGATTATTTGGGGCCAACCACTTTATTACAGCATGTAACATTTTATCAACTCGTATAGGTAGCTCTAAAAGTTGAAAAGCAATAAATAGATAAGAGAGAAAAAGCTCAATGCAAAGGCTTTTCAAGGGGTGATCAATTTTCGGGTAAAAAAAGTCAGGATGGAACCTCCACTACATAGGAATCCACTCAAATATTTGCTATGTAAGGGAGGCATTAGGATTTTTCATCCTCGGTTGGTCTTGGTAGGTAGGGGAGAGCAATGGTCGGTTCGGTTCAATAATCATACCGAAATGACCAAAAATCGAAGTTTCCTTATTTTTATCAACTGATCCGAATCGAAATTTTAGAATAACCGAATTTAAACCGAATTAAAATTTTCAATTAGTTTGGTTTGGTTAACCGATAAACCAAAATTTAAAATTATTTTTTAAAAAATAAAAAATATTGTGTCTAAAAATTATAAATTATAATATACTAAAATAAAAACATCTAAATTGGACAAATAAAAGTTCAAATTAAAGAAATAATTCCAAAATATATAATAAATAATACAACAAAATCATTAAATAAATTTTTTTATTTAATCGATTTTCAATTTAATCGTCAAAATTCTAAATTATCACCTAAAAAATAGATATTAATAATTGATAAATGTACTCATATAATTTAAAACTAAAAATAAAATAATTTACATATATAAAATAATTATTAAATAAAAAATCAAAAAAAATTATATAATTATATAAATTTTTGTTCGGTTCGATTTCTATGTGGTTTTCTCCTTCAAAAAATCGAACCAAACCAAAAAGTCGAAGTTTCTTAAAATTAGAAATCAAAAACTGAACCAAATTAAAAAAATTGGTCGGTTCGATTCGATTTTTCGATTTGGTTCTATTTTTGCTCACCCCTACTTGTAGGGGTTCATTTGCAAGTTACGATCCTAGAGCTTTAGAGTGTCCACACTATTTTAAAAATCATCGAGGCACTTGTAGAAGGATGTTGGGAGCCTATCTCTATCATAGGAGTACTGATCAAATTATGGCTAATTTTCCAATGAGTTAGCCTCAAGCATCACAAGTGAGTTGGAAAGCTTCAAATGCGTAGCAGGATTCTATAGACGAGGTAGAGGTCATGATGGATAGGGTCAGATTAGGCCTAATCCATGTGCTATATCTAAAACTATCAATTGCCCTGTAGTGCCTACTATTATAGCTTGGGCCTATGCTATGAAAGCTCATGAAGATCAGGATGCCTCATAAGTTATAGTGAGCATGGTTTTACTTTTTGACTCCCAACTGCATGCTTTGATTGATTCAAGATCCACACATTCATACATATGTGTTGGGGGATTCTTTAGTAGCTTGATGTATGCAGAAATATTATATTATAAAATTCACATAACTAGTCCCCTAGGTAGTAGTTTGTTGGTTAATAGGGTATATGGAAATTGCCCTATTAAGATTCAAGATAGTGAATTTGCAGTAGACTTAATTGAGTTGCCCTATTATGAATTTAACTTAATATTTGGAGTGGATTGGTTAATTCAACATCAGGAAGTAGTTGATTGTAAATCTGAAATTGTAACTCTTCAAAATTCTATTGGTACAAGAGTAGAATTGGATGGTACTAAAAGAAGCTTTCTAACAAATGTACTATTGGTTATACAAGCAAAAAGGTTTTTTAGGAAAGGGTGTGAAGTTTATTTGGTTATCGTACTTGACTCAAAAAGGGAAGATAAAAAGTTTTAAGACATTTCGGTTGTGATCAAATTTCCAAATGTTTTTCCTTAGAAATTGCTTGGGCTTCATCCAGACAAAGAAGTGGAATTATCTGTTGATGTTATGCTTGGAACTTCCCTCATATCGTGAGCACTTTATAAAAGGGCTCCTACCAAGTTAAAGAAGTTAAAAAACTGCAAGAGTTATTGGATAAGGGGTTCATAAGATATAATGTATCACTATATAGGGATGATTATGGGACAATAAATCCCCAAAATTTCCCCCATGGGGAGGGGATGGTGGAAAAATATTCCCCGACTTAGAATTTGGGATGGGGACAGGGATTATGGTCCCCGTCCCGAAAATTTAATAATTAAATTTTTTATATATTTATATAATTTAGTTTTAAATTATATTTAATTTTAGTTTTGTCAATTGTTAAAATTTATATTAATTTGATTTGTAATTGAATTTATATGAATAAGGTGTTTAAAATCTATTTAGATCAATTTGTAGTGGTATTTATTGATGATATTTTGGTCTATTACAAGAATGAACAACAAAATGTTTAACATTTACAGGTTGTATTACAAACCCTTAGGGAAAAATAGTTGTAAGCTAAGTTAAGCAATTGTGATTTTTGGTTAAAAGAAGTATCTTTTTTGGGACATATGATTTCTTCTAAAGGTATTAGGGTGGATATTGGTAAGATTGAGGCAATTATTAATTGGGAACCACTGTGGAATGTGAATCAAATAAGGAGTTTTTTTTAGGACTGATTGGTTATTATCGGTGGTTTGCAAAAGGATTTTCAATAGTTGCCTCTCATTTAACGAGACTGCTTCAAAAAAAAAGTGAAATATGAATGGTCTGCCAAGTGTTAGGCAATTTTTAATCAACTGAAGAAATGCTTATAGAAGTTCTCCTATTGGCTCAACCAATATCTAGTAAAGATTATGTTAGGTTTAGTGATGTGTCTAGAAGTGGCTTGGGTTATGTGTTGATGTAAGATGATAAGGTCGTTGCATATGCCTCTAGGAAATTAAGCCTCATGAACATAATTATTCTACCCATGATCTTGAGTTAGCTATGATAGTGTTTGCTTTAAAAATTTGGCGGCATTATTTATATGGTGAAAGGTGTAGGATATTTATTGATCATTAAAGCTAGAAGTATTTACTTACCTAGAAGGAGCTTAACTTGAGGCAGCATCAATGGCTAGAATCATTCAAGCATTATGGATTACCAACCAGGAAAGACCAATGTGGTGGTTGATGCTTTGAGTAAGAAGATTGTGTCAGCCTTGACTTTGCAATAGAGTTCCTGGAAAATAACTACCGATGGAGCTTTAATAGTCCAATTAAAAGCTAAGCCTAGTTTAAGATAAGAAGTTATTGATGCACAAAAGCATAATGATAAGCCACAGTAGTATAAATTACAAGTCCAAGAGGGAAAACAATCAAACTTCTTGATGAAATAGGATAGAGGTCTGTATTATAAGAATCGAATTATGTGTTCTAATATAGGGTAAGTTAAAGAAAAAATTTATTGGGTGAGACCTATATTACTATTTTTACAATGCACTTTGGTGGAAATAAGATGTATTTATAGCTAAAACAATATTATTGGTGGCCGAGCATAAAGAAGGATTTAGTGGAATATGTGTGTAGATGTCTAAATTGTCAATAGGTTAAAGCCGAGCACCAAGTTCCATCTAGTGTTTTAAATCCCACACCAATTCAACATTATATATGGGATGATATTACCATAGATTTTGTATTGGGATCCCTCTCACATCGAGGAAATATGCAGTTATTTAGGTTATAGTTGATAGGCCTATGAAATATGTTCATTTCCACCTTGTTAAATCTGATTATTCTATGGATCGGCTAGCAAATTTATATGTGAATAAAATAGGGAGGCTGTATGGGGTACCTTTATGAATTATTTCTGATCATGATCCATGATTTACTTTAAGATTTTAGAAAAGTTTGGAGTTAGCTTTGGGTACACGACTCAACTTTAGCATGAAATTACACCCCACAAATTGATAGATAGTCTGAGATGGTAATTCAGGTATTGAAAGATATATTTTGGGGTTATGTGCTGGAGATTCTTAGCAACTGGGATAAATATCTTTCTTTGATGGAATTGCTTATAACAATGGGTAACAAACAAGTATTGGGGTGACGCCGTATAAAGCTTTATATGGAAGAAAATGTAGAACTCCTATATGTTAGACCAAACTAAATAAAAGGAAAGCTATTAGGCTAGATGTTGTAAGAGATAACGAGGAAAATATATGAGTGATTCGATAGAGATTAAAGACCATTCAGGATAGGTAGAAATCCTATGCTAACTTGAAAAGGAAGGATATTGGGTTTTAGGTAGGAGATAAAGTCTTTAAAGGTGTCACCTAAGAAAAATGTTTTGAACTTTAGGAAAAAAGGGGAAACTTAGCCCATGGTATATAGGTCCCTATAAAATGTTACAGAAAATCAAACATGTAACATACAAATTAGCTCTTCTATTAGAGTTATCCAAATTGCATGATGTGTTTCATATTTATATGCTAAAAGGTATCGATCTAATGACTCACATAAAATTTCAGTTTAAGATATTCAAGTGTAACTAGATTTTTCTTAAGATGAGGAGCCAAAAGCTATTTTATCTAGAAAATTTTGACAACTCCGTAATAAACAAATTCAACTGGTAAAAGTATTATAGCACTATCATGGAGTGGAAAAAGCTACATAAGAACCCAAAGCAATAATAAGATCTCAATAACCTCAACTATTCATTATAGGTATGAATTTTGAGATTGAAATTCTTTTAAGAGGGATAAAATTATTGGGCCCCACATTATACCCTAGTAGGATTACCATGTATATATAAGGGCATGCATTATTTTGATTATTACTTATTGATTTACTTATAAGGATGTATTTGGTATTAATGTTAAAGTTAGAGGTAAATTTGTTAACCTTGTAAATTATGGAATTCCATGTCAGATGTGAGTTTTGGGGTTATATTGACAAAAAAGAGTAAAAATATATGTTAAATAAGCAATTAAATTGAAATTAGGGGATTAAAGGGAAATTAAGAAAAGATGAAAATTAAACCAATGGTAATGATATACTTATCCTTTTAGAAGGGGAGAGTTAATTTCCAATTTAAAAAAAGAAATATGGAATTTTTAAGCAGCCCTAGGGCCAACCACTCTTACACCATAATTCCTTTATATATTCTTCAAATTTTATTCAAAAGTGTACACTAAATACTGCTTTTCATTGGAAGTTTTAGAGGAGAGAATTTAACTAAATTTTAAGGAGCTAGCCAGTTATAAAAGGATAGAAAAGGGGGAAGGAGATAGTTTAAGGAGCTTTAGCTTATATCAAGGAAACTAAAAGAGGTAACGATTTACTTCCTTAAACTATGAATGTGTTTCTTTCTTCTATTGACTAATAATTCAATTATGATTGTATTATTGTCATAGAAAGGGCATTAATGATGAAGTAGCTATATATAAGATGAAATGAAAAGGGCTGGTATAAAATCAATAAGATCTTTTGAGATTTTTTTAGTATAATGAGAGTTATAGACCTCTAATTGACATAAGACTAAAGTTTTATCAAAATAGAGGTATAGGTGGTCATTTCATATGATAAGGTCATCTAGAGATTTTAATAATAAGGCCACTAAAATTAAACCTAAAGGGGGAAGTTGGTTATTGTCCTAATTTTTTGGATATTTCATGGATTTTTAGGGTTTTCTCTTTATTTAATCACTTGATATGTTTGATTTTTATATGAATGGAAACTGGACACATATGGGAACATGAGTTTAGAAGAACATTTGAGCTAATTTTGAGTGTATATAGGTCAAATAAGCCTTACCAAGTTTAGCAAAGAGGCTATTGTAGGGAGTTTTATAGGTTTATTGAGGGTCACGACTGGCAGGATTTTGTGACTACCATGACCCTAGCTTCTAGTTGGTTAATTTTTCTAATATTAAATGGCTCATAGCTTGTAGGATTTGGTGACCACCATGACCCCTGTCTATTTTGATAGGTTACGACCGGTAAGGTTAGGTGACCACAGTGACCCTAGCTTCTAAAAAAAAGTACCTTTTCTACTTAAGCCTCATTGTGGGCACAAAGTTTTGACCACCGTGGCCCCTACTATTGTATGATAATTTTTACTTATTTCTATTCATCATTAAATGGGTTATAAGTTTCATCTTCCTTGAATAGATATAATAATTTGATTGTTTTGTACTTAAACCTAAGTTATGATTGCTTGAATTATTTTGTGAGAAATGAATGACTTAAACATAATGAAAGCTTGAAAACTTGCATTTAAAAAATTCTCATATTGACTCTTCCATGTTCTATTTATAATAATTTTGAATTCAAAGTTTATAATGTTGTTTTCAAATTCTCTAATTAAGTAATAACTTGCTAGAGTCAAAATGATATGTTAATAAGCATGCCTAGTAGGGTCACAACTGCTTCTGTTCTTTTTGACACTTTGGTGTCTTCTATGGAGGAAATGTATTTTCTATTTATAGAAATAAGATGATTACTAGTTTGAGGTAATGAATCTTCTATTGTGATACCTATGTTATCTTCTGTTTTGCCCTGTTACCCGTAATTCTAGATTATATCAGGCAATTATGAATAAAATTTTTAAGTTGCATTTTGTGTGCTCTAATTTGATTTACATTATGTTTGATATAAGCTTATAATCTTATACTTAAGGGTAAGTATTTTGAGTATCGGACTAGTTATTTGAATTACCTTAAAACTTATTTATTATGTTGTTCTTTATTATTTTATTTCATTTCTATGTAGTATCTTAACTACTATAAGTAGTCATTTTATTTACTTTTCTTTATCTTACTAAACTTTATGTTTAGCACGGTGGTTTATTCTCTCTGTTTTGATTTTTGAAGGTTCTTTTAAGTCGAGACAACCGCTTGGCCAAAGAAGACTCTTTAATTTGTAGTTTTGTGTTGAATAATCTTTTATGTTGGAAATATTATGTAATGTATTATAAATGTTAGTAATGACTTGTAAACTATATGTAAGGATAATCGAATTGGGCAACAGGGCTCCCTCGAGCAGCCCAGTCATTTATGAAGTCATTTTGAGAAGTCACACTTAGACAAGGACTTATAGTTACCTTAAGAGGGTAGAACTCCTATTTTAGAAACTTAGCTTAAGCTTTCTAATTAGATTATACATCTTCCTCAATGGCAGTCCTATCGATGCTAGAAATTCCTCCTAGTTATAAGCAGGATCTCTGGTATTTTTTCTCTCATAGTCATTTTCAATCTAAAATATATTTTAAAAGCTTCTCATTGACTTGACCATTATAGATTCCCCTCGTCGAAAATCCTACTAGATTTTTTTTATTTTTAGGTACTTGAGTAGTTGTGAGGAGCATTATTGTTCAAGTCAAACCAAAATAACAAACCAGTAAAACCAACCTATTATTATTTTGTGCAGTAATTGTGGACTTCATCCCCTAAACATCATGAATCCTTAAGATCAAAGCACTCTAGACACCCAAACTAGAGATAATCAAAACACTACACCATTGCCTCACTTACCCATTTTTCCATGCCTAAAACTTACTTCCCCAAGTGCCTTTACCAATCTCCCCATCACCAACCTACCTTCTGCAACCTCCACAATCCTTATACCTAGCCTTACCCTATAATTTTCCTAGGCTTTTTTTTGTAGCACCTCTATCTTATAACCTATCCATATCACTTTATCATACTCATTGAAAAAGTTTTACTGTGCAACTTAATCATAAACCAATAATACAGAGAACATATATTCAACTTATTCAAACAAAAGTTCTATAGTATATTCACTTCACTATATACTTTAGTGCATCTTTACATAATACAACTTTTACCAACTTTACATATATAAAATTTCTAATATCACAAAATTTCTTTACAACCAAAAGATCTCAGATAAAATCTATTCTAGTCTCGCTCGTTGACTTGAGTTGGTCGTCCTGCTACAGATATCACCTCAACAACCTACACGGATGAAACACTTGTGCTAAGCTATAAAGCTCAGTGGAGAACATAAAACATGAGGACAATCTCTTTTAAAGGTCACCAAGATGCAAACACATACAAGCATATCTTTAAACACATGAATCAATCATTTAAAAACATGTTCACAATATTTTTTAAGTACTATATTATACATGTTAAACTTATAAAATTTACAAATTGTCTATTAATATTTAGATTACTTATTGATCTTGCTCTTATTAATATTCAATTAACAATTAGAGTTTTACACATCAAACTTACTTTTCGGACTTCTTTATATTATTCTTAACTAATTACCTTGACTTACCTATCTTTCTTGATTATGTATTCATATCAATTGTCAAATAGTTGTTAACTATAATATTTATGTATCTCTCATATACTTTAGCAACCCTTTACATATATCCACTATAAGCCTTACGTGTCCCCTATATACCTATATCAATCTTAATGGTATGGCAATATAATCCTATGTTTTATAGAAAATATATTATAAATCATAGAATTTTAGGTTATTAAATTAGATCTTATGTACTATTAGATACCATTAAATGTTCATACCCCTTCTTGGGACGAAAACATACTTTATTGTTTTAAGACCAATAATATATAAGGTTATTCTTACTCAGGCATTTCTTTCTTGGTTATTTTTTGGATTCTTCAGGTGTTGAATTATTATCTTACTTCCATTCCAAGTCTGAATAATATAGAGTTTACCACTTACAAATTTCATAAATCGCTTACATTTACATACAAGATTGTATATATATTATTTTCAAATAGAAAAAAATAAATGATTAACTAAGAAAATCATACAAGTCATTCAATAATAAGGCTTATGATCACAAAAACATATATATATATATATATATATATATATATATCATCAATTTAGTCAAAGCATTAATATAATGCAAGTTCACTATTTACCAAAACTAGCATGTATTATTATTATTATTATTATTATTATTATTATTATTATTATTATTATTATTATTATTATTATTATTATTATTATATACACAAACTTACTATATGGCCTTCTTATAGATGCATTTTCTATATGCAATTAAAAGGGAAATCTATACATTAAATATTATGAAGTCTATTAACACATTCATGCTTTATGAAACTTTAATTTAAACAATTAAACTTTTCTATAAAGCCTGCACCTTTTCTAATGATGTGGATATGGGCTCAGAACATACCCAAAGGTATGAGATCAAAACATATCCAAAGATTTGAAAGCAGAATATATCCGAAGATATGAAAATAGAACATATCCGAAGATATGAAATCATAACATATTCGAAGATATGAAATCAGAACATATCCTAAGATATGAAATCAGAACATATCCAAAGATATGAAATCAGAGGATCTAAATGGGGTCAAACAGAATATGAGACCCAAATGAGATCAAACATATAACTTGGATCGGTCAAACGAACCCAAACGGGGTCAGCTACAATCCAAACATGGTTGTTCAAATCAACGTAAAATTTTAAACCCAAATAGGGTCGTAAAAAATTTTCATTTTTCAAGTAGACCCAAATGGGTCGAAGCTATTCTAAAGCAACTGCAAGGTAATGTTATAGGCATGCCTATCTGTCTACATCCTAGACGCAATATAGGTCGTTAAATCACTTTACTATATCTACCATTACATTATTTTAGCTCTGGTCAAACGTATACATACATGTTCATGTATACACCTTTGTAATTATAAAAGGATTAATAATATACCATGTTCTTGTATAACTTTTCTATTACATATATTCATGTACATTTATGAGCACAATATACCTTACTTGTTCATGTATGCTTTGCTATAGGCATGTCATCAAGCACACTTGATTATTATTATTATTATTATTATTATTATTATTATTATTATTATTATTATTATTTTGTACTAGTAATCAATTCAAAGTATATAGCTCTTTCCCATATAGTGTTGGTACTTTTCACCATGCTAAGTTAAATGTCTTTAATCATGCGATATGCATGAATATATCTATAATATATTTATAGATATACATGCTTCATTATCACTCTCTTAGGCTATCTTCATTGCAACAATAATTCCTTAAAACAATACTTAAGTTCATTCTCATGTTGCATTAGCATATCTATACACACATATAAGTATATTTACATAATCATGTGGTAAAATACATAAACTCTTAGATCTAGATTGTCACATTACATCTTATTAAATAATTAATCATGTAAGTTTTCATAATTATTCATGGTAATGTAGCTTACTAGTAATGTACAATTTCAATAATTTATAGGTTCTATAAGCATAACAATAACCTCAAGAGATCAATAATAATCATAGGTAACATTTTAATATTGAACTATCATATATATATATATATATATATAACTACATTTAAATAACATCTCTAGAACTCAAGATATTCACACTTAACTGAATACTGTTCCTACTGACAGTGCTAGGAACAGGTCCAGAATCAAGTTAAGATTTGACAAGCTTAAGGACATAATTAGGCTTTACTTTCTTCATAAAAATTATAAATTTAGAAGTCTATTTTTCATCAAATTTAACCTCATAAAAATTTGTTCACTATACAAGGAGATATCACAGTTTCTACAATATGTTCCAAAATCGAAATCAACAACTCTATAAATTTTCAATTAAATATTTGGATGACTTATATGCATAATTAGCTCCAGGTTCCTTTTACAATTTTGTAGAAACATTTCTTATGTAACCTTAGAAATTGGAATGGTCTCAATTAGAGTTTTATAACTCAAACTATGTTGAAATTACAATCATTAATTCATAATGCTTTCATGTCTTTTTTTTTCACCACTTAGAAAATTCATAAAATAAAATAGGCACAAAATTAGACTAGCTTTCCTTCATCAAATTTGTACTCCTATATATCTAGTTTACCCATAACTTATATCATATCAATTTGACTCCTCTACCATGACTTATGCCCGAAATACTAAAATTTGCCCTTTAACAATAACCAATAGTTCCTTCAAAAGTCAAGCTAATTTTAAGGAATGTTAGAGGCCAATTTAGAACTGGCTTTACTTTAATGTCTTGAGAAAACGTACCAACTAGAATCATTCAATTTATTGTCATAAAACATAAGATATAGAAAAAATAATACAGCTAGGTCAAGTAAACTTAAACCCAAAATTTTGATGGAAGCTTGCATTTGCTATTCCTTATAAAATTTCTCCTCATTTTAAACACATGCAAGACCATAATTTACTTCTCAAAACTATATATCATAATACTAACCTCAAAGACATTCATTACACATAATAAATCTTTATTTCTTAACAAAAAGATTACATGCAAGATGAAAGAGTTCTCAAACCTATCATTTTAACCTTATTTCCTCTCTATTTCTACTGTGCTCATTCTATTAACTTGCTGGATCTTTGATCAAGCTTCCTCACATGCATCTTAATGAAAATAAAGGAGTATTTTAAGGCTAAAGGGCCGAATTTACAATAGAGAAGGAAGAACTAATTTACATGTTTTAATGGAGAGGAAGAGAAGCTATTTATAGATTTTTATTGAGAGATAGGAATGAGAAATAATCACTTTCTTTTTCTTCCTAAAAATGGTCAGCTCTATGTCCTAAATTTCCCTTTAAATACTGTACTTTCATGGAGATTTAAGTGGGAGATAACATCATCATGGTCCCTCACAAATATCTCTATTAATCCTCCAACTTATTACATGCCACAATAAGTTCCCTCATTTATTTGCATGTAAGAGTTTAGCCCCAAAGATTCTTTCTCTTTTTAAAATCAACCCCACTTAATTATTATTTTAACATTGGCTCCTAACTTTACATCTTCTTTTAATTTAGCCCTCAAAATATTTTGTCCTTTTTAATTATATCCTTATTAAAATTCATACCATATAATTAACATATTCATCATATAATTAATTAAAATTTAATAACACTTATGTCCCAATAAATCTTTTAACTATATTTTATTCTAATTATGCACACTATAAACTATAATATAAATTGGCTATTGCACCTATGATCACATAAGACCATGAATTTACTATATCTTAATTACTAATAATTCATCAAATAATGATTAATGAAACTTTAATAACATGTTATTTCCCTTGAATTCTTCTAGGGTCTATTTTGGGTCCTCATAAATCTCTCCCCCTTAAGAAATTTCATCCTCGAAATTCATACTTGTATTATTTAGTCAAATACATCACTATCATTCTTATACTTCTGTATCTAACACTATAAACTTTTATTCCATACTATCTCTACCATATTCCCTTGATGCTTAGTTTAACTTTATTTGCTACTCTTATAATTTTATCTCTATATAAAGGTAACCTTATCATACATTTACATCATTACTATGCTCAACATATATCTTGTTAGTTTTCCTTTTAATTAGGGCATGTACATGTAATATGATGCTTGATGCCATGCTATGTGGGAATGATGCTTTCATTTATGCAATAAAATGCAAATGCATATTCTCTTGTGTTATACATGTTTTGCCCCATCCCCTGTGAAATATTTAATCAATTTCTCGTACTTGATAAGGAAACACTGATAGATATATAGAGCATCGTAATTAACCTCAATTTCCTCATAGCAACTTTATGTATGAAATATTTTATCCACCATATATAAAATTTCCTCATGCACCATATTAAAATAATCTATATATATTCTAATCACACCATATACTATAATCCCAAACACTTTTCATATGCACATATCATGTAGTATTCAATCTAAAATTAAGATCCCAAGAAAAATACTAACATACATATAGTCCATTTCTGAAACTTCAATCATATACATTTATCTATATATGCAGTTATTCATGTATCCTCACTATCATATTCTATTGAATCATCTCACTTCACTCTAACCATAGCAAAATAAGGTTATCTGCATTGGCCAACACTCTAAAACTTTCTATGACAATAACTCTAGACATCTATAGCCCAAAAATGGCTAAACCTAAGCTCTAATACCACTAATTGTAGCACTTTTATCCTATAACCTATCCATATCACTTTATCCTTCTCATTAAACAAGTCTTACTATGCAACTTAATCATAAACCAACCATACAGAGAACATATATTCAACTTACTCAAACAAAAGTTCTATAGGATAATCACTTCACTATATACTTTAGAGTATCATTACATAATGCAGCTTTTACCAACTTTACATATATAAAATTTCTAATATCACAAAATTTCTTTACAACAAAAAGATCTCAAATAAAATCTATACTAGTCTCTCTCATTGACTTGAGTTGGCCATCCTGCTGCAGATATCATCTCAAAAACCTACACGGATGAAATACCCATGCTAAGCTATAAAGCTTAGTGGGGAACATAAAATATAAGGACGACCTCTTTTAAAGGTCGTTAAGATGCAAACACATACAAACATATCTTTAAACACATGAATCAATCATTTAAAAACATGTTCACAATATTTTTCATGTACTATATTATACAAGTTAAACTTATAAAATTTACAAATTATCTATTAATATTTATATTACTTATTGATCTTACTCTTATTAATATTCAATTAACAATTAGAGTTTTACACATCAAACTTACTTTTCGGACTTCTTTATATTATTCTTAACTAATCACCTTGACTTACCTATCTTTCTTGATTATGTATTCATATCAATTGTCAAATAGTTGTTAACAATAATATTTATGTATCTCTTATATACTTTAGCAAACCTTTTTATACATCCACTATAAGCCTTTCATCTCCCCTATATACCTATATCATTCTTAATGGCATGGCAATATAATCCCATGTTTTATAGAAAGGATATTATAAATCATAGAATTTTAGGTTATTAAATTAGATCTTATGTACTATTAGATACCATTAAATGTTCATACCCCTTATTGGGATGAAAACATACTCTATTATTTTAAGACCAATAATATCAACCTTATTTTATGGTTATTCTTACTGTGGCATTTCTTTCATGGTTATTTTTTGAATTCTTCAGGTGTTGAATTATTATCTTACTTCCATTCCAAGTTTGAATCATATAGAGTTTACCACTTACAAATTTCATAAATCGTTTACATTTACATACAAGATTGTATATATATTATTTCCAAATAGAAAACAATAAATGAGTAACTAAGAAAATCATACAAGTCATTCAATAATAAGGCTTATGATCATAAGAACATATGTATATCATCAATTTAGTCAAAGCATTAATATAATGCAAGTTCACCATTCACAAAAACTAGCATGTATTATTATTATTATTATTATTATTATTATTATTATTATTATTATTATTATTATTATTTATTATTATTATTATTATTATTATTTACGTAAATTTACTATATGGCCTTCTTATAGATGTATGTTCTATATGCAATTAAAAAGAAAATCTATATATAAAATATTATGAAGTCATTAACATGTTCATGCTTTATGAAACTTTAATTTAAACAATTAAACTTTTCTATAAACCTTGCACCTTTTCTAATGTTGTGGATATAGGCTCAAAACATACCCAAAGGTATGAGATCAGAACATATCCAAAGATATGAAAACATAACATTTCTGAAGATATGAAAATAGAACATATCCGAAGATATGAAATCAGAACATATCCGAAGATATGAAATCAGAAGACCCAAATAAGGTCAAACAAAATATGCAACCCAAATGAGGTCAAACAGATAACTTGGACCGGTTAAGTGAACCCAAACAGGGTCGGCTACAATCCAAACGAGATTGTTCAAATCAATGCTAACTTTTAAACCCAAGTAAAAATTTTTAATTTTTGAGTAGACCCAAATGGGTCGAAATTGTTCTAAAGCAGCTGCAAGATACTCTTATAGGTATGCCTATCTATCCACATCCTAGGTACAAAATAGGTTGTTAAATCACTTCACTATATCTACCATTACATTATTTTAGCTCTGGTCAAACGTATACATACATGTTCATGTATAATCCTTTGTAACTATTAAAAAGATTAATCATATACCATGTCCTTGTATAACTTTTCTATTACATATATTCATGTATATTTATGAGCACAATATACCTTACTTGTTCATGTATGCTTTGCTATAGGCATGTCATCAAACACACTTGATTATTATTATTATTATTATTATTATTATTATTTTTTTTATTTTGTACTAGTAATCATTTCAAGGTATATAGCTCTTTCCCATATAGTATTGGTACTTCTCACCATGCTAAGTTAAATGCCTATAGTCATGTGATATGCATGAATATATCTATAATATATTTATTTTAAAATATACTATATAATTATGATTGTTAACAACATGTTTGAATAATCATATATTCACACATATGCTTCATTATCACTCTCTTAGGCTATCTTCATTGCAACAATAATTCCTTAAAATAATACTTAAGTTCATTCTCATCTTGCATTAGCATATCTATACACACACATAAGTATATTTACATAATCATGTGGTAAAATACATAACTCTTAGACCTAGATTGTCACATTACATCTTATTAAATAATGAATAATGTAAGTTTTCATAATTATTCATGGTAATGTAGCTTACTAGTAATGCACAATTTCAATAATGTATAGGTTCTATAAGTATAACAATAGCCTTAAGAAATCAATAATAATCATAGGTAACATTTTAATATTGAACTATCATTAATATATATATATATATATATATATATATATATATATATATATATATATATATATATATATATATATATATATATATATATATATATATATATATATATATATATATATATATATATATATATATATATATAACTACATTTCAATATCATCTCTAAAACTCAATATATTCACATTTAACTAAATGATATTCCTACTAATAGTGTTGGGAACAGGTCTTGAATCAAGCTCTTTAACAGTAACCAATAGTTCCTACAAATTTCAAGCTAATTTTAAGGAAAGTTAGAGGCAGATTCAGAAGTGGCTTCCTTCTATAAAAATATACATTAATGTCTTGAGAAAAAGCACCAACTAGAATAATTCAATTTACTATCCTAAAACTTATGATATTAATAAAATATTAAAGCTAGGTCAAGTAAACTTAAACCCAAAATTTTTATGGAAGCTTACATGTTAACTTAAACTTTGTAATTGTTATTCCTTATGAAATATCTCCTCATTTTAAAAACATGCAAGACCATAATTTACTTGTTAAAACTATAAGTCATAATAATAACCTCAAAGACATTCATTGCACATAATAAATCTTTATTTCTTAACAAAAACATTACATGAAAAATGAAAGAGTTCCCAAACCTATCATTGTAATCTTCTTTCCTCTCTATTTCTACTTTGCTCCTTCTATTAACTTGTTGGGTCTTTGTTCATGCTTCCTCACATTCATCTTGATGAAAATGAATGAGTATTTTAAGGGTGAAGGGCCAGATTTACGAGAAAGAAGGAAGAACTAATTTACATGTTTTAATAGAGAGAAAGAGAAGTTGTTTATAGATTTTTGTTGAGAGAGAGGAAGGAGAAATAATCACTTTCTTTTTCTTCCTAAAAATGGCCGACTCCAAGTCCTAAATTCCCTTTTAAATACTATGCTTTCATGAAGATTTAAGTGGGAGATGATATCATTATGATTCCTCATAAATATCTCTTTTAATCCTCCAACTTATTGCATGCCATAATAAGTTCCCTCATTTATTTACATGTAATAGTTTAGCCCCAACTATTCTTTCTCTTTTTAAAATCAACCCCACTTAATTATTATTTTAACATTGGTCCCTAACTTTGCATCCTCTTTTAATTTAGCTCTCCAACTATTTTTTCCTTTTTAAATATACCCTTATAAAAATTCATGCCATATAGTTAACATATTCATCATATAATTAATTACAATTTAATAACACTTATGTCCCAATTAATCTCTTAACTATATTTTATTCCAATTATACACACTATATACTATAATATCAATTGACTATTGCACCTGTGATCATATAAGACCATGAATTTACTGGATCTTAACTACTAATAATTCATCCAATAATGCTTAATTAGACTTTAATAATATGTTATTGCCCTCGAATTCTTCTAGGGCCTATTTTGGATCCTCACACTTTTGGTAACACTATCAAGTTTGGTAGCATAGGCACCACCCCAACCATCACTTTAAGCTACCACTATAGTAAATAGCATACCAAATACTAAAACCCAAAACTTTACACCTCCCCTACCAACCCCAATGCCCATGATCACTTTAACAATGGATGAGTTCGAGAAACTTTTTGAAGAAAAACTATTAAAGCATCAGAATCGTAACACTTTATAGTATTAGGGAAGTTTTTACTTTATCTTATCTAGAGCTATACTGCCAGCTTCTTCCCCAAACATAAAGTTTTCTAATTACTAAAGTAGAATGGAAGTACAAACCTCTAAGCACATTTGGATCAATTCTATCACTCCATGCTAATTTACACAACAGAATATGCCGCGCTTTGTAAAGTTTTTTCCATAAACCTTAATTGAGTCCACCTAAATTCGATTTAGAAACTTATCAGAGCATTTAATAGATAACTTTCAATAGTTTAGTGATGGAGTGGTCCTTTTGGATCATTCCTTAGTGTAGTGTTATGGATCTGTGGGATCTACATCCCTTATATCCGATCTAAAGATTTTTATCGGGATTATACTAGAGGCATAATGGTAAAAATGATTTAAGAATGCAAAAAGAGAAGTGAAACAAGAATTAGAGTGAAAAAGGACCTATATGAAAGAAAATAAAAAGTTTAGGGTGAAGATAATAATTTACCTAAATAATAGGTTTAATAGGAAAAAATGATAAAATAGTGAATGAACAAGTAAAAATGATAAAATAGTGAATGAATGGCTTAAAATTGAACTTTTGTAATTTTGGAAGGCCAAAATTTAATTTAACATGAAAATGATAAAAATATGGACTAATTGGCAATTTGTATGTCAAATAATGAATTTAGAGTGAAAATAAGAGAACTAATGGAAAAATTGTAATTAAAATGTAAAAATGGCAATTTTATAATTAATTGAAAAGTTAGGGACTAAAGTGAAATTTTACCATATTGATGGTATTTAATAGCATGGAATGTAAAGTGAAGTAATAATTTTGTTTTATTGAATAATTCAGGAATTTTGCATATATAATGTATTCTTACATGTTCTGAAAATTCATGGATTTATAGTCACCACTGAGCATATTTAATGTTCAGCACGTAGTATTTACTGCATGTAAGTTCCGAAGCCTGAGTGAAGCAAGTTTACTCTGGAGATAAATTTTTGAAGAAAGAAAGAATAATTGGAAATTTTCTTTGTTTGGCATGTATATATTTAGCCAATTCTGAAAGTTAAAGTTGGTTTATATATGAACAGTATAATTATGTATATGTAAATATATGACTTGTGATATGAAGAGAAAAATGTTGATGGTGATGGACAAATATTTGTATAGTTTATAAATTGTTGTACCCCTGCGGGGCTGTGGAATTTTTTGCCTTACAGGTTAGGTGGTCAAGCTTTTTGCCGTTATATTCCTGAAATTTTTATCAATAAATAGTAAAATGAACAGTTATAGGTCACTCGACAAATATTAAAATGTAGCCAACAATGATTGAAAATACTTGTAGTCAGTGGATATTAATAATGGTTCGTTAGAAGATTTAAAAAAAAATTCTTGGTAATTGCTTAAATCAATATGACCTTATTATAGTAAGGGTGTTACATTTGTGGTATTAGAGCCTAGTTTAGGCAATTCTAAGATCGAAGTGGGATTAAGTTATTGGTTTATATGCATATATATGCCAACTATCAATGGCAAAGTACTATAAATCTAATGTGTGCTTGCTCTTTTTTATTTTATAGTGAATGATGTCATTTAACCGAGGTCTTGAAGTGAGGGATGGAGAGAGTGAGGCATCATTTTGCACTAGGCAACGTGAGGCCCCACAATAGCAAGCTTCATCACTAATGGTACCACCTCCACCCCTATAGCCAAACTTCCTTAATTTGATAGCTAATTACATACAACAAAGATTGCAGGTGGGTCAAGCACAACCGCCATTAGCTGCAGCACAAATACAACCACCAACTCCATAAAAATGGAAGCCAATTTTAGAATAGTTAAAGAGATTAGGAGATGAAGATTTTCATGGGCATGACCCTTTGACATCTGCTCAAGCAGAAAAGTGGCTGTTCAAAATTAAAAGATTATTTGAAATTACTAGTAGCCCTCTTGAAGAAAAGTTTGAGGGTATTATGGCATTGCTACAGGGACCAACTTTCATATAGTGGAATTTAGTTCGGAGGTACACCCCAATGGATCTGTTGAATTGGAGTTTCTTTGTGACATAATTTAAGAAGAAGTATATTGGGTTTGAGTATAAAGTGACCATACATGATGCCTTATGAAGGCTAAAGCAAAGTAATAAGATAGTGTCAGAATATGACCACAGGTTTGAGCATTTGAGTGCTTAATTGAATGAAAGTTAGTCTACAGAAGAAAAGTTATATTAGAGATTTAAGAGAGGATTTCCTAGTGAACTCAGGCAGATTGTGGGATGCAGAGATACCCTAACTTGAGATCACTTGTTGAGGCTGCTCTTAAGTTAGAAGCCACATAGATGGAGGAGGCCGATAGCTGGTCGCAGTATCAATAAAAGAGGAAGTAGGGACAGTCTAATGGTAAGGGAGGTCAGGGTAAAAAATTCAAGGGATCTCTACCATCTTAGAGCCATGCACTAGTTACTTCAGGCCGAGGTTAGGGTGGTGCATCTTGTGGTAAGGCACCAATTGCATTCTTAGCCAGTAAACCCTATGATAAAGATAGTGGGATAGTAGTGACATATGATCATTGTGGTAAGGTTTGTCCAGAGGAATGCCTATACCTGACTAGAGCCTATTTTAAGTGTGGTTCGAAAGACCCTCAGATCATAGATTGTCCTTTAGTATAGATTGCTACGGCTACATCATCAGAACCTGGCTCTAGATCTTTTGCATAGAAAGGTCGTGGTAGGGGAGCCACCCCTATTACATCAACATCTAGACTAGCTAGGTAGTCATCCCATGGATAGAGGTGTGCTGCAAGTCAAACTTATGCATTCAGGGCTAGAGAAGAAAAAGATGCTCCTAATGTGATAGTAGGTAAATTCTTGTTACTATCTGGTTCAGTACATGCTCTTATTGATCCTGGTTTTACTCATTACTATAGTAATACTAAGTTAGCATAGGGTAAAGGGATGAGAGATGCATGTTTAAATTAAGATATTCTTATGAGTAATCCTTTGGGACATGGTGTAGTTGTGAATAAAGTGTACAGAGAGTGCCCTATTAGTGTTCACGATTATGTGTTCCTATAAAATTTGATTGAACTTCTGTTTCATACATTTGATGTGATTTTAAGGATGGATTGGTTATCCATTCACCAAGCGACAGTAGATTGCAAATGAAAGAAAGTTACTTTGAAACCTTAAGAGGGTCGAGATATCATAGTTGTACGTGAGAGCACTAATTTCTTATCGGATGTGATTTCTGCCACTGGTACTAAGAGATTGATTAGAAAATGATCTATTGCTTATTTGTGTTATGCAGTGGAGGCAAAAAGGGAAGGTGCAAAGGTATCAGAAGTGCCTACTGCTAGAGAGTTTCGTGATGTGTTCTTTGATAAATTACCAGGCTTGCCACCTGACAGGAAAGTTGAATTATCCATCGATGTTGCTCTAGGCATTGCTCCAATCTCTATTGCTCCTTATAGAATGGCACTTACTGAACTAAAAAACTTAAAGATACAGTTACAAGAGTTGCTTAATAAGGGGTTTGTTTGACCTAGTGAGTCATCCTGAGGAGCACCAGTATTGTTTGTAAAGAAAAAGGATGGGCCACTCAGATTATGCATAGACTATAGACAATTAAATAGAGTGACCATTAAAAATAAATACCCCCTTCCTTGTATAAAAGATTTGTTTGACCAGCTAAATGAAACAGGTGTATTTTCAAAGATTAACCACAGATCAGGATATTATCAGATGTCAGTGAAGGAAGTAGATGTACCCAAGACTGCTTTTCGCACTAGATATGTTTGCTATGAATTCCTTATCATGCCATTTGGGTTCACAAATGCACCAACAGCCTTTATGAACTTAACGAATAGGGTTTTCTACCCTTATTTGTACCAGTTTGTGGTAGATTTTGTTGATGACATTATGGTGGTATTCAAAAACATCGAAAGATCATGACAAGCATTTGAGGATTGTACTACAGACCTTAAGGGAAAGGCAATTGTATGTCAAGTTCAGTAAGTGAGATTATTGGCTAAATAAAATGTCATTTTTGGTGCATGTGGTGTCTGCTGAGGGTATAAAAGTGGATCCTATATAGATTGAAGCGATTATTTAATGGAAGCCACCAAAGAATGTAACAGAAGTTAGAAGTTTTCTGGGTTAGCCGCATAATATAGGAGATTTATAAAGGGTTTCTCCACCATTGCAGTTCCTTTGACTTGACTACTACAGAAGCACACAAAGTTTGAATGGACTGATAAATGCCAAGAAATTTTTGAGAGACTTAATGGTGTGCTAACAGAAGCTCATATACTCACTCAACCAGAGCCATACAAGGGCTTTGTGATTTACAATGATGCCTCCAGAAATTGTTTAGGTTGTGTATTGATGCATGAAGGCAATGTAATTGCTTATACCTCTCGACAGCTTAAGTCTTATGAGAAGAACTACCCTACTCATGATCTGGAGCTAGCAGCCATTGTTTTCGCTTTAAAGATTTAGAGGCATTATCTGTATGGAAAAAATGCTACATTTACATAGATCATAAGAGTTTGAAATATTTTCTTATTTAGAAGGAGTTTGATCTTAGATAGACATGCTGGTTGGAGTTGATTAAAGATTATGATTATTTAATCAACTACCATCCAAGAAAAAAAAATGTTGTGGCTGATGCACTCAGCAGAAAGTTTATGTCAAGCAATTTGAATGTTTTCAAATGAATGTATTTAAGTGATTAATGAATGTAAATGACTAATGATAGTTTTTGCCACTCTTTGGGCTATGAATGTCAGTTTAAGCTTGGCATAAGATGGGGTATTGATAGTTGAAATGCAAGTGAAACCTAACTTTGAATGAGTGAAGGTAGCCTAGAAGCAAGATGATCGATTGGTGGCCATTGTAAATAAGGTTAAAAATAGTAATGGTATGGATTATTCTCTAAGTGATGATGGTAGCCTTTACTACAAGAAGCAGCTTTGTGTTCTAGATTAGGAGGAACTAAAGAAAATCAACCTTACTGAAGCTCATCATAGTAGCTATACGATGCATCCTGGTGGTAACAAGATGTACTAGGATTTGAAAGCCTTTTATTAGTGGCCAGGCATAATGAAAGATGTGACAGAGTTTGTTGTGAAGCGTTTAATATGTCAGCAAGTAAAAGCAAAGCACCAGGTTCCTGGATTGCATGTAACTAAAAAAAACATAATGCTATGTGGGTGATCATTTAAAGACTCACCAAATCTGCTCATTTCTTGCCAGTACGGATATATTTTCCTTTAACCAAGCTAGCAAATATCTATATTAATGAAATAGTGAGATTGCATGGAGTGCCCTCATCCATCATTTCTGACAGGGACCATAGATTCACCTCATATTTTTGGAAAAAGTTGCAAGAAGTGTTGGGTACTAGATTTCACTTTAGCATAACATTTCACCCTCAGATAGATGATCAGTCAGAGTTGATAATTCAGATACTTGAAGATATATTACGATACTGTGTGTTAGAGTTTGGTAGCAGTTGGGAGAAAAACTAGTCTATGGCAGAGTTCGCTTACAACAATAACTACCAGTCTAGCATAAAAATGGTACCTTATGAAGTACTTTATGGAAGGAAGGGTAGAAATCCCTTGTGTTAGACATAATTGAGTGAAAAAAAGTTGGCAGGGTTTGACCTGATCCATGACACAGAGGAAAAGTGAGAGTCATCAAAGATAGATAGAAGAAAGCTATGGATTACCAAAAGTTTTATACAAATATAAGGAGGAAAGATGTAGAATTCCAAGTCGAACATAGAGTGTTTTTGAAGGTATCTCCTGCGAAGAAAGTTCTGAGATTCGGCAAAATAGACAAGCTGAGTCCAAGGTTGATCGGCCAATATAAGATACTTTAGTATGTAGGTCCTGTAGTTTACCGATTGACGTTGCCATCAGAGTTAGAAAAGATTTATGATGTTCTCCATATGTCAATGCTTTGAAGGAATAGATTTGATCCTAGCCATGTGATCACTTTAGAAGAGATTCAAGTGCGGGTTGATATGACCTATGAAGAAAATCCAGTGAAGATCCTAGCTAAAGAGATCAGTAGCTCGTGAACAATCATATTCCACTAGTAAGGTACTTTGGAACCATCATAATGTGGATGAGGCAACATAAGCGCAAAAAGCTACACTGAGGCAACATTATCCTCTGCTCTTCGATACATATAAATTTCGAGGATGAAATTTCTTTTAGTAAGGGATAATTGTATTGGCCTCAATACCGGGTTAGTTGTAAATAGTATTTTTCGATAGTAAATAGTATTTTCGAAGGTGAAAAAGTATATCTGGAGGTGAAAAATATTTTATTTGACCATTGAAAAATATTACCCACAATTAGCCCAAGATAAAAATTTGGAGTGAAATTAAGGTCAAATAGGCATCCGAAAGTCGGATATACGAAAAATATCGCGATTCAGTTTGAATAGTAACTAGAACGACTAAAATTTAATCGAGCCTTTAAAAATAGTAAATGAGCTCTAAAAATTAACAGAAATTACAGATCTTCCTAAAATGACATTTAGAATATTTTGGCTATAAAACGTAAATTTTCAGTGCATTCGGTAACTATCAAATTGGACCAATCTGATTGAATCGGATTGAAAATTTACTCTGATTAAGTTAAAATTTTGTGTATAGCCTAGTTTATGCATGTTATGAATTATGGAATCAAATTTGGGATGCATTGGATTTGGAAAGTGAGAAAACCATAAAACATTTGCATGTTAAGCCTAGAATGGGCTTTTGGGCTTGAGTGAGTGGGCTTTAGGTTGGACCATTTGAGCCACTATATAAACCAAGAGGAGAATATTTTTTGAGTGTCATCAATATCTCTTTCAACTTTTTTCTCTTCCTAACTCGGCTGAATATTCCTTTTCTCCTTCTCTTTTAAATGTTTTCAATTTTTCTCTTAATTCCTCACCTAATCCAACCATCCCAAGTGTGATTTAGCTTCCCTACAAGGTTCTCAAGGTCCCTAATCTTTTTTTTAGTAAGAATAGTGGGTGAAATCAGGGATTAAAGTGAAAGGTTTGAATTTGGGTAAGTGAAATTAAAGCTTTAAATTTAGTTTTTGGGTGCTTGGAGTTATGTTTTGCATATAAAGTTATTTATAAAGTCATTTTGAGCACAAAAGATCAAAATCTTAGTGATTGACTTGTCCTCTCCTGAATAGTTTCTTTTATGACATATTTACTATCTTGTAGCTCGTGTATGTTATATCTAAAATTGAATTGTGGGCTTATGATCATGTACATGTTACCTCATGGATAGTCATATCTATAAGATATCTTTAAGTAATCAAAATTCTATTATGCCTGAATTTCATATAATAATGGATATATAGGCATGCCTATAAGGAATAGTATTTGCAGCTGCTAATGTTGACACTTGTGGGTGTCTAGTGTTGATACCTTTTGGTATCCAATATCTCGAGACTTATATCTCTAGTGATTGATAATGTTTATCAATATCCAATGTTTGTTCTGTTATCCACCATTTATGAGAGTTTAGGCTATTTAAAATATTATAGATGAGTGAATGATAGTGAACAAATAAGTACCTAGAAACGGGAATGCCATAGTAATAATTTAGTGATTAATGGTGATATTAATGGTAAATTAATGATTATGTGATATGATTTCACTTAATATGATTACATTATATTATGACTGTGGCATATTGTAATGTTTTGTGTGACTTTATTATGAAGTCTATTGTATTATTTTACTCTCTATTGAGCCATTGCTCGGCACGGGTGTGTTTCTCATATAGGTACATAGGAGTACAGTGTTAGTGCTAGGCAACCGGAGCATCATCTGTAGGCCACATAAATTGAACTTGAAGAAGAAAACTTTTGGTATAGAGTCAAATTTTGTATGTATATAGTGAATTAAGTTTTGTAAAATACTAATAGTTTTAAATATATGTTAAATGTTTCGTACCAATTTATATACATGTTTGTAATTATATGCAATAAGAATTATAAAGTGTACATAATTGAACTATCGATTGACTGAATGAACATTTTTTTACATTGTAATACTCTTAAGTTCTGTTAAAGGGTATAACGATGTTACAATTTAGTTGGTATTAGAGCATAGGTTTTGATGGTTCTAGATAATAAGGTGTTCAAAAATATAATAGACATATGTGTTTATATAGTATTATGGCCTTAATGCAGATGTTGTCTTGTGTAGGATAAATATGGAATAGGATCCTAAGACGTAGGTGAAATAGCAGAAAGTGTGAATCTAGTGTATGATAATCTTTTTGCACCTGAACAACCACTAGTAGGAGATGTAAACCTAACTCATGGTGACCCAAAGATAATGCAAGGATTACTCCTATTAATAAACAAATCGACTACCCCAAAGCTCCTTATTAGAAAGGGAGGGTAGAAGAATTTATAGGTACATTTGTAAATGAATCTGAAGTAGCTAAATTTTGGCTGGAGAAATTAAAAAGAATATTGCTAGAAATTAATTATCCATTGAATCAATGGGTAACTTGTGTGGTATCCTTATTGTAAGACCTAACTTATGATTGGTGGAAGTTGGTACTTTGAAATCCTCAATGGCCAATTGAATTAACATAGGACTTCTTTATCTAAGAGTTTGAAAAAAGATACATTACCAAAGCCTATAGAAAGGCCAAATGGAAAGAATTTGTGATTTTAAAGCAAAATAATATGATAGTAGTTGAATATGAGAAGATGTTTTGTCAACTCGATAAGTATGTACATGGACCATTAATGATCGAAGATTTTTGATGTAGATAGTTTGAGGATGGATTAAATGACAGTATTTGAGGATGTTCGATACTTGTGACTACTATACAGAAATTGGATTATTATAAATGAGTGGAAGCTGCTTTAAGAAATGAAAGAAATTGAACAAGTGACACAAAAGAAAGAATAAAAGAGGAAAATGCAAGATAATGAGATAACCGATAGTAAAAACATTTATGAGACCCGAGGTAAGCAAGATGATCAAAGTTTAATTTAGAAGTCCACCCCTGTGGATAGTACTATAGTGCCATCTAGTAAAAATGATCCCCCACCTACATGTGAGCATTGTCAAGAGAAACATTAGGGTTTATGTAGAAGTTCACAGGAGCTTGCTTCAAGTGTGACAGCATGAAACATATGCTAGCTAATTATGCCGGGGGTTAAGACAATTTATCCTCACAAGCAAGTAGGGGACTACTAAGATTTTTTAGGCTAAAAAAGTTAAGTCCCATCAGAAATTATAGAGGGACCTGCTATATTTGGTACCCTGGCTCAACTGTTTTTTATGATTAAAGAAAATGAGGACAATATAAAAAGTCTACCTGGTATGTTCTATCTATTATTTTTCTTCAAAAATATTGCTTAAAAAGTGTAATGACATGTTTAGTAACCAGGAGAATTTTGAGGATGACATTCCTTAAGGGGGATGAAATTGTAAGGTCCCAAAGTATATACTGCTAAATATTTATAAATGTGACTAGGACGTAATTGAAATTAATGTAAATATGAAGGGTAAATTTGTAAATTTTCTAATTCGGGGATGAATGTGCATTGCTAGTAAAGTAAGAAGGACTTGATTGAAATTTTATATTATAACTTTCATACCAAATGTAAGAATTTGAAAAAGAAAAGGGAGCAAAGAGTAAAACTTTAATGGTCAAACAAGTGGTTCAATTATAATTAAACATGTGTCTTATTTTAGAGAGATAGAGAAAAATCAAGAAAAAGAGGGAAAATCTGCCCTTTTCTTACAGGATGGCCAACTATTTTTTAGCCAAAATTTCAACCATTTCTCATTTCTCTTTATGCCATCTCCTTGCTTCAAGTTTCTATTTAAGAGGTGTGTGTGTGTATTTGGTTGGTTTTCAACATATTAAGGTGATTAAAGCATGGTATTATGCAAAAAGAAACCCCTTTCTCCTTCATCCTTTCTTTAGAATATATATTTGTTATTTTGAGTGGTGACTAAGTAAAGCTTGATTATAGTGGTTGGAAGAACTAGTAAGAGCAAACAAAATGAGAAGGAAGAGCTCTAGGGAGATAGATTTGCCAATTGTTTTGAGGTTTGGGAGTTTACTCTTCCATTTTGCTTATTTATTTCAGGTTGTGATAAATATATAAATAAATAAATAAATAAATATATACATAATTTTTTAAAATTGGTTATTGAATTAATTAATGGGATTGTTGTGTTTGTGAATGATAAAATGTGACTTAGAGAGTGATATAGCGGGAATTTGCTTAGGGGATCCTTGCTACTCTATTATTTAGAACTATTTAAATTTTTTATTGATATTTCATGGTTTAAAATGTAAATAAAGTGATTTTTAGTGTTTTGAAATCTAATGGTATAGTGAAATAACTTTGAAGAAGACTACTTTGTTTAGAAGATGTATATACTATGTAAAAACTTCAGTGCAAAGTTGAGTTAAGAAAAATGTTCAAAGCATTTTCCCTTCCTGTCGCTCTCGCGAATCATGTCAAAAGCAATAGGGCATCCTAATTTAGTATAATGTCTCCTGTCATGCTCACGACAGGGATAGTTTAGCTCTCTCTATTGTGTTCATGGCTTTTGTTGCACTTGCGACAAGGCAGGGTTTGCCTATCCTCTCCTTCTTTGTTTCTTTTTACCATATATTTACTATCTTGTATCTCATGTATGTTATATCCATAATTGAATTGTTGGCTTATGATCATGTACATGTTACCTTATAGATAGTCATGTCTATAACCTTTAAAATATCTAATATGATACCTTTAAGTAATCAAAATTCTATTGTGCCTGAATTTCATATAATAGTGGATATATAGGAATGCCTATAAGGTATAGTATTTGCAGCTGCTAGTGTTGACACCTGTGGGTGTCTAGTGTTGATACCTTTTAGTATCCAATGTCCTAAGACTTATGTCTCTAGTGATTGATACTTTTTAATAGTATCCAGTGTTTATCCCCGTTATCCACCATTTATGAAAGTTCAGGCTATGTAAAATACTGTGGATGAGTGAATGATAGTGAACGAATAAGTACCCAAAAACGGGAATGTCATAGCAAGAATTTAGTGTTTAATGGTGATATTAATGGTAAATTAATGATTACGTGATATGATTTCACTTAATATGATTGCATTATATTATGACTATGGCATATTGTAATGTTATGTTCACTTCATTATGAAGTCTATTGTATTATTTTACTTCCTACTAAGCCATTGCTCAACACGGGTGTGTTTCCCATCTAGGTACATAGGAGTCAAGTGTTAGTGCTGGGCAACCGTAGCAACATCTACAGGCCAAAGAAAATAGAGCTTGAAGAAGAAAACTTTTGGTCTAAAGTCAAATTTTGTATGTATATAGTGAATCAACTTTTGTAAAAGACTAATAGTTATAAATATATGTTAAATGTTTTGTACCAATTTATATATGTGTTTGTAATTATATGCATTAAGAATTATGAAGTGTACATAATTGAACTATCAATTAACTGAATGAATTTTACTTTTACATTGTAATACTCTTAAGTTCTGTTAGAGGATATAAGGGTGTTATAATTAGAAAGAATTAGTCATAAGGATGACTAATTTTTGCAAACACAATTATTATAGCAGGAATAAAAAATCATATAAAAGAACACAAAGCTTACCAAATATGCCTTTCCATAAGGGAATATGTACATTGTGAGCACTGTTAATTGCAAAAGAAATTTGAATATCAAACTAGTCAAAAAACATTAAAAAAAGTTTGTAAATGTTCAAAAGACTTGTAAAATTTCCAGCTAGCTCCTTTTTATATTCAATTTATTTTATTTCTCCACTATTCTAAATTGTAGTAACTAAAAGAAAATTAATTTTCCACAACTTAACATTGATGAAAGTTTTGTACTTATATAATTTTTTTTTATTATTTTATCTTGCTAATTTCTATTAGTTCATTTGAGTCCTCTCTGTTGAAAAATATCTTACTATTTTCATGATTGCCATTGGTTTTGCAGTTTCCTTTGCTTGAATGCTCATCAGTTGATGATGATCTTGCGAACTAGAAGAAGGAACTTTCTAACAGCTCATAGGTATACATTAGGCTGATATAGAGCATATGAGGATATTAAGGCCTCTTATTAATGACTAATTTGTCATTTTTTTCTTCCTTAAAACTATTATATATCTTTATTATTGTTGTTTATCTTTGAATTAGAATTAGAATTAGATTTAGAATTAGATAAATTTATACAGTATTGCAAAACATTGTATATAATATTGATATTATTTGCACAATAATTATGATATATATTGATTTTTTGGATATTAAAATTGTTAATTAATATATATTTTCAATTCAAATTTTAAATTTTTTGTATTGTGTTTATTTTTGCTTTTACAAATAGAAAAAATATCTTTTTTTGCAAAAAAATAATAAATTATTTAATTTTACCGATAAAATACTAGCGAATATATCTATAGCCACTTTTTCGAAAATAAATTAATATTTTTTATTAATCAAATTTAATGACGAAATATCCAATGGATATTTTAACAAAACTATCGATGGAATTTTTTTATATTTTCATCGATAACTCCTGCTGATGGATTTTTTCACTGTTAAATTTCTACCTATGCATGTTTTACTGACGAAAGCATTCCGTCGGTAATCCATTAAAAAACAATCGGTAAGAGCATTTTTCATCAATAAAATGTAAAATTTCATTGATAAAATCAATTTTTTTTTGTAGTATAGATCAACAAATTTTCTAGTTCCATCACTAATAACATTCTACTTAGGGCTATTTTCCACTATCATAGCCTAAATTAATGGCATCATTCATCATAACCACTTTATGCACTGCATCTATCCATATGTTTTAAATTCCTACATAACACCCACAATTATCATCATCCAAAGACCAAAATAAAGCAACTTTTCTTCAAAAAAGCATTAAGGCACATGTAACAAAAACATATAATCTAAGTGGCATTAATTTAGCCCATAGATAGAGAAGAGAGAGAGGAGCTTAGTGTTAATTCAAAACCACATTACTGAATGTAGTTCAAAGGTGTAATATAAGCATAACACAGTTCTCTAATGTAATATAATTTAGTAAGAATAGAATTATCTACTATAATAGAAACAGAATCACCAAATTATTCAAGTGTATCATCCACCAAGGATGGTTATAATTACTTCAATCCTGGATAGGATTTAGCTTAATGAGATAGTCAACCCACTATAGGCTAAGTGTATATGCAAAACTTGCTCCTGATTCTCTTCCACCATGAAGAACTTGTACCTTCACCTTCTCTCAAACCATTTACACTATCTTTAAAATTCCCATAGCGAAAGGTTAAATCAAGTACCTTTATTTAAGTAGCTCATGAAAATCGGCATAACACAATTCAGAAACAAATACAATAATTATGTATTTAAAATACATGAAGAATAAAATGAAATAAAATACATTAAGAATAGCCATTGTTATAGCCAATATTAGTTAAGGCCTTTGAGCTTTTTAGATATACACTCAAATCTAGAGTTTAGCTAAATAATGTAAAGAAACTTTAGCCAGACCAGTGAGTATATATCACACTTAGAGAAAATTTCATTGTGTTTTTTCTATTGCTATCAACTTGAGTTTCGAGACAATATAACATATAGTAGCTAAACAATCAACGGGTATATCTACTTCAAGTTTCCAACACATAGTTATGTCAACTCTACAAAACATATCTCAATCTTCATGTACAAAAAATGATAATGATCAACTAATACGTTAATGAATGAATACTTCCAATCATGACATCTAAATCAGAGTAATTGAATATTTTAACAGTAGTTGAGAATGTATTTATAATGGGATCTTATGGTAATTTAAGTAAATTTTCATTTTCAATAATTGCAAGTAAATAAATTAGGGAAACCCCAAATTATAGTGAAAAATCTAATGCAAAATCTAACATTGAAAAGCAATATTAACTTCACCAATAGTTATGATTAGAAATGCCAAAATTGGAAGAGACAAAAAGTTGTTATAGCATACTTATTTAAGCCATAAATTTTTGACAACTGCATTTTACCTTGATGAGATATTATGAACCTCCAATATGCACCATCACTTTAGAATAGAAAGTGGAACACCCTAATACCCTTTAGGAGTATTTTTGAATGCTACAACCAACTAATTTCATGCACTATCAATCAATAACTTATTTAACTTTTATTAGAAACCATATATAATTAATGTTAATCTTTATAATCAATCTTACAATTCTTATTTTAGTATACATGATAAATAATAACACATTATATAAAAATTCCTATATACTACACTACATCTTCCTAAGAAGCTCTTATTGGATGCTAGCTTCTTAGCTTCTGAAAATCACTTTAACTTCCTATACCTATAAAAAAATAATTTAAACATAAAGCCACAATTAATAACAATTTTGCTTATTATAATCGACTAATCATAATACTTAAAATATTTTATGCTACAAATACGTAGAATTCTAATGCACTGTATGCCATGATAATTTCTCTTACTTATATAACTTAAACACACAAGCACTTACCATTACTATCTATTACAAGGCTATCTTCACTTTTGATTATGTACATACGTATATTAGCATTTAGCCTAGAGCGCATCTAGGACAGAATTCCAAAACATTTAAGTCCTTCAAACTGGTTTATTTCCTAGCACACTTATAACCTTGTAGCCCAAGTGCTTATCATATATTATTATGTAACATTTACTTTTATTATCTTTATAAAACATTAAGGATCCTTACCATTGTATGCAAATTAACTATTCATATAGTCTTTTCCTAAAGTACGCCTTTTATTTAAAGTCCTATTTAATCTATATTTAAATGTAATCAAATTCATGCTAAATAGATTAGGAAAAAAATTATATACCAAGTAGCCAGATTATTTGTATTTACAATTATGTAACATGCCAAATATATGTTTCCAAGTTGTACTTTTCAGATTACTTACTTATTCTATACATTCACATAGTACATGTCTAGTATTACATATCCAAATACACATACACGACAATTATATACATCCTTACATTAAATCAATCATATCCATCATGCCTCATACTAGTTACATGCTCATAAATATGCTTATGTTCATGTAATTATAGCTTAATCATATAACATAGTCAATAGCACTACTTAATAGTTTTTACTATCAAATGTTTATGTACTAGGAGTGTGGATAGTGGTACTACAATTGTGGTTATCTAGAGATATCAATACAGAGGATACCCAAAGGTATCGACACAGAGGATACCCGAAGATATCAATACAAGGATACTCGAAGGTATCAATACATAAGATACCCAAAGATATCAATTCCTGGAGACCCAAATGGGATCAAGCCTTTGGTCCCAAATGGGAACAAACTATAGACCCAAATGGGGTCAATATTGCAGCAACTATATTTGTACCTTTTGGCATGTCCATATGCATCTATCCACATCCGTAGCTCATAGGCAAATGCTTAATCATCTAGTTATACTCATATTAAAAAAAAACTTTCACTTTTTCATACATGCATACACTTATGTATTTATATGCACTTCTATACTTTATCTATTTTAACATGGCCATTGTAATTTACCTCTTGATTTAATCTAGTTCATTTATATACCCATATTTCTTTATACATATATAAATTCCAATTGGCCAAATAGTCCAATTACATTAATAGTAAAGCATGAAATCGTGTTGTTTTCCTAATAATATTAGATCCCTAATAATGGCATCATAATCTTATACTTATATTCATTATAATTTCATCCTCAAATAAAATATTCGTAGAATGTTAATAGCTCTCGCTCAATAGTATGAGCATTTACATGAAGTTAGTATAATACATCATAAAGCATTAAAAAATGTGCATTATTATGTTCCTATGTTATTCAAATTATACTTTTACAATTCAATAACCCATTAACTCATAGGGTAATTTATCGGCTTAGGCATTTGATAATATCCTTTATCTATCTCTATTTTCATCTTCAATTCTAATGGAAATTATATAATTCACACATAATAAGTCTTATTAAACTCTTTTAGATAAACTCGCAAGGTTCTATTAGTGTTCAAAAAAGTTCGAAAGACGTTCCGTGACTTTCGGGTGAGGTTCAGTAATGTTTAGGGACATTATCCAGGTTATCTAGCTGAGATGGCATTTAATCCAGTTGGGTTAGGTGCATTCTACCTATCCAAAGTGCAAGTAACTTGGCTTATATGGTTTTAAACTAGCTAGGTTGATGAAAAAAAATTAAAATTAGCATACAAGTTTTCCAAGTTCAACTTGTACAATGATTTTGACCTTGTAAACATGGTTTTTAAGAAAAACTTCCTTATCAACAATTGTTCCTCTATGTACCTAGTTTTCATTGAATCAAAAATCAGGCCATTTTGACAACTATCCAAGGATATATATACAGAAATAAATAGATTATTCCCATTAATAAGGCAACAACCATTACACATTTTCAAGCCAAAATTCAAAAATCCTAAAGGCATAATTAACCTTCAAATCCTTCACAAAATTTATAGAGATATGAATCTAGTTTATTTTTTAATTAAAATCATTTCATTTTATGCTATATAACTCATTTTATGCTCACATTAGTTTTGACAGGTCCAATAAATCTTATATTATAGATTTCAACTTAGTTACTATATTAGCCATCAATTACCTTATTTGCGTGTTCCAACTTAACAATCTTACTCTTTAATATTTTATATAGATTTCACAATGTTTATGCATAATTTATACCTATCAAACATAAATATATGGAGTTTAGGGTTCACTTACCTTTGTTGAAGCTCCTCTCGTTAACCTTTGTTTCTTAATCTCTACTTGAGCCTTTGTCTTGTATTTCCCCTATTAATCTCACCAAAAATACTAATTCATGGTTATTATTCTATCAATTACTCACATCAAGGTATATTATTATAGAAATTAAAGAGAAAGGATTAATTCTTACCTCTTAAATGTTTGTATGCTGTAAACATTTTTTTAAATCTTCAAACTCTTTTTTTTTAGCCAAAGACATAAATTTAAAGATCTTAAGAAGAAAATAAAAAGAAAATAATGGTAAAAGTAGAAACTTTGAGGCTCCTCTTGGCCAAAGTGGCTAGCCATGCTTTCTTATCCTTCACTTTATTCCTATCTTTTCAATATTCGAGAAGGCTAAATGTCCTTATCCATTGGTCACATCTTTATAACTTATACAAATTCATAAATTGACCTCCTCCACTTCCTTAATTTCATAGTTGCATGTAATGTCAACTAATATAACATATAAGCCCATAACTTTCCTTATATTCCACTTACAAAACATACTTATAGTAAATTATAAAAATATCCTCAATCAATTTCATTAATACCGATTGTATCCCAATCGATCACTAGCCCACATAACCATTATTATTTCCTTTAAAAACATTCCTAACTATGTCACATTCCTATGAGGGTCTTAATTAGTGCATTACAGAAAGTGTATGTATATTTAAAAAAAATTAATCACACAAAATGAGTTAGAAAATTTGATTTCACTTGAAACTATGAAATAAAAAAAAACATAACATCAAAAATAAACAACACCTGATTTAACCCCTTTATATGTTTCCACATTGTCTATCATTTCTCAAAGATTTGTTGGAGCTAAGTATAACCAATTTTGATAGCAAATAAGAGCTTTTACCATTAAAATTGACAATGCACTTTTAAAAGGATCTAATATCCTATCTCCAGTATTGAATGTTGATTCTAATGCAACCGCTGACATAGGAATAGTTAGGACATCTTTAGCTAATTGAGAAAGATAGGGATACTTAGAGGCATTAATCTTCCACCATCTTAAAATATCAAAATTTTTGTGAATTTGTTTCTTGTTTATCAGCTAAATACTTCACAAGCTCTGAGTTACTCTCTAAATTTTCTATTTATTTCTTATGCTTAGAATCCTTATACTAAAAACTAATGATTTAATCATCTTTAACATCATTTAACTTCATATCATCGAAAAGTTAACTACTTGAAAAATAAGCATTGAGCCCAATGGCATTAGTCAAGTATCAAGCCTAATGACATCAGCTGAGTCACTTGTTAAATAATGGGCATATAACCTAACCAATGCATCATAAAATTTATACCCCATCTCTTTAACCCTTGAGTCATCATACACTTAAATAAAACAATATCTCATATATTCCATTTTCTACCGAGGATATAAGACAATTGCAACGAACAATAAGAAATTTATATTTGCATCATTTTTCTAATTTTTTTTAGTTTGTACAACCATAGAATACAAGAGACTTTCCCCATTTCCCATCAATATACTTAACCTATCTATTAATGTTATAAGCTTATGGAAAAAAAATTTGATGTTACATACAATGAACTCAAAAATTACAAAGTCAAAATATAACAAAGTAACAAAAAGCTTCATAAACTTTTTAGTTGTATCCCAATCTTCTCTAGTAGGAGGACTTATGTTATTATTTTTGTCAAAATAAGAAATATGATGTAGGTTTTCGTTCGCTAGCCTAGCAAAAGCGTTTTAAAACTTTTTTGGCACTTTTAGCATAATATAGGTATAATTTAACATAGTTTTTATGTCAAGACATAGAAGACCATTGTTTTCTACCTTAACTTTCTCTACACAAACCTTAGAAGTATGAGACTAATATTTGTGAATTATAAGAACTTTTCTAGTATGTTTTAGGTGTTTATTTGAGTTAGTTTAGTGTTAATTTAGTTGTTTTATGGTTAAATATTTCAACTTTGTATTTTGAGGTCTAAATATGAATTTTGGTGTCTTTTAGGTCTTATTTAAAGGAAGAAAGAAGTTTAATAAAGAAAGGAAGAAAAATGAAGTGATAAGACAAGATAAGAGGAGATTTTTGAAGTAAAGTGCAACATCATTTCGCTAAGTGAGCTGGTCACTTGGCTGAGTGTCCAGTCCACTCTACTGGGTGATTTTTTCGCTCACCCAAAGGCTAATTGTCACTCACCCAAGCTATTCCCTTATTTTCTCCAACAAATCTTCACTTTGCTAAGTGATTTTCATCACTCTCCCGAGTGACATAAAGAGAAATAGAAAAATAAAGCTTCCTATTTAAGTAGAACTCCAATTCAACATGGATTAGGAAGTTTATTAAGGTCCAAACTTCTTATTTGAAGCCTATAAAAGGAGATTCAAGGCATCAAAGCAACATATAGAGTGATTAGCATCTTATAAATGAATTTAGCATAATTTTACTTTGGTTTTCCTTTAGAGCAATTGTTCAAATTTAAGTTCTTCTTTGTTTCTCTCTATAGAGTTATCAAGGAAGCTTCTTCATCTTTATGTTTTCAAATATTCTTATTAATTTAGCTTTATTTTTCAAGATGAGTAGTGAGTAATTGATTTTACTTTTGCTAAAGGATACTTGAATCCTTGACTTTATATTGTAATGACTTAGTTTGTGCTTAAAATTATGCAAGTTTATTATTTCTTGATTTGGGCACACTCTTACCTTTGGTTATTCATATTTTGATTTTTAACTTATTTTAATTAATAATTGATGATTTATTTATGCATGACTGTTGGTTTGCATGTTCTTAGGTTGGTTTATTTGTGTTAATACATAATCATATTCTAAGTTAGGTGTAATTGTGTATTGATAATGGTAAATTAAGACTAAGAAGAGTTAAAATCAAGAATAGATGAAAGTTAAATTTGCTTGCAAAAGAGTTTAATAAACATCTAGGAGGTTAAAATTAGATTTTTATGCTAAGTGTTGAATTGTTCTTAACAAGGGAGGCTTAATGCTTAGAATGATATTCTTGTTTTAAGATATCTTGTCTTTATTCATTTGATTTCTTTATAATCACTTGTGTTCCCTTTATGATTAAGTCATTATAATATAAGTTAAGAATGATAGTCCTTTAGTGAAAGTTGTCTTTAATATTGATTTTATCTCTCTTTACGTGCTTTTGTTTTAGTTTTATTGATTTAATCTATAATTATTTGTTTTAGTTTGGTTACTTAAATTTCTATCTTTAATTTAGTTAAATCTTCACCATTACAACTTTTGGATTTCTTTTCTCTCTCATACATAGTTTTCATTCTAAAAAATATAAGATTTTTTATACATATACACGTGCCCCTTGGGTTCAACATTTGGGATCTTAATCTTATTTTCCTATATTACTAGCTAATCTAGTACACTTGCTAGACATCGACCAAGTTTTTGGTGCCGTTACTGAGGAAATATTGGCATTCATTTAATAGTTTTTAGATTTTATAATGGATATTATATGTTTCTTCTTCTCTCTTTTCTATTTCTATTGTTTTATTTAAGTTTTCATTTTACTTTTGCGGGTGTCAATAGTTTATGGTAAGAGATAGACCAATCTTATCCATAGACCCTGAAATTGAAAGGGCTTATTATAGGATTTGGAGATTAAAAACTACCATGAATAATCAAGGCATATAAGGAGATCTACCTCTCAATAATGATGGCTTACCTCATATTGATCCACTTGTAAATGATCCACACACTAGGATAGAAGGGCAAATTAACCAAAATCAAATTCATGGGGATGGATTTAGACCTAAAACCATTAGAGACTATGTTATTCCTAGGTGGAATAAAGAACATAAAACCATTAGGATCCCTCATAACCAACCTTTTGAGATAAAACCCGCTACCATTACCATGGTGCAAAGGAATCAATTTTGTTGTTCAAAAATAGAGGATCCTGTTCAAAATTTACGTATGTTTTTAGAAATAAGTGACACGGTATAAATCCCAAATGTGTCAACAGGTGCCATTAGACTTTATTTGTTTCCTTTTACCCTTATAGGTAAAGTAAGGGATTTGTTGCAAATTCTACCAAATCAACCTATTCAATCATGGCAAAAAAATACAAGTGAATTTCTTATGTAAATTTTCCCACCTACCAAAATATCTCTTATCAAGAATCACATTAATGCATTTTAGCAATTATATGAGGAACCCTTTTATGAGGCTTGAAAAAGATTTAGGAGGTTATTAAAAAGTTATCCACACCATCAATTTGTTGTATATCAATTAATGCAGGTGTGAATCAAGCTATAAGATCTTTAATAGATACAGCATCAAATGGAAGCTTTATGAACAAAATTCCTGAATAAGCTTTCCTACTTTTTGATGAGATGGTTGTTAGTGTAAACCCTAGCCCCAATACATTGTTATAAAACATTTAGGTTAATAAATGAGGCATTTGTTTTATCTATTGTATTCCTGTGCATATCAAATAATAGAACTATCCAAGAATGTTGTTTCAGTTTAAGTTATCATGTGTGAGGCACATGGTTGTAAGACCTTGAAACAATTAAGACTTCATTCTAAATATCCCTAGTCAGTCATTGTTATGGGAATAACAAATGAATTAAGACTAGTATGCTCTCTCTAATTAGTTGAGTTCTGTCTTATAGATAATAAGGACTAAAGTGTCAATCAGAGATCATAAATACATGTTTAGAACATGGTATCTGGATTTGATCCGCTCATGAGAACACTACATAGTACAAGTCATAAGTGTTTCTCAATTTCAAGTTTTGCATCGAAGTTCTTAAACCTAAAATCTCTATGATACTCTTTATGAATTACTATGTACATTGACATATACCTAACGTACTTGTAACAAGGTGACAAGTATGGCTATGATTGGGCATGCACTAATTCATGTTAGAGAGCATGAGAGAAGTAAAGGGATTACCCGTCTCGATAAGAGAGAAAATATCATTGACCACTTGATCAGTGAACTGAGAATTGTATGGCCATACCGAGATGAAATAATAAGTAATCATTATTTATCTGAGAGTTCAGTATCACTAGAATATCAAGAAAGGAATTAGTATATATAAGAATGACTAGTTCTATGCCTTATGTTAATTTTGATATTTATGGGTAAGGGACTATGTAAAATTGCATTAGGTCACTAAATGCCATTTGCATTTTCATTTAATTTGGAATGCTATAATATCTTGCTAGAGAATATATATAGCCTTTGGATTATTTATTAATTCATTGCCAATATTAAATGGACCTATAGTATTGCACACAAAGTATTGGGCTTAAGATATTTAAAATAAAGTATTGGGCATTAATTTGGGCTTTTATTTAAAGTCAAATTAATGTGGATAATGGGTCATGCTCTCGTATGTTTTGGATGTACCCTTGCCTGGCGAACCTACTAGGAATGCCTCTGCAGTTCAAAGGGAAACCTTTGAGACTAAGAAGAGTAACTCCAACGATGTGACCTGTCTGATGCTAGCCACTATGGTGCCCGATTTGCAAAAGCAATTCATAGACCAAGAGGCCTATGAGATCATGGTGCACCTCAAGGAGATGTTCCAAGAACAAGCTCATCATAAGAGGTTTGAGACAACAAATGCCTTGATTTCTTGTAAGATGGCTGCGGGTACTCATGTTAGTACCCATGTACTCAAGATGAAAGGGTATCTTAATACTCTTGAGAAGCTTGAGGTATAAGTCCTAAAAGAATTGGCCATTAACTTAATATTAGGTTCATTGACCGATGATTATGATCCATTTGTTATGAATTATAACATGCATACAATGAACAAGACAATTATCGAGCTTAATGGGATGCTTAAAAATGTTGAAGAAAACATTTGAAAAACCAATCCCGTACTTATGGTTCAAGGGGGCATTAAGAAGGGACCTGCTAAGGGAAAAGGAAAAGGAAAGGCAAAATCCAAGAATGACAAGGCACGGCCTAAGTCTAGTGGGAGTGCACCTCAGGCCCAACCCAAGCCCAAGGCACAAAAGCTTAAAGAGAGTGAGAGCGCGTGCTTCCATTGCAACAAGTTAAGGCATTGGAGGAAGAACTGCGCTCTCTTTAAGGAAGAATAAAAGAAAAATCGAGCTACGACATCCAGTTCTGGTATTTTTGTTGTTGAAATTAACCTTTCTATTTCTACCACTTGGGTATTGAATACTGGTTGTGGTTCTCACATTTGTTCAAATGTGCAGGGGTTAAGAATTAGGCGGTTACTAGGGAAGAGTAAAGGGAACCTCCGTGTGGGGAATGGATCATGAGTTGCAGCCATATAGATAGGCGACTATCGACTCACTTTACCTTTTGGATTATGTTTAGATTTAATGAATTATTATTTTGTACCTGCTATGAGTAGAAACATTATTTTAGTTTCATGTTTGGATATGAATGGATTTGACATTGTTATTAATAATAGCAAAATTCATATTCGTTGCCAAGGCATTTTATATGGCACTGCTATGTTACAAAATGGCCTTTATATCCTTGATCTACAAAATAAAGAGTCCATATACAACATTAATACAAAGAGGGTTAAATCAAACGAATTGAACCCTACTTACTTCTGGCATTGTCGTTTAGGACATGCAAATGAAAAATGCATTTCAAGACTCCACAAATCTGGAGTGCTTGGGTCATTCAATTTGGAGTCTTATGACACATGTGAGCCATGTTTGCATGGAAAGATGACAAAGAGTCCTTTTAACAAGAAAGGTGAGAGGACTAGTGACTTATTTGGATTAATACACACTGATGTATATCGACCATTAAGTACATAGGTTAGAGGTGGTTTTACTTACTTCGTAACATTCACAGATGACTTTAGTAGATATGGCTACGTCTATCTAATGAAGTACAAGTCTGAAACTTTTGAAAAATTCAAAGAGTTTAAAAACGAAGTAGAAAACCAACTTGGCAAAAGTATAAAAGCTATTCGATCAGATCGAGGTGGCGAATACTTAAGCCAAGAGTTTGACAGTCATCTAAAGGAGTGTGAAATTATTTCACAGCTCACTCCTCCTGGAACACCATAATGGAATGGTGTGTCTGAAAGGAGGATTCAAACTCTGTTGGACATGGTTCGATCAATGATGAGTCAAGCTAATCTTCATGTCTCTTTTTGAGTTTATGCATTGGAAACTATTGCGTTTCTACTAAACTATACTCAAACAAAAGTAGTTGAGAAGACACCATATGAGGTATAGAATGGGAAAAAGCCCAATATGTCATTTCTCAGGATTTGGGGTTGTGAAACACATGTTAAGAAATTAACATCTGACAAACTAGAGTCCAAATCTACTATTTGCTTGTTTGTAGGTTATCACAAAGAAACAAAAGGATATTACTTTTACTCACAAGTCAAGAATAAAGTGTTTGTTGCTCGCAAGGCTGTTTTCTTGGAAAAAGAATTCATTTCTCAAGAAAGACAGTGGGACTAGAGTAGAACTTGGAGAAATTCAAGTGCCACAAACTCCTGTAGAGGATGAGTTAGAAATGGGATTAGGTTCACAACCAATTATGGAATAAGAATCCATTGCACATGAACCTAAAAGGTCCGGTAGGGTATGATGAGAGATTGAGAGATACGGATTTCTAATTACCGACAGTGACACTATTGAGTTAGTGGATCGTGAGGATCCAACTACCTACCGAGAAGCTATTGAGAGCCCTGACTCTGAAAATTGGGTTGAAGCCATGAAATTCAAGATGCAATCAATGTAAGATAACCAGGTTTGGACCTTGGTTGATCCACCAGAAGGTGCTAAGGTAATTGAATACAAATGGGTATTTAAACTCAAAGCTGACAAGACTTACAAAGGTAGACTAGTAGCAAAAGGTTTTCGACAAACTCATAGTGTAGACTATGATGAGACCTTTTCGCCTGTAGTCATGCTCAAGTCCATTAGGATCTTACTTTCCATAGCTATATATCATGACTACGAGATATGGTAAATGGATGTCAAAACTACTTTCCTCAACGAAAATCTCCTTGAGGATGTGTATATGACATAGCCTGAGGGTTTTGTCAATCCCAAGCATCCTAAGAAGGTTTACAAGCTTCAAAAATCCATTTATGGATTAAAGCAAGCATCCCGGAGTTGAATCTCCATTTTGATGAAGCAGTCAAAGAATTTGACTTCATCAAAAATTAAGATGAGCCTTGTGTGTACAAGAAGGTTAGTAGGAGCATAGTAGTGTTTCTGGTCCTATATGTGGAAGAAATCCTTCTCATTGGGAATGACATTCCAACATTGCAAAAGGTTAAGCAATGGTTAGGGAAGTGTTTCTTAATGAAAGACTTAGGTGAAACCGAAACAATACTTGGTATTCAGATATATAGAGATAGATCGCATCAGCTTTTATGACTAAGTCAAGAAAAGTACATAAACAAAGTACTAAAATATTTTAGTATGGGAGACTCAAAGAAAGGGTACATACCTTTGGCTTTGGGAGTTCCTTTGACTAAAGAACAGTGTCCCAAAACTAAAGAGGAAAGAAATAACATGAGTAGAATCCCATATGCATCTGCTATTGGATCTATCATGTACACTATGCAATATTCTAGGTTGGATGTTGCTCATGCACTAAGTATAACCAGTAGTTTCAGCAAGACCCTGGTGAGAAGCACTAGTCTGCTATAAAGGGGATTCTAAAGTACATGCGAAGTACTAAGGATCACTACTTGGTCTATGGTGGTCAAAAAGAGCTCGTCATATAAGGTTATGTCGATACTACTTTTCAGACTAGCACTTAGGACTCAAGATTGCAATCTAGTTTTGTTTTTGTTTTGAATGGTGGTATTGTCAACTGGAGAAACTCGAAGCAAGAGACCGTTGTCGACTCAACTACAGAATTTGAGTATATTGCAGCGAGTGAGGCTGCAAAGAAGGCTGTTTGGATTAGAAATTTCATTTCTAAATTAGGAGTGGTCCCAAGTATCCTAGATCCATTAGAAATTTTTTGTGACAACAACGGGGCCATTACACAGGCAAAAGAGCCCCGATCACACCAGAAATCCAAACACATACTCATGAGGTACCACCTGATCAGAGAGATTATTGACCATGGGGGACGTCAAGATTAGCAAGATAACAAGTGAAAATAATGTAGCAAATCCACTGATGAAACAGTTGCATCTAAATCTACACGAAGATCATTTGAGAGCGTTCGGTCTTAGGGCTAGCCTAATTGGGACTAGTGCAAGTGGGAGATTGTTAGTGTAAGCCCTAGCCCCAATACATTGTTATAAAACATTTAGGTTAATAAATGAGGCATTTTTTATCTATTGTATTCCTGTGCATATCAAATAATAGAACTATCCAACAATGTTGTTTCAGTTTAAGTTATCATGTGTGAGGCACATGGTTGTAAGACCTTGAAACAATTGAGACTTCATTCTAAATATCCCTAGTTAGTCATTGTTACGGGAATAACAAATGAATTAAGACTAGTATGCACTCTCTGATTAGTTGAGTTTTGTCTTACGGATCATAAGGACTAAAGTGTCAATCAGAGATCATAGATACATATTTAGAACATGGTATCTGGATTCGATCCACTTATAAAGACACTACATGGTACAAGCCATAAATGTTTCTCAATTGCAAGTTTTGCATCAAAGTTCTTAAACCTAAAATCTCTATTAAACTCTTTATGAATTACTTTGTACTTTGACATACACCTAATGTACTCGTAACAGGGTGACAAGTATGGATATGATTGGGCATGAACTAATTCATGTTAGAGATCATGAGAGAAGTAAAAGGATCACTCCTCTCGATAAGAGAGAAAATATCATCGGCCACTTGATCAGTGAACTGAGAAATGTATGGCCAAATCGAGATGAAATAATGAGTAATCATTATTTATCTGAGAGTTCAGTGTCACTAGAATATCAAGAAAGGAATTAGTATATATAAGGATGACTAGTTCTATGCCTTATATTAATTCTGATATTTATGGGTAAGGGACTATGTAAAATTGCATTAGGTCACTAAATACCATTTGCATTTTCATTCAATTTGGAATGCTATAATATCTTGCTAGAGAATATATATAGCCTTTAGATTATTTATTAATTTATTGCCAATATTAAATGGACCTATAGGATCGTACACAAAGCATTGGGCTTAAGATATTTAAAATAAAGAATTGTGCTTTAATTTGGGCTTTTATTTAAAGTCAAATTAATGTGGATAATGGGTATTAAATTGCTTAATAGACCTTGGTCCATGAGAGAGGGAAAATCGGCAATTACTAGGTTAATGTCAATTAATTAATTATCTTTGGACAATTAAGGTAATTGATTTTAAATCCTAATAGTATTTGAATCAAGAATTAACACTTAATTAGGGAGATGGTGTGGCAGAAATTCAAGCTAGATTCCTAGTTGAATTCGGCATACATTAAACCCTAAATAATGATTTATTTTGATTAAATAACTAATGCCATTTTAAATTAATTTGAATTTAAAATACTAAAAGAATTTCAATTAATTTAGATCACTTAATTAGGAAGAGATGGAGGCTGAAATCACTACCTAAACCTAGTAGATTTTGGCATCTAAAAGGATTCCTAAATAAGTGATATAAATTGATTTAAATTGTTTTTCCAAGTTAGGTTTTTCTCTCTCTTTGCTACAATTTCAAGGGAAAAGAATTTTTTCTTCTTCTCTTGTATTTTGGGTAGCCATTGAAAACCCTAGAGGAAGAACAAGATCAAATGTTGTGTCTTCATTCAATACCCATTGCCGAATACAAAAGGTTAGAGCTAGCACTCTTGTTTTAAGCCATCTTTGTGATTGTGTGTGTGTGAACATAGAGTGGTGTGGCGCAAAGGCAACACCTTTGGCATTGGTGATTGAGTTCAAAGGTATATAAGTCCATCTTATATATTTGTCATTGTAAAATTCAAGTTTTAAAGTGCATTCAAAGATGTAAGTTTAATCAAAAATCCTAAAATTACATGTTTTGATTCTATATTATATATTGCATGGCGTGTATGATAAAAATTTTAATTTTTCTAATGCGTGATCATTATATTTATGCCATGTGATATCCCATCAATGGTAACCAATTATGCTCAATAGGTAAGCTCTAGAGCCACTCAAAAGAAGCAAGGAGTACATATTATAGATGATTTTGCCATTATCAGTGCCAAATTAGAATTATTGACAAAAGAATTAAATGGTTTAAAATGTTTCAGCATTATCTAATAAAAGTGATGTTTATATAGGAAATCAAGAAGCAATAAAGAATGGGGAAGGTTTAGTAGAGGAAGTAAGTGCTTTAAACCCCTATAGCAATACCTCCAATCCGGAATGGAGGAATCATCCTAACTTCTTATAGAGGGAAAGGAACTAGGTATCTACATCTAATCCTCAACCTAAGGCTCCATTTAACCAAAACTTAGCTTCCAATAGTAACAATCATCCATCATATCAAAACCAAAGCCAACCACATTACCCTCCTACATATCAATCACAATCTTATCAACCACCCGAATTTCAAAAACCATAACCCCAATAAGAAAAAAAATGAATTTAAAAGAAATGATTGTTAGTTTTATGGCCTCCGAAAATTTATATTTAGCTAGTTAAGAAGCTAGGTGGAAATCCTAAGATATTTGGATGAGAAACCAAGATGCATCCATTAGAAATCTAGAAAACCAAGTAAGGCAACTTGACAATTCTTTATCAAATAGAGCCCAAGGAATATTCCCACCCAATGTAGATTGAAATTCAAAGGAGAAAGCCAAGGCAATCACCTTGAGAAATGGGAAAGAGGTATCAAAAGTTGAAATTGGTAAGAGTTCTTCTAAAGTTGTGGAACCAACAATAGAGGTAAGTTTTTCTAATTCTAAAATTAATTAAGAGGTATCTTCTAATATTGAGAAAAGTAAACGTAAGAAAAAAAGAATTAGTTTATACTATTCCTAATGAATCTAAATTTTCGTCTCCATCTCTAGCTAGAAAAGAAAAATATAATAAGCAATTACATATGTTTAAAAAGTTACATGTAAATTTACCATTTGCTGAAGCTTTGTTATATATGCCCAAATATGCTAAATTTATGAAAGAGCTTTGTACTAATAAGGAAAAGCTAGAGGGTGTAGGAATGATTTAATTATCTGAAAATTATAGTGCAATTTTAATGAACAAAATTCCAGCAAAACTTAAGGATTCTAGAATTTTTACACTACCATGTGAATTAGGAGGAAATTTTATTAGTCATGCATTAGGTGAATTGGGTGCCAGTATAAATTTAATGCCTTATTCAATTTGCAGGAAATTAAGTCTATGAGATATAAAAGAGAACTGAATGACACTATAATTGACGGATAGATCCGTGAAGAGGTCTAAGAGAATTATACAAGAATTGTCATTAAAGGTAGGAAATTTTATATTTTCGGTTGACTTTGTCGTGATGGATATAGAGGAAGATAGTAAGGTACCTTTGATTGTGGCAAGGCCGTTTTTAAACACGATAAATGCTTTAATTGATATTCATAGGCAAACAATTACTTTAAGGTCCAATGACGAGAAGACGGTATTCAATGTGAACAAAGTGATGAAGCACCCCTCATATGACTTTGAAGAATCAATTTACTTTATAGAAGATGTTTAATAATGTCTAGTTCAGTTCAATGTGCATCTAAAAAGAGGGGAATGACTGTAATAATAAATGAAAAGGATGAACTCATCCCTATACGTACTGTGATAGGATGGAGAGTATGTATACACTATAGAAGATTAAATAATGCTATTAGAAAAGATCATTTTCCTTTACCTTTCATTGACCAAATGTTAGAGAGATTAGCAAGGAATATATTTTATTGCTTTTTAAATGGTTATTCAGGGTATATGCAAATACCTATAGCCCTAAAAGATCAAGAAAATACCATATTTACATGCCTTTTATGGTACATTTGCATATAGGAGGATGCCTTTCAATCTTTGTAATGCCCCAGGCACTTTTCAAAGATGTATGATGGCCATATTTCATTAGTTACTTGAAAAAGTTTTGGAAGATTTCATGGATGACTTTACCATGTATGGTCAGGATTTTAAGGATTGCTTGCATAATCTTACATTGGTCTTAGATAGGTATGAGGAAACTAATCTAGTTCTTAATTGGAAAATTTGTCATTTTATGGTAAATGAAGGGATAGTCCTAGGACATAAAATCTTCGAAAAAGGAATTAAGGTAGATATAGCCAAAATAGATGTCATCGATAAATTGCCTCCCCCAACTAGTGTTAAAGGTATTAGAAGCTTTCTTGGTTATACCAATTTTTATCATCGATTTATTAAGAAATTTTCTAAAATAGCTAAACTGCTTTTTAATTTATTGACCAAAGAAGCTACATTTAACTTTGATGATAAGTGTTTACAGGCATTTAATTTGTTAAAGTAGAAACTAATCACAGCACCGATCATAGTATCACTAGATTGGAGTTTACCCTTTGAGATTATGTGTGATGCTAGTGACTATGTAGTAAAAGTGATTTTAGGCTAGCAGAATGAGAAAATTTTTCATACTATCTACTATGCAAGTCATACACTCATCAGAGCTTAAGTTAATTACATAACCACGGAGAAGGAATTATTGGCGATTGTGCTTTCTTTTGACAAATTCATGCCATATCTCCTTGGTTTCAAAGTTACAGTGTGGTCAAATCATGCGGCATTAAGGCACCTTTTTGCTATGAAATTTTCCAAACCAAGGCTTATTCAATGGATTTTACTATTACAATAATTTGATGTAGAGATCAAATATAAGAAAGGAGCTAAAAATATTATAGTTGACCATCTATCTAGGTTGGATCATGCTAATATTAAAAAGGAAGAAATTTCTGACTTATTTCTTGATGAACATATTTGTGCTATTTATGCTTGTAAAAATTTGATTCCTTGGTACTTTAATATTGCTAATTTTCTCGCAGGAGGTTACCTTCTGAAGGACTTTACTTGGCAATAAATAAAAAGCTTTAAGCGGATGCAAGGTATTACTTTTAGGATTACCCCTACTTAAGAAAAATTTATTCGGACTAAGTATTTAAATGATGTGTTCCAAAGTAGGAACAATAAGCCATAATGAAATAATGCCATGAAGGCAAATTTGGGTCATTATGGACTAAATCGTACAGTACAAAAAAATCTTCAATTAGGTTTCTTCTAGCCTACCCTCTTTGCAAATGTTAAATCATTTATTAAAATACGTGATAGATAGGAAATATCTCTAAAAGTGATGAAATGCTTATGAATAATGTACTAGCAGTATAAATTTTGATGTTTGGGGTATTGATTTTATGGGGACATTCCCAAATTCATTTGTGTTGGAATATATTTTAGTAACTATTGATTATGTAAGTAAATGGATAGAAGCAATAGCTACTAGAACATGTGATGCCAAAGTTATGCTTGAATTCATTAGGAGAAACATTTTCACTAGGTTTGAAGCACTAAGGGTCATCATAAGTGATGGGCCAAGCACTTTCTCAACCATTAATTTTAAACCTTGCTTAGAAAATTTGGTGTCAACCATAAGATAACAACTCCATATCATCCTTAAGCAAATGGGCAAGTATAGGTGTCTAATAGGGAATTAAAATCAATCTTAGAAAAGACTGTTAATGACATTAGGAAAGATTTATCTCAAAGGCTAGATGAGGCTCTATGGACTTATAGAATAGCATATAAGACCCCTATAGGCATGTCACCTTTTAGAATGGTTTTTGGAAAAGCATGTTATTTACCAATCGAATTAGAGCATAAAGCTTATTAGGCTATCAAAATTCTTAACCTTGATCTAAGTTATTGAGGAGATAAAAGAAAGTTACAGCTTAATAAATTAGAAGAGTTTTGACGATGGTCATATGAAAATGCAGCTCTTTATAAGGACAAGACTAAGCATTGGCTTGAAAAAAAGTTGCATACAAAAGAATCCGGGAATAATGATTTTATTGTACAATAGTCGATTATAGCTATTTTCAAGAAAATTAAAATCTAGATGGCTTGGACCATATCAAGTTTTGTCAATTAATGAGATTGGTGGTAACAATAAAAAATCCAAGAGATGGACGTGAGTATAAAGTAAATGGTCATCAGCTCAAAGCTTATCAAGTTGGAAAAAAAGAGGTTGCTAAGGCAACCATAGTGTTTTGGGACCATTGAGCAGGTTACAAGTCTAGTTGAAGAATCACTACAAGAAAAATTCATTTTGCCGACGAAAATTACCGACAGAATTGAGTGAATTTCTGTAGGGAAACCAAATTGCTGATGGAATTTAGTGACGAAAAATGGCATTAGAGATCCGGTTGTAGGTACTTTTACAGACAGAAAATTTTCCGTCGGTAAATTTACCGACGAAAATCATAGTCCATCGGTAATTCCGTTGGGAGATGAAAATCAAAAACTGTCAACATTTGCCATATTTACCTACGGAATCAAATTCCTTCGTTAAAAATACTGACGGAACTATATTTTTCGTCGTTAAATTTTCCTACGAAAATAACAAATCTGTAGGCAAATTTCCAACGAAATAATATGGTCGGTAGGTAAATTTACCGACGGTCCATTAATTTCCGTCGGTAAAGTTTCCATATGGTAAAAAACATTTGCGACAGATTTTTCCATCACTATTCCGTTACTAAAAGTATTACAATTTTCTGATAATTATTTAATAAATACGTTCTGTATCTCCTTCCTTTATCTAATAAATCTAACGGCAATTAATAATGAACCAATGGAAGGATAAGATTTTGAAAATGTAGAAATATCACCAAGCATAAATTATAAAAGAAGACATAGAAATGAAAGAGGAGAAAGTTCAAATACTAGGAGACAAGAAAAAATATGGAAAAACAGAAATTAAGTTTATCTAGTATTTTAGCAGAGATAGTTATCCTGGTAAATTGTGGGGCGCTACTTATAAATGCTATAGATATTCAAACCCTATAAACAACAGAAAGAGCTTTTTGGTCATAATTAATTCAGTTGGAACAATGCCATTGAATAAGTAATTTGAAATTATCAACTGATTCAGATCAAAACTAGAAGAAAAGCAGAAGAGTATGTCACAGACTAATATTTTTGCAATTCAAGCATTCAATATTGGAATTTTGATAAAAACCTTAATTTAAAAAAAACATAATTGATGCAATGCTGCAGACCATTTGCATGCCAAATATCAGTCTGGCACTAGAAAAAGATGACAGAGAAAGGAGAATTATAGGAAAAAATATAATCCACTTTACCTGTCCCATATCCAGTAGCTTTCACTGCTCTCTAGATTCCAACTTACAGCTGCCATGGCCAGTGCAGCAGACCCAGCAAGAACAAAACCCCATCGAAATCTTCTCCATAGTGTCTTGAGTAAATTTTTGAACCATCCTCTAATTGTTTTCCATCTATGTTAATAAATATTCTCAGCTTTCTTTGAAACAAAAGTTATAACTAACTCATATTATGTAGAGACATGTAAACATTATTTTATAGATTCAAGCAGACATAGACCACCAGCATATAAATTAAAAGAATCGACCATTTCAGGCAAAGCCTTCTTATCACTTGGTGAGCCATTCATATTAGATATGATGTATTAAGTCTTGGCACATATTAAAACAATCAGTAACCCCACTTGACATACAAGAGACCTAGAAGACCATCCACATGTATGCATATCTTAAAACTTAACATCATTTGACATTAATCAAGGAAAGACTTAAGAATTATCAGTATCATATGATATAATGTGTTATAGCTTAATTTTATTAGCTTAAGTTAAATTATGATTCACTAGCAGTCACACCACAGCAAGGCGTCGAAGCATATGTTAAAAAACTGATTTTTATTCTACTAATTCTATTAAATTCAAGCTAATGGATAATACACTATAATTTATATGATGTCATCTGCCTTGCATTACATATTCAAATAACATATTATCAAAGTGAAATTGTGCACGCATAATCAAGTGAGTGTGTGGAAAGAAATACAAAATCAATATCCACAAATGAGAAAAATTCAACAATGTCCTTAAATGAATTTTAGGTTATTTTTATTTTTTTCGCATGCCATAATATTCAAGATTTCATATATTCGATTGCTAAAATAAACATGTATTAGTTGAATCGCCAAAAACAAAAGATCCAATAAATACAGCAGTTTTGTGGTCCTACGAAAAGCAAATCCTTAGTGACTGATCAGTTTGTGCATTTAAACATTTTTTGAAGGAGAGAATCGTATACCCTAACAAAAACATTTATAAAGAAGATCCTTTTTTCCCTTTTTCTTCATTGAGATCAGCCATTCTTTATTCGCAGAATGATTTCTTTCAATCACAACCTTAAATTGGACCATAACTTATCTCTAAAATTACTTCAAATTAGCTTTTATTACACTCTCATAATTCATTTGTATTTTTCTGTATTATTCTAAGTATTTAAGATGGATTTTTCTCTAAAAATGTTTCTTTAAAATGCCTAAAGAAAACTTAAAATGTGTTTTTGAAAAGAAATGGTTGCTGTAAATTTGAATCACTCGAGTTGGGGGAAATAAATATTTTAAGGGGATGAATAAAGAGGACAAGAAGGTAGGAATGAGATGTGTTTACTAATTGATGAGTAACGAGTGATTGAGAAGCATCATCTCAACTAATTAACATGCATAAACAGTCCCAACCATTTAGTCAAACAAAGAAAAAATACAATAATTAATTTATTAAAAAAACAATAATTCTCCACTCAATCATTTAAATCCAAGCTTACTTGATTTTAACCATGGACTTAATGATTTTCAGTTTTTCTTTTCCAGATGATTCAATGAACTCATGAAAATTGAAGCATAAAGGGGGGGGGGGTTAACATAAATTGATTTCATAAAATATGCACACAATATAAATTGAACAATTATTACAAAACAATAAATCATACTACAAAATTGCGCAATTATATTACAGTACTTCCTAATTGTGTCTCTCTGACTTTATGTGCATGAAAATATATTAACTTGACAACACATTGGCAATATCATACAACCGTCTCACTTATGCTTGGGAAAAGATTGAACAAATACCTGCATCTCCTCAAGAGGTATATACTTGACAAGTCCACTAACAACTATTCTGGTCTCTCCTCCCACATCAATTTATTCCACATATAGCGAGTCAGCATCAGGATACTTCTGAGCTTTCTTAATTAGACCTACACGAATATCAAGTCTAGATATGGAAATTTCTAGCTTAACATTGCTCTTCAATTTGGCTTCACCAGTTGGTTTTTTGGCTTGTTGCTCCTTCCCACCACCATCTATTTCCACAAAAGAAAAGAGGTTGTCCTTGTGTAAGTGAAGTTTCGAAACCAAAACCAGTTATCCTTCCATATAACCACAGTAAGTAACCAAGAACCTAACAGTTACTTTGACAATAGAGAATAAAACCATCTAATTGAAATGAAAACACTGGCAAGAGTAATGACATGAAATTTTTGTCTTCTTCAGTTGCTCAGCAGTCTTCACTGCTTCAACCTCTGCCCTCTCAGCTTGACTTCCAGCAAACTTCTTTCTGAATAAATCCACTTCTTCATTTTTTTGAACACTGTGAAATGTTAGTTATACAAATTTCAAACCAATTTAGCCAGTCATTATATATTTATGCCCTTTTCTTAAGGTGCACAAAAAGAAACAGCAACCTAATATGAGAACTTATTTACACTGAAAGGTTTATGAGCATCAGATTTATGACCCTGCGACAAATTCTATGAGTCTCCTATTATTGTAAAGATCATAAAAACAAATGGAAGAAAAAATGTGTGATTGTCAAATCACACACATGAACAAATCTTTTAGGAGAAAATATTTATTCAAAAAACAAGCATAAAAAGGAACGCCACGGTATTACTAGAACAACCAAATCTTTAGAAGTTGCCACAATAGAAAAGGTTTTGGAACAAAAAATTAAGGTTTTTAGATAGAAATTTAAGAAAATAAGAACTAAACAGAAGAATAAGAGAACAAAGCCTTGAAAACTCCAAATATTAGACCCTGTTAATAATGGAAATCTCAAACCTCTCCCAACAACTCAAATGGAACCTTAGATCTGGTGTTGATATGGCTAACATAGGCCACGACACCAAGGGACAAAAGGTTAGCAACAAGAGGGTTAAGCTTTATTAGCAAAACAAATGGCTATATGCTGCAAAGCCATCACGTTAGAATTATGTTCTCTCAAAAACATCGATATGGTAAAGAGCGAGATTAGAAACAACCGTTAAGCTTCATTAGCACACAATATAAATTGATTTCATAAAATATGCACACAATATAAATTGAACAATTATTACAAAACAATAAATCATACTACAAAATTGTGCAATTATATTACAGTACTTCCTAATTGTGTCTCTCTCACTTTATGTGTATGAAAATATATTAACTTGACAATACATTGGCAATATCATACAACCGTCTCACTTATGCTTGGGAAAAGATTGAACAAATACCTGCATCTCCTTAAGAGGTATATACTTGACAAGTCCACTAACAACTATTATGGTCTCTCCTCCCACATCAATTTATTCCACATATAGCGAGTCAGCATCAGGATACTTCTGAGCTTTCATAATTAGACCTACACGTATATCAAGTCTGGATATAGAAATTTCTTGCTTAACATTGCTCTTCAATTTGGCTTCACCAGTTGGTTTTTTGGCTTGTTGCTTCTTCCCACCACCATCTATTTCCACAAAAGAAAAGAGGTTGTCCTTGTGTAAGCGAAGTTTCGAAACCAAAACCAATTCTCCTTCCATATAACCACAGTAAGTAACCAAGAACCTAACAGTTACTTTGACAATAGAGAATAAAACCATCTAATTGAAATGAAAACACTGGCAAGAGTAATGACATGAAATTTTTGTCTTCTTCAGTTGCTCAGTAGTCTTCACTGCTTCAACCTCTGCCCTCTCAGCTTGACTTCCAGCAAACTTCTTTCTGAATAAATCCACTTCTTCATTTTTCTGAACACTGTGAAATGTTAGTTATACAAATTTCAAACCAATTTAGCCAGTCATTATATATTTATGCCCTTTTCTTAAGGTGCACAAAAAGAAACAGCAACCTAATATGAGAACTTATTTACACTGAAAGATTTATGAGCATCAGATTTGTGACCCTGCGACAATTTCTATGCGTCTCCTATTATTGTAAAGATCATAAAAACAAATGGAAGAAAAAATGTGCGATTGTCAAATCACACACATGAACAAATCTTTTAGGAGGAAATATTTATTCAAAAAACAAGCATAAAAAGGAAAGCCACGGTATTATTAGTTCAACCAAAGCTTTAGAAGTTGCCACAATAGAAAAGGTTTTGGAGCAAAAAATTAAGGTTTTTAGATAGAAATTTAAGAAAATAAGAACTAAACAGAAGAATAAGAGAACAAAGCCTTGAAAACTCAAAATATTAGACCCTGTTAATAATGGAAATCTCAAACCTCTCCCAAAAACTCAAATGGAACCTTAGATCTGGTGTTGATATGGCTAACATAGGCCACGACACCAAGGGACAAAAGGTTAGCAACAAGAGGGTTAAGCTTCATTAGCAAAACAAATGGCTATATGCTGCAAAGCAATCACGTTAGAATTATGTTCTCTCAGCAGCATCGATATGGTAGAGAGCGAGATTAGAAACAACCGTTAAGCTTCATTAGCACACAATATAAATTGATTTCATAAAATATGCACACAATATAAATTGAACAATTATTACAAAACAATAAATCATACTACAAAATTGTGCAATTATATTACAGTACTTCCTAATTGTGTCTCTCTCACTTTATGTGCCTGAAAATATATTAACTTGACAATACATTGGCAATATCATACAACCGTCTCACTTATGCTTGGGAAAAGATTGAATAAATACCTGCATCTCCTCAAGAGGTATATACTTGACAAGTCCACTAACAACTATTCTGGTCTCTCCTCCCACATCAATTTATTCCACATATAGCGAGTCACCATCTGGATAATTTTGAGCTTTCTTAATTAGACCTACACGAATATCAAGTCTGGATATGGAAATTTTTGGCTTACAATTGCTCTTCAATTTGGCTTCACCAGTTGGTTTTTTGGCTTGTTGCTTCTTCCCACCACCATCTATTTCCACAAAAGAAAAGAGGTTGTCCTTGTGTAAGCGAAGTTTCGAAACCAAAATCAGTTATCCTTCCATATAACCACAGTAAGTAACCAAGAACCTAAAAGTTACTTTGACAATAGAGAATAAAACCATCTAATTGAAATGAAAACACTGGCAAGAGTAATGACACGAAATTTTTGTCTTCTTCAGTTGCTAAGCAGTCTTCACAGCTTCAGCCTCTGCCCTCTCAGCTTGACTTCCAGCAAACTTCTTTCTGAATAAATCAACTTCTTCATTTTTCTGAACTCTATGAAATGTTAGTTATACAAATTTCAAACCAATTTAGCCAGTCATTATATATTTATGCCCTTTTCTTAAGGTGCACAAAAAGAAACATCAACCTAATATGAGAACTTATTTACACTGAAAGGTTTATGAGCATCAGATTTGTGACCCTGCGACAAATTCTATGCGTCTCCTATTATTGTAAAGATCATAAAAACAAATGGAAGAAAAAATGTGCGATTGTCAAATCACACACATGAACAAATCTTTTAACAGAAAATATTTATTCAAAAAACAAGCATAAAATGGAAAGCCACGGTATTATTATTTCAACCAAAGCTTTAGAAGTTGCCACAATAGAAATGGTTTTGGAACAAAAAATTAAGGTTTTTAGATAGAAATTTAAGAAAATAAGAACTAAACATAAGAATAAGAGAACAAAGCCTTGAAAACTCCAAATATTAGACCCTATTAATAATGGAAATCTCAAACCTCTCCCAACAACTCTAATGGAACCTTAGATCTGGTGTTGATATGGCTAACATAGGCCACGACACCAAGGGACAAAAGGTTAGCAACAAGAGGGTTAAGCTTCATTAGCAAAACAAATGGCTAAATGCTGCAAAGCCATCGCGTTAGAATTATGTTCTCTCAGCAACATCGATATGGTAGAGAGCGAGATTAGAAACAACCGTTAAGCTTCATTAGCACACAATATAAATTGATTTCATAAAATATGCACACAATATAAATTGAACAATTATTACAAAACAATAAATCATACTACAAAATTGTGCAATTATATTACAGTACTTCCTAATTGTGTCTCTCTCACTTTATGTGCCTGAAAATATATTAACTTGACAATACATTGGCAATATCATAAAACCGTCTCACTTATGCTTGGAAAAAGATTGAACAAATACCTGCATCTCCTCAAGAGGTATATACTTGACAAGTCCACTAACAACTATTCTGGACTCTCCTCCCACATCAATTTATTCCACATATAGCGAGTCAGCATCAGGATACTTCTGAGCTTTCTTAATTAGACCTACACGTATATCAAGTCTGGATATAGAAATTTCTTGCTTAACATTGCTCTTCAATTTGGCTTCACCAGTTGGTTTTTTGGCTTGTTGCTTCTTCCCACCACCATCTATTTCCACAAAAGAAAAGAGGTTGTCCTTGTGTAAGCGAAGTTTCGAAACCAAAACCAATTCTCCTTCCATATAACCACAGTAAGTAACCAAGAACCTAACAGTTACTTTGACAATAGAGAATAAAACCATCTAATTGAAATGAAAACACTGGCAAGAGTAATGACATGAAATTTTTGTCTTCTTCAGTTGCTCAGTAGTCTTCACTGCTTCAACCTCTGCCCTCTCAGCTTGACTTCCAGCAAACTTCTTTCTGAATAAATCCACTTCTTCATTTTTCTGAACACTGTGAAATGTTAGTTATACAAATTTCAAACCAATTTAGCCAGTCATTATATATTTATGCCCTTTTCTTAAGGTGCACAAAAAGAAACAGCAACCTAATATGAGAACTTATTTACACTGAAAGATTTATGAGCATCAGATTTGTGACCCTGCGACAATTTCTATGCGTCTCCTATTATTGTAAAGATCATAAAAACAAATGGAAGAAAAAATGTGCGATTGTCAAATCACACACATGAACAAATCTTTTAGGAGGAAATATTTATTCAAAAAACAAGCATAAAAAGGAAAGCCACGGTATTATTAGTTCAACCAAAGCTTTAGAAGTTGCCACAATAGAAAAGGTTTTGGAGCAAAAAATTAAGGTTTTTAGATAGAAATTTAAGAAAATAAGAACTAAACAGAAGAATAAGAGAACAAAGCCTTGAAAACTCAAAATATTAGACCCTGTTAATAATGGAAATCTCAAACCTCTCCCAAAAACTCAAATGGAACCTTAGATCTGGTGTTGATATGGCTAACATAGGCCACGACACCAAGGGACAAAAGGTTAGCAACAAGAGGGTTAAGCTTCATTAGCAAAACAAATGGCTATATGCTGCAAAGCAATCACGTTAGAATTATGTTCTCTCAGCAGCATCGATATGGTAGAGAGCGAGATTAGAAACAACCGTTAAGCTTCATTAGCACACAATATAAATTGATTTCATAAAATATGCACACAATATAAATTGAACAATTATTACAAAACAATAAATCATACTACAAAATTGTGCAATTATATTACAGTACTTCCTAATTGTGTCTCTCTCACTTTATGTGCCTGAAAATATATTAACTTGACAATACATTGGCAATATCATACAACCGTCTCACTTATGCTTGGGAAAAGATTGAATAAATACCTGCATCTCCTCAAGAGGTATATACTTGACAAGTCCACTAACAACTATTCTGGTCTCTCCTCCCATATCAATTTATTCCACATATAGCGAGTCACCATCTGGATAATTTTGAGCTTTCTTAATTAGACCTACACGAATATCAAGTCTGGATATGGAAATTTTTGGCTTACAATTGCTCTTCAATTTGGCTTCACCAGTTGGTTTTTTGGCTTGTTGCTTCTTCCTACCACCATCTATTTCCACAAAAGAAAAGAGGTTGTCCTTGTGTAAGCGAAGTTTCGAAACCAAAACCAATTCTCCTTCCATATAACCACAGTAAGTAACCAAGAACCTAGCAGTTACTTTGACAATAGAGAATAAAACCATCTAATTGAAATGAAAACACTGGCAAGAGTAATGACATGAAATTTTTGTCTTCTTCAGTTGCTCAGTAGTCTTCACTGCTTCAACCTCTGCCCTCTCAGCTTGACTTCCAGCAAACTTCTTTCTGAATAAATCCACTTCTTCATTTTTCTGAACACTGTGAAATGTTAGTTATACAAATTTCAAACCAATTTAGCCAGTCATTATATATTTATGCCCTTTTCTTAAGGTGCACAAAAAGAAACAGCAACCTAATATGAGAACTTATTTACACTGAAAGATTTATGAGCATCAGATTTGTGACCCTGCGACAATTTCTATGCGTCTCCTATTATTGTAAAGATCATAAAAACAAATGGAAGAAAAAATGTGCGATTGTCAAATCACACACATGAACAAATCTTTTAGGAGGAAATATTTATTCAAAAAACAAGCATAAAAAGGAAAGCCACGGTATTATTAGTTCAACCAAAGCTTTAGAAGTTGCCACAATAGAAAAGGTTTTGGAGCAAAAAATTAAGGTTTTTAGATAGAAATTTAAGAAAATAAGAACTAAACAGAAGAATAAGAGAACAAAGCCTTGAAAACTCAAAATATTAGACCCTGTTAATAATGGAAATCTCAAACCTCTCCCAAAAACTCAAATGGAACCTTAGATCTGGTGTTGATATGGCTAACATAGGCCACGACACCAAGGGACAAAAGGTTAGCAACAAGAGGGTTAAGCTTCATTAGCAAAACAAATGGCTATATGCTGCAAAGCAATCACGTTAGAATTATGTTCTCTCAGCAGCATCGATATGGTAGAGAGCGAGATTAGAAACAACCGTTAAGCTTCATTAGCACACAATATAAATTGATTTCATAAAATATGCACACAATATAAATTGAACAATTATTACAAAACAATAAATCATACTACAAAATTGTGCAATTATATTACAGTACTTCCTAATTGTGTCTCTCTCACTTTATGTGCCTGAAAATATATTAACTTGACAATACATTGGCAATATCATAAAACCGTCTCACTTATGCTTGGAAAAAGATTGAACAAATACCTGCATCTCCTCAAGAGGTATATACTTGACAAGTCCACTAACAACTATTCTGGACTCTCCTCCCACATCAATTTATTCCACATATAGCGAGTCAGCATCAGGATACTTCTGAGCTTTCTTAATTAGACCTACACGAATATCAAGTCTCGATATGGAAATTTTTGGCTTAACATTGCTCTTCAATTTGGCTTTACCAGTTGGTTTTTTGGCTTGTTGCTTCTTCCCACCACCATCTATTTCCACAAAAGAAAAGAGGTTGTCCTTGTGTAAGCGAAGTTTCGAAACCAAAACCAGTTATCCTTCCATATAACCACAGTAAGTAACCAAGAACCTAACAGTTACTTTGACAATAGAGAATAAAACCATCTAATTGAAATGAAAACACTGACAAGAGTAATAACATGAAATTTTTGTCTTCTTCAGTTGCTCAGCAGTCTTCACTGCTTCAGCCTCTGCCCTCTCAGCTTGACTTCTAGCAAACTTCTTTCTGAATAAATCCACTTCTTCATTTTTCTGAACACTATGAAATGTTAGTTATACAAATTTCACACCAATTTAGCCAGTCATTATATATTTATTCCCTTTTCTTAAGGTGCACAAAAAGAAACAGCAACCTAATACGAGAACTTATTTACACTGAAAGGTTTATGAGCATCAGATTTGTGACCCTGCGACAAATTCTATGCGTCTCCTATTATTGTAAAGATCATAAAAACAAATGGAAGAAAAAATGTGCGATTGTCAAATCACACACATGAACAAATCTTTTAAGAGAAAATATTTATTCAAAAAACAAGCATAAAATGGAAAGCCACGGTATTATTAGTTCAACCAAAGCTTTAGAAGTTGCCACAATAGAAATGGTTTTGGAACAAAAAATTAAGGTTTTTAGATAGAAATTTAAGAAAATAAGAACTAAACAGAAGAATAAGAGAACAAAGCCTTGAAAACTCCAAATATTAGACCCTGTTAATAATGGAAATCTCAAACCTCTCCCAACAACTCAAATGGAACCTTAGATCTGGTGTTGATATGGCTAACGTAGGCCACGACACCAAGGGACAAAAGGTTAGCAACAAGAGGGTTAAGCTTCATTAGCAAAACAAATGGCTATATGCTGCAAAGCCATCACGTTAGAATTATGTTCTCTCAGCAACATCGATATGGTAGAGAGCGAGATTAGAAACAACCATTAAGCTTCATTAGCACACAATATAAATTGATTTCATAAAATATGCACACAATATAAATTGAAATATTATTACAAAACAATAAATCATACTACAAAATTGTGCAATTATATTACAGTACTTCCTAATTGTGTCTCTCTCACTTTATGTGCATGAAAATATATTAACTTGACAATACATTGGCAATATCATACAACCGTCTCACTTATGCTTGGGAAAAGATTGAACAAATACCTGCATCTCCTCAAGAGGTATATACTTGACAAGTCCACTAACAACTATTCTGGACTCTCCTCCCACATCAATTTATTCCACATATAGCGAGTCAGCATCAGGATACTTCTGAGCTTTCTTAATTAGACCTACACGAATATCAAGTCTGGATATAGAAATTTCTTGCTTAACATTGCTCTTCAATTTGGCTTCACCAGTTGGTTTTTTGGCTTGTTGCTTCTTCCCACCACCATCTATTTCCACAAAAGAAAAGAGGTTGTCCTTGTGTAAGCGAAGTTTCGAAACCAAAACCAGTTATCCTTCCATATAACCACAGTAAGTAACCAAGAACCTAACAGTTACTTTGACTATAGAGAATAAAACAATCTAATTGAAATGAAAACACTGGCAAGAGTAATGACATGAAATTTTTGTCTTCTTCAGTTGCTCAGTAGTCTTCACTGCTTCAGCCTCTGCCCTCTTAGCTTGACTTCCAGCAAACTTCTTTCTGAATAAATCCACTTCTTCATTTTTTGAACACTGTGAAATGTTAGTTATACAAATTTCAAACCAATTTAGCCAGTCATTATATATTTATGCCCTTTTCTTAAGGTGCACAAAAAGAAACAGCAACCTAATATGAGAACTTATTTACACTAAAAGGGTTATGAGCATCAGATTTATGACCCTGCGACAAATTCTATGAGTCTCCTATTATTGTAAAGATCATAAAAACAAATGGAAGAAAAAATGTGCGATTGTCAAATCACACACATGAACAAATCTTTTAGGAGAAAATATTTATTCAAAAAACAAGCATAAAAAGGAACGCCACGGTATTATTAGTTCAACCAAATCTTTAGAAGTTGCCACAATAGAAAAGGTTTTGGAACAAAAAATTAAGGTTTTTAGATAGAAATTTAAGAAAATAAGAACTAAACAGAAGAATAAGAAAACAAAGCCTTGAAAACTCAAAATATTAGACCCTATTAATAATGGAAATCTCAAACCTTTCCCAACAACTCAAATGGAACCTTAGATCTAGTGTTGATATGGCTAACATAGGCATCGACACCAAGGGACAAAAGGTTAGCAACAAGAGGGTTAAGCTTCATTAGCAAAACAAATGGCTATATGCTGCAAAGCCATCGCGTTAGAATTATGTTCTCTCAGCAACATCGATATGGTAGAGAGCAAGATTAGAAACAACCGTTAAGCTTCATTAGCACACAATATAAATTGATTTCATAAAATATGCACACAATATAAATTGAACAATTATTACAAAACAATAAATCATACTACAAAATTGCGCAATTATATTACAGTACTTCCTAATTGTGTCTCTTTCACTTTATGTGCATGAAAATATATTAACTTGACAATACATTGGCAATATCATACAACCGTCTCACTTATGCTTGGGAAAAGATTGAACAAATACCTGCATCTCCTCAAGAGGTATATACTTGACAAGTCCACTAACAACTATTCTGGTCTCTCCTCCCACATCAATTTATTCCACATATAGCGAGTCAGCATCAGGATACTTCTGAGCTTTCTTAATTAGACCTACACGTATATCAAGTCTGGATATGGAAATTTCTGGCCCAACATTGCTCTTCAATTTGGCTTCACCAGTTGGTTTTTTGGCTTGTTGCTTCTTCCCGCAACCATCTATTTCCACAAAAGAAAAGAGGTTGTCCTTGTGTAAGCGAAGTTTCGAAACCAAAACCAGTTATCCTTCCATATAACCACAGTAAGTAACCAAGAACATAACAGTTACTTTGACAATAGAGAATAAGACCAACTAATTGAAATGAAAACACTGGCAAGAGTAATGACATGAAATTTTTGTCTTCTTCAGTTGCTCAGCAGTCTTCACTGCTTCAGCCTCTGCCCTCTCAGCTTGACTTCCATCAAAATTCTTTCTGAATAAATCCACTTCTTCATTTTTCTGAACACTGTGAAATGTTAGTTATACAAATTTCAAACCAATTTAGCCAGTCATTATATATTTATGCCCTTTTCTTAAGGTGCACAAAAAGAAACAGCAACCTAATATAAGAACTTATTTCAACTGAAAGGTTTATGAGCATCAGATTTATGACCCTGCGACAAATTCTATGAGTCTCCTATTATTGTAAAGATCATAAAAACAAATGGAAGAAAAAATGTGCGATTGTCAAATCACACACATGAACAAATCTTTTAGGAGAAAATATTTATTCAAAAAACAAGCTTAAAAAGGAAAGCCACGGTATTATTAGTTCAACCAAAGCTTTAGAAGTTGCCACAATAGAAAAGGTTTTGGAACAAAAAATTAAGGTTTTTAGATAGAAATTTAAGAAAATAAGAACTAAACAGAAGAATAAGAGAACAAAGCCTTGAAAACTCCAAATATTAGACCCTGTTAATAATGGAAATCTCAAACCACTCCCAACAACTCAAATGGAACCTTAGATCTGGTGTTGATATGGCTAACATAGGCCACGACACCAAGGGACAAAAGGTTAGCAACAAGAGGGTTAAGCTTCATTAGCAAAACAAATGGCTATATGCTGCAAAGCCATCACGTTAGAATTATGTTCTCTCAGCAACATCGATATGGTAGAGAGCGAGATTAGAAACAACCATTAAGCTTCATTAGCACACAATATAAATTGATTTCATAAAATATGCACACAATATAAATTGAACAATTATTACAAAACAATAAATCATACTACAAAATTGTGCAATTATATTACAGTACTTCCTAATTGTGTCTCTCTCACTTTATGTGCATGAAAATATATTAACTTGACAATACATTGGCAATATCATACAACCGTCTCACTTATGCTTGGGAAAAGATTGAACAAATACCTGCATCTCCTCAAGAGGTATATACTTGACAAGTCCACTAACAACTATTCTGGACTCTCCTCCCACATCAATTTATTCCACATATAGCGAGTCAGCATCAGGATACTTCTGAGCTTTCTTAATTAGACCTACACGAATATCAAGTCTGGATATAGAAATTTCTTGCTTAACATTGCTCTTCAATTTGGCTTCACCAGTTGGTTTTTTGGCTTGTTGCTTCTTCCCACCACCATCTATTTCCACAAAAGAAAAGAGGTTGTCCTTGTGTAAGCGAAGTTTCGAAACCAAAACCAGTTATCCTTCCATATAACCACAGTAAGTAACCAAGAACCTAACAGTTACTTTGACTATAGAGAATAAAACAATCTAATTGAAATGAAAACACTGGCAAGAGTAATGACATGAAATTTTTGTCTTCTTCAGTTGCTCAGTAGTCTTCACTACTTCAGCCTCTGCCCTCTTAGCTTGACTTCCAGCAAACTTCTTTCTGAATAAATCCACTTCTTCATTTTTCTGAACACTGTGAAATGTTAGTTATACAAATTTCAAACCAATTTAGCCAGTCATTATATATTTATGCCCTTTTCTTAAGGTGCACAAAAAGAAACAGCAACCTAATATGAGAACTTATTTACACTAAAAGGTTTATGAGCATCAGATTTATAACCCTGCGACAAATTCTATGAGTCTCCTATTATTGTAAAGATCATAAAAACAAATGGAAGAAAAAATGTGCGATTGTCAAATCACACACATGAACAAATCTTTTAGGAGAAAATATTTATTCAAAAAACAAGCATAAAAAGGAACGCCACGGTATTATTAGTTCAACCAAATCTTTAGAAGTTGCCACAATAGAAAAGGTTTTGGAACAAAAAATTAAGGTTTTTAGATAGAAATTTAAGAAAATAAGAACTAAACAGAAGAATAAGAAAACAAAGCCTTGAAAACTCCAAATATTAGACCCTGTTAATAATGGAAATCTCAAACCTCTCCCAACAACTCAAATGGAACCTTAGATCTGGTGTTGATATGGCTAACATAGGCATCGACACCAAGGGACAAAAGGTTAGCAACAAGAGGGTTAAGCTTCATTAGCAAAACAAATGGCTATATGCTGCAAAGCCATCGCGTTAGAATTATGTTCTCTCAGCAACGTCGATATGGTAGAGAGCGAGATTAGAAACGACCGCTAAGCTTCATTAGCACACAATATAAATTGATTTCTTAAAATATGCACACAATATAAATTGAACAATTATTACAAAACAATAAATCATACTACAAAATTGCGCAATTATATTACAGTACTTCCTAATTGTGTCTCTCTCACTTTATGTGCATGAAAATATATTAACTTGACAATACATTGGCAATATCATACAACCGTCTCACTTATGCTTGGGAAAAGATTGAATAAATACCTGCATCTCCTCAAGAGGTATATACTTGACAGGTCCACTAACAACTATTCTGGTCTCTCCTCCCACATCAATTTATTCCACATATAGCGAGTCAGCATCAGGATACTTCTGAGCTTTCTTAATTACACCTACACGAATATCAAGTCTGGATATGGAAATTTCTTGCTCAACATTGCTGTAACGTCCCCGGATGGCCGCTTACCGATATTGTCCGCTTTGGACCTTGGCCCTCACGGTTTTTTTTTCTCATCGGAAAAGGCCTCGACAAGGGAGAGGTATCCATAGCCTTATAAGGACTACTTCGTTCTCCTCTCCAACCGATGTGGGATACTTTGACTGAATTCACCTGTATGTTGGAGCCTTTGACTGACTCCACCCCCCTAAGGAGGCTCAGCGCCCTCACTGACACATCAGGCCCGGCCCTATGGCCAACACATCGATCCGGCACCGGCTCTGATACCAACTGTAACGTCCCCGAATGGCCGCTTGCCGATATTGTCCGCTTTGGGCCTTGGCCATCACGGTTTTGTTTTTCTCATTGGAAAAGGCCTCGACAAGGGAGAGGTATCCATAGCCTTATAAGGACTACTTCGTTCTCCTCTCCAACCGATGTGGGATACTTTGGCTGAATTCACCTGTATGTGGGAGCCTTTGACTGACTAATTGTAACGGCCTCAACACCGGATTAGCCGTGAACAGTATTTTCCGATAGTGAATAGTATTTTTCGGGCCGAAAAGTGCATCCGAAAGTAAAAAATATTTTATTGGACCATCGGAAAATATTGATCATAGTGAGTCCGGGGTTGAAATTTAAAGTGAAATCGAGGTCAAATGGATCTTGAAAAGTCAAAAATATGAAAAAGGTAGCGAGTCAATTTTTATTATTGGAAAATTGACTTAACATTGTATAAATATTTAAAAATAGTAAACGAACTCCAAAAATTACAAAAAATTGCAGTTAAGCCTAAAATAATATATAGATTATTTTGGCTGCAAAAAGTAAATTTTTCTATAACATCGATATTTTTGGATTGGACTGATAAATTTAAATCGGACCGATAATGGGCTCCGATTGAGTTGAAAATTTATGTCCCACCTATTTTTTATGTGATAAAAATTATGGAATCGATTTTAATGTGAATAGGAGCTTTGAAAGTAATAGGAAAAGTTTTAGGTACCAAAATAATAAAATTATGGATATATAAATATATATAAATAAATATATGAAAAGAAAAAAAAAGAAAAGAAAAGACAAAAAATATATATATATATATATATATATTTCGGCAATTGATTGTGGCCACTGGCCACAATCTTATAAAACCAAAACAAAGAAAGAAATAAGTAACTAGAAAAAAAAAAGAAACAAGATGCAGTGGTCGTCGACCACCAAAGAAAGAAAGAAAAAAAGAAAGAGAAAGGGAAAGAAGGGAAGAAGGGACACCGTCGGCCACCCCTCACGTCGGCCACCACCACGACGGCGACGAGCGGCGTGCCCTCTCTATCTCACCGGCGTCCGGCCTCCGTTGTAGTGGTCCGATCGTCGAGTTTTTCTAGTTTTAGTTTAAATGGGTTTTTTTATTCGTTCCGACGAATCAAGACATCGGATGAGGACACCGCCACCACCGATCAACTCCCGGCGATGAGGCGAGTCTTCCGGTGTATTCCATCGCTCCTCAAATGCCGGCGATCGGTAGATCAAAAATGGGTTTTGCGGGTTATTTAAGTGAAGATTTCGGCCAACCAAGGAATAATTTGGACATGTGACCACCGGAAAAATGAAAGAGGGGATTCCGATCTACAATGTGGCAGCGTCGGATTGTCACCGGCGTGATTCCGGCGAGTCTCCGGCAAGCAAATTATTAAGCAAATTGAAACGAATTCGACCGTTATGATATGTGACTACGAAATCTTTTAATTTTCCTTAATTTGTTGAATTTTTCCTTTAAATTTATTAAGGAAAAATATTGAATTATTGATTAATATTGAAATTAATGTTATTATCGTTCAATTAAATTTTAATTAAGACTAATATAGTGTATAAATTGGGTTAAGGAAATTTATTAAGAAATTTCCTTTGTGAATCAAAAATTCCCTTGTTAAAGAAATGAATTATTGTGTTGTAAATTAATGAAATTATGTCCTAATTGATAGAAGATGAAATAATATATATATCCATAAATTGTTATGGAATTTATAGAAATTTATATGATTATTTTGGAATATGTATTGAATAATGTAATTGATCAAGTAGAGAATTTTTGTTGATTATGTTATATAATGATAATAAGCATAAAATAAATTGCTTATAAATTTTTAATGAAATTTACGAAAATTTAGAGAATTGTTAAGTGTATGGTATATGATGAATTATGTTAAAATAATTCATGAAATAAGAAAATATGACAATAATTGAAAAACAATGTTCACATAAATTTTTACGAATTTTATGTGATATATGGATTAATTTAGAAATAAATATGAAATATACGTAATTGAAATATTGAATTATTGAGAAATAATTCAATAAACAATTAAAAGCGATAATTTAATATAATTTAATGTACATTTCGTATAAGGAAAAGGAAGAGATTAAATGATAAATTTTCAGAAAATAAAAAGTATAGTTAATAAATTAACCATAGTAATCGTATGAGTAAATAGTAACAATATAAGTGAATAGTAACCGTATAAATGAACAGTACTCAAAGGAAAAATCGAATTATAAAATAATTCATAATTCAAATAAAATGGTGAATTATTATAAATAATTCACAACCCGTATTAAGTATTGCAATTTTCAAGTAATTGCAAATTCATACTGAAAGAGCAAGAGATTGACTATGAGACAAAAAGTAAATAAAATGACTGTAAAAGTATATTTTTGAATTATCAAGCAATAATTCAATAAGTGTCAAGAAAGTAAAGAGTGAATTATCCTGACATAATTCACAAAATATGAGAAAAAAATATATATCGAGAAAATAGTTAATTAAATAATTTATAGTGAATTATTGACAAATAATTCACGCAAAAGTGATTGGAAAGAAAAAAGAAACGAAAAGAAAAAGTTATTGCATAGTCGATAGCACTAAAAAGAGTGCGATTAACAAAATGCACTGTTTTAAGCAAAATAAAAGAAATTAAAATTATTGATGTTTGAAAATCATTCAGAAAGGTCTTGACTGTTTTTGCCCTTAGCAATAGTCAGGTAGTGATATTCTTATTCAGGATATAATTGGCTAGCCATAGGGACACCTCTGTACCGCGGTGCAAGTCATGGCGACTTGCTTAGCTATGGGTAGGATCTTTGATCTCCATAACTTCAGTGTAAAGTGAAAGTGAAAGTGCATCTGTTTTCTGCTTTGTGAGACTTGATCTTTCGAGATCATTTCTCTATCTGTTTAGTCGGGCCTTTGGGTCCATGTTCCGTATATCATTTTTGATAGTCCTGTCATATTGCATTAGGGGCATATTGAAAGGAATAAATTGAAAGTGTGAAAGTAATTGAAGGTAAATGTTATAAATGAAAAAGAACTTGATTGAAAGAAAATGAAAACTTTGGGATAAAATTGAAATTGTTCCCAAAGGTTGTAATTAATAAGCAATAATGACAAGAAAATGGTTATAAAAATAAAATGTTTATGAAAAGACCCATGAGATTGAATTTGTAATTTGTGTACCAATTATTATTTTAAGAAAATAAAGAGTTCGAAAAATGGTGCTAATTATGTATTTAAAGTTAAACATGACAATACTGTATTTAAGTGTAAACATATGACTAAATAATAAATACTGAAAGTAAAGAGGAAGTGAAAAGTAAAATGATCAAAAGACAAACGATTGTTTAGTTAAAATGAAAAAGTTTCATTTAAAAAGAAAAGAAAATAAAGATTTGTATGCAGAGTGATCCAAAATACTTACATCACTTTGCAATAAAGATTATAAGCCTAAAGGTTAAAGTGAATTAAAAGAATAGATAATGAAAATCGTATTTGAATTATCTAATGGAACTAGGAACAGGAAACTTGCCATTAAAGACATGAATATTCATGTAATTCATTAAACGAAATGACAACTACGTCAAGTGTTGCAAAAGTATAAGACAAAAGATAAGTAAAAGTAGAAGTAAGAAACGTAAAAGGAAAAGTCAATTTGTAATCGAATCACAAAGAAAGTAGTGTAAAATAAATTGAAAAGTATACGAACAAAGTAAAATGGTTACAAAAAAAATGTTGGTAAACAATGAAAATAGTGTGAAAGAAATTAAAAGTAAATTTCTGATAAATAAGAATAGAAGTTTATACAATTTATGTAATTATGTTTAAATTGGAAAGTTCTAGGATTAGTAGTCACCACTAAGCATTTCTAGTGCTCAGCACGTAGTGTTTACTGCGTGCAGGTTTTAAAGTATTGAAGGAGCTTGATACATGGAGAAGCAGAATGCGAAGATGAAGAAAGTTAGTTGTACTTTTATTTTTAGTATTTATGGCATGTATATACTTAGACAGTGAGAGTACAGAATTGAACTGTATTAAAGGTACTTTTTATTAAATAATAAATATTGTTGTTGTTTTGATAATGTCAGTTAAAGAGTTGTAAATGACTATTATTGATATATGATTTGTTGTGCCTCTTAGAAGCTGTGTGGATTGTTTGAATTTTTCAGGAGGCTAGTAAGTTCTAGCCATTGTGCTGCCGAAATTTCGTAAATTGAATAAAATATTAAATTGTATCAAAGTTGTTTGGCAATAATTGAAGTTTGAAAAAAAATTTTACCGTTTATCGCTAAGTTTCGCATCGAAAAATACTATTCTGATAAGGGTGTTACAATTGCTCTTCAATTTGGCTTCACCAGTTGGTTTTTTGGCTTGTTGCTTCTTCCCACCACCATCTATTTCCACAAAAGAAAAGAGGTTGTCCTTGTGTAAGCGAAGTTTCGAAACCAAAACCAGTTATCCTTCCATATAACCACAGTAAGTAACCAAGAACCTAACAGTTACTTTGACAATAGAGAATATAACCATCTAATTGAAATGAAAACACTGGCAAGAGTAATGACATGAAAATTTTGTCTTCTTCAGTTGCTCAGCAGTCTTCACTGCTTCAGCCTCTGCCCTCTCAGCTTGACTTCCAGCTAACTTCTTTCTGAATAAATCCACTTCTTCATTTTTTTGAACACTGTGAAATGTTAGTTATACAAATTTCAAACCAATTTAGCCAGTCATTATATATTTATGCCCTTTTCTTAAGGTGCACAAAAAGAAACAGCAACCTAATATGAGAACTTATTTCCACTGAAAGGTTTATGAGCATCAGATTTATGACCCTGCGACAAATTCTTTGAGTCTCCTATTATTGTAAAGATCATAAAAACAAATGGAAGAAAAATGTGTGATTGTCAAATCACACACATGAACAAATCTTTTAGGAGAAAATATTTATTCAAAAAACAAGCATAAAAAGGAAAGCCATGGTATTATTAGTTCAACCAAAGCTTTAGAAGTTGCCAAAATAGAAAAGGTTTTGGAACAAAAAATTAAGGTTTTTAGATAGAAATTTAAGAAAATAAGAACTAAACAGAAGAATAAGAGAACAAAGCCTTGAAAACTCCAAATATTAGACCCTGTTAATAATGGAAATCTCAAACCTCTCCCAACAACTCAAATGGAACCTTAGATCTGGTGTTGATATGGCTAACATAGGCCACGACACCAAGGGACAAAAGGTTAGCAACAAGAGGGTTAAGCTTCATTAGCAAAACAAATGGCTATATGCTGCAAAGCCATCACGTTAGAATTATGTTCTCTCAGCAACATCGATATGGTAGAGAGCTAGATTAGAAACAACCGTTAAGCTTCATTAGCAAAGAAAATGGCTGGCCGATTTCATCGGCAGCGCCAAGGATGGCGACCTTGCAGTCAGAAATGGACTCGGAGGCGTAGCTATGGCGGAAGAGGTGGGAATAAGAGGTAGAGTGAGTTAGGGATTTAATTTATCTTAAGAGCGAGGATAATTTTAGCTTTATTTTGAGGTTATAAATATAGGCTTTATTGTATTTATCAGTTGAACCTTTTCAACCGTAAGATGGTATTACACATAATACTATTTATTGATCTAATGGATAAGAAAAAATGAAAGGTTTCAAATTCCATGACGAGAAATTAAAGGATAAGGAATTGAGTTTTACCCAATTCTGGAGGTTTTTAAATGTAATGAAATAATTAAATTTTACACATAATACTATTTATAAATCATTATTAATTTAATCATAATCAAAATTTATGTTATTAATTTTTTAAAAAAATAAAGTTGTTAAAGAAATTTATGTTAACATACTTAATTTGTCACTTTAAATAATAATAATAATAATAATAATTAATAATTAATAATAATAATAATAATAATAATAATAATAATAATAATAATTTCAACAACAACAACAACAACAATAATAATAACAACAACAACAACAACAACAACAACAACAACAACAATAATAATAATAATAATAATAATAATAATAATAATATTATTATTATTATTATTATTATTATTACCCAAAAATATTAATTTAAAAATTTAAAAATTTAAATTGGTATAATTATTGTATATAATTATATTATTAATTTAAATATTTAATTACACATATAAATATTGTGCAAAAATAATTGAATATTAATTGATACTAAAGGAAAATGAAATTAGTTGCTAAGTTGATTATATACATATATAATTACATTAATTGGTAAAATTTCATTAATAAAATAATTATATATAATTATATTATTAATTTAAATACTCAATTACTTATATAGATACTATACAAAAATAGATAAATATTTAGTTGAGTGATATTAAAAAAATAAAATTAATTGCTCATGTGATTATATACTCATATAATTAAATTAATAGGTAAAAATTTATTAATATAATAATTATATACAATTATATTATTAATTTAACTACTTAATTACTTATATAGGTATAAATTTACCTATAACATAAATTTATGATAACAATATAGGTGTCGTATTTGTTGGATTGAGAACTCAAAGAAATAAATGGATGTGTTAATGCAACCGCCATGTGAAAATTGATAATGTAAAAATTATCCTAAAAATGGATTAGTGATAAAAATTATGAGAATTGCTTGACGAGATTTCAAAACAAGTGTTAAATAAATTAGAAAACTTAGTGATTAAGCATGTCTACATATGTAGACTTAGAAATTAATCTACCATTACCGACTTTATATACTTATTTCTAGAAAAAAAAGAAAATATCATAATAATTACATATTTATAGGTTAAATTATTTAGATATAAATTTCTTATTAATATAGTCACTAAATAAAAGTTTACATGAATTTAGTTTAGATTAACTTATAATTCAATTTTTTCAATTTCCCTACGGAATGAAATTTTCGTAGGTAAATTTCCTATGGAATTATGTTTTCGTAGGTAAAATACCGACGAAAACATAATTCCGTAGGGGATTTTCCTACGAAATTAATTTTCCGTAGGCAAAATTACCGACGGAATAATTTTCCGTCGGTAATTTCCCTACAAAAAAATAATTCCAATGGAAATTTCCCTACGAAATAATTTTTCGTCGGTAATTAACTACGGAAAATTATTATCGTAGGAAATTTACCGACAAAAGTAGGATTCCGTCGATAATTTACCTACGGATTTTTACAAATCCGTCTCTAATTTCCGTTGATAAATTACCTACGAAAGCCAAGTTTACGACAGATTTTTACAAATCCGTCTCTAATTTCCGTTGATAAATTTGGGCGGCAAATTTCCCTCCATTATTTTCGACGGATTTATTATTTCGTCGTAAAATACATATTTTCAGACATTTTTCCCTACGGAAAACATTTTTTCGTCGATAATTGCCTACGAAAAATTTTTCGTCAGTAATTTTTTCGTTGTATTTGAGAATTTTCTTGTAATGAATTTATAAACTCAGAACTATTCTATTTCACTCTTTATATCTTTATGTTGAGTTAGTATTTCATTTATTTGTTTTTGTGTTTTGGTGTGTTTTCATAGTTTGGTTAAGTTGTTTTGCTTTTGTTCATGAAAAAGTGGCGTATGTGTTCAATGGTTAAGCATAAGTTAAAGCGAATTATAGGTGTCTACGAGTTTTAAATGAGCATGAGAAAGCATGATAAAGTGAGAAACTTCAAGAACAATTGAGGTTTAAAAATGTATGGTAGTGAGTTGGAATTAAAAGTGTTATTATGCATGATTATAGATAAGTTATAATGCATTGGGGATTTGAGGGGTTTTTCCTTAGGATTTCATTTGAGTGGTTGGATGGTAAATTAATTCATTTCTTCATAAGAGTGGTTTATAGAGGGTTTTAGAGGTATAAAAATATCTCATTTGAAGCATAAAAGGGTCACTCGACCGAGTGGACCCAGTCACTTAGTCGAATTCCCTTTGAGCTTCCCTTTTTCAAAACTATATTTTTTTTTTGCACCAAAAGGGACAGCCAGCAACCAATCAGTCAAGTGTCCCCCTTACTCATCCAAGTGGTGTGTTTTTAAAAGCCCTTATGCCCCACTCGACCACCATTTCTCAACCACTCATCCACTTAGTTTTTTCACTATCTCAAAGAGCAATTCTCACTCTCCCGAGTGATCTTAAACCAAGGTTGAATTTCTTCAATTTTTCTTATCAATTTACATCAAGTAAGTGGTTTATAACTTCAATTTATGCATTATACATTTGTTATGTTGATTAAATTGGCTTGGAAATATTGTTGAAACATGATAACTTGGGGTGCTTTCACTTTCATTTTGATGAAAAATTTGTTGTTGCCCTTATCTTTATTATGCATTATGCTTAATGTATGAATGTTAGTGATGCGTAGTTTCAATTTTGGTGAACTTCCAGGTTCATTTTAGCCTTAATCTTGTTTTTGCAATAAGTGCACACCAAGTGTTTGATGAAATGCATGCATGGCTTTGCTTTCACAATTTAGCTTGAAAATTCTTCACTTTTATCATTTGCATTTGTTCTTATTTATCATCATTGCTTTCTCAAATATCATTTGCACTTTGATATCAATGTTAAAAATGTCATGTTCATGTTATATAGTTAGTCAATATGGTTAATTAGTTTTCATGGTTTAGTCACTTGTTGAGATTCAATTGCCATGTGCTAGTTATTCTTTAAGCTATATCATGTTGCAATTCCACCTTTCAAAGAGCACTTAGTTTTTTTTCACTCACATTGTTCAATTATATTATTAGAAGCATGGCGCTAATTTTATGCAAGGATTGGTATTATCCTTGCTTGTTTATTTTGGAATAATGTGTACATTTTAACATATTACTCACTAATTTTTGTTCTCTTATTTTATGTAGTGGCTCCTAAGAAAGCTAAGCATGATAAAGCTTCAAGTTCTTTCGGTTTCCACTTCCCGAGCTATATAGATAAGGTTAAACAATTGTGTTATGCATACTTTAGCATATACACTTATGTCAAGTCAGCATACTTGAGTGAGATTTACTTGGATATACAAAATGGAAACTTATGGAATGAAAGTTTGCCCTTGATCAACAACATTGGTTAAAAGGCCTTCATGGACTATAAATCCAAGGTCTACCCAGATCTAGCAAGGAATTTTTTATATTCTTTTGAATGTTATTTTAAGGGTGATAGAGATCTTGGCACTGTCAGCTTTAAGTTAGGAAAGAAACCTTATTCGATGAACTTCCCTTAATTTTCAGAATTATTAGGTTTTTCAGTAGATACCATTGAGGAACCTCCCTATACTTCACATGAGAATTGGGAAATTATGTGAGACCCCATCAATCCTGAACCATGGAAGGATGGTATGTTTAAGGCTTATGCACTCAAAGATCATGACCTTTGAGTTCTTCATATGTATCTACCTAAAAACATCTTTAACTATCTTTATGGGCTTAGTGCGGCAAACTCTCAAGAGATTATGATTTTAAGATGCATGACTAAGGGGATTCCCATCAATGGAGCATATATTATAGCATAAAAAATTAAGGAATTTCAGAAGAAACCCACTAGGGTAAAAGAAATTTTCATTGGATGGATTGCTACTATTTTGGCACAAGCTGTGAATCATGAAGCCGTGGGAGATCCTCTTGAAAGTGATTTGGAGTATATTGACTTTGCTATGCTTATACGCATGAAGATTTTGGTACCTAAACCTCATCATCATTGGGCTACAAGAGCTGAATATTTGCATTTGAATAAGATCAGGAGGAAGGGAATAACAAAGAGGAAAATGATATGCATGAGAATGAAGACCATAAGGAGGCCTGTCACCAGGAGCCACCTCTAGTTGAAGATGCCTCTACATCTATAATTACTAGTAGATTTGATGTGGTCAATGTTCAGATTGATAGTTTGCAAGGACAAATGGACATTATGCAAGAAAGCCTTGATGAGCATAAAAGGAATTTTCAGCAGTTTGTTCAAAGTTTTTGGAAACAATTTTCTCCTCCAGATTTGCCACCACAATGAGTTACTTTGCTGAGGATAGCAATTTTTTTAGGGAAATAGCGCTTGTGTGTTAAGCTCAAATTTTCAGGAAGTAGACAAATGTACCTTTCTTTTTTCTTTCATGAATTTCTTTTGTTTTTGTTTGTTTTTCTATGTTAGTAGCTTAGTAAGGTTAGTTTTCTTTAGTTAAATGTTTTGTTATGAGAGTGCTTAAGTTCAAAATTATCCTTTAACTTACACTAAAACTTAGTTTGCCCCAGTTTATCTTCAAAGTCGAACTTGTTGAACTTGAACTTAGAATGTGCTATGTTTAAAATTCTTTTTTAGCATTAAGAAGAGTATGTTGTTTAATGAATTTTTAGCTAGTTTAAAATTCAATTTGGCTTATATTTGTTAGTTTTTAATTTTTGAGCACTTAAGACCAGTTTTTAAAATTAGAAGAAAAACAATGCATTAAAATAGCAATTTTTTTTAGGGAGATAGAGCTTGTGTGTTAAGCTCAAATTTTCAGGAAGTAGACAAATGCACCTCTCTTTTTTCATTCATGAATTTCTTTTGTTTTTGTTTTTTTTTCTATGTTAGTAGCTTAGTAAGGTTAGTTTTCTTTAGTTAAATGTTTTGTTATGAGAGTGCTTAAGTTCGAAATTATCCTTTAACTTACACTAAAACTTAGTTTGCCCCAGTTTATCTTCAAAGTCGAACTTGTTGAACTTGAACTTAGAATGTGCAATGTTTAAAATTCTTTTTTAGCGTTAAGAAGAGTATATTGTTTAATGAATTTTTAGCTAGTTTAACATTCAATTTGGCTTATATTTGTTAGTTTCTACTTTTTGAGCACTTAAGACCAATTTTTAAACTTAGAAGAAAAACAATGCATTAAAATAGTTGAGTAAGAAATTTTAGAACACTAGAACCTTTCTCATCACCTTTCAAAGCTAAAAGTAACTCAAAACCAGCTAGAAAGTGATCTAGGCAATATTTTTCTTATTGAGCCATATCTTAAACTTGTTTCCTTATCCTATATGATACATTTATCCCTTGTTAACCATTTTAAGTTTAATGAGGTATTCTTAATTCGTGCTAGATTTATTTTTCTTGTTACACTCATTTATTAACCATATAGCCTAAAGAATTTTTAGTTTCCTTTTTAGAATTGACCACTTCAGGATTTGATGGATTAATTTTGTTAGGTATTTTGAAGATTTTAGTCAGGCAAGTTTTGGTTTTATTGTCAAGATTTATTGATGAAGTCAGGTGAAAAATGATTTAATCTATAATTGTTTGTTTTAGTTTGGTTACTTAAATTTCTGTCTTTAATTTAGTTAAATCTTCACCATTACAACTTTGGGATTTCTTTTCTCTCTCACACACAGTTTTCATTCTAAAAAATATAAGATGTTTCATATATACATAAGTTTCCTTTAGGTTCAACATTTAAGGTCTTAATCTTATTTTCCTATATTACTAGCCGATCTAGTATATTTCTTAGACACCGATCAGAGACCTAGAAGGAGAAGACCTCCATACCTTATGGCATTTTTAATTTTGATAATTGATTGATCAATTTCATCTAAACTCTCCTTCACTACAAGGTTTGATAAATGCACAATATCTCATATGTAATAACTCATATTCTAAGATACTGCCTTTACACTCTTTATTCTCTCTCTTCAAATATCTAGTAGCACCTTGATTGGAACTTGTATTATCAATTATTAGCATGAAAATTCAGTCTATTCCTAAATCTAACAAGCAAGTCTTAACCATCTTTCATATTGTCTCCCCTTATGATTATGCATTGGACAAAAGTTTAAAATCCTTTTATGACAGTATTCCTTATCTATTTAATGGGCTATTAAACACATATAATTTAGATTTGAATAAATGTCCAACAGTCTGTTGTAAGACATAAATGTTGAGATTTTAGGACACTTTTTTTCTCCTTCCCATAAACTTTCAAGCAATCTCTTACCCCATTAATGTAAGATGGAACCACTCCTAGGTTCCAAAGCATTAGAATAATTCCTAAACCCTTTCTTCCCAACAACTCTAGAGGGAATTTCATCCAATGTGACATACCTAGCAAGCTCCTTTCAAAGTTCCTCCACATCAAAACCCTTCACTCTAAGGCTTTCACTCCCACACCTAAAACTAGAACTATAGCCCTTTTGTGATGTCTTGAGTACTTTATAAGGATACTCTTTATATTGGTTATTTAAATGAGCCCACATAGTACTAGTTCCATGTATCTTAGATTCATAAGCATATGATTTCTCATAACATATACAAATTGCACTAGTTTTATCTTCATGCTCTATCAACTGAAAATTATCTTATATAGCAAAAGTTTTATTAAAACCTAACCTATTACTTTTTTCACTACGGATGGGCCAAGGAGGGTAAAAAATGTTTTTACTTCCAGAATCTTCATTTTCAACATTTATCAATGAGGTTGGGTTACTTTTATCTATGATGAATATGTAATAAAATAATTATTAAATATGATGAATCTAATCAAAAAGCAAATAATGATTCTAAGTAAGACGATAAAGGAAACACATATTAGAAAAGCTAAGGGCCTGTTTACTTACAGAAAACTGCTCCAGTTTTTCAGAAAATTTTTCCACAAAAAACAGAAAATAGAGATCATGTTTATTTTCGTCAGTTTTCTAAAATAGAAAAAAGAAAATGAATTTTTCAGTTTTCCAAAATAAAGAAGAAATTGAAAAACTAATAAAAGATGTTTTCCAAATTTTCTAAATAATATTAATACACACACACATATATATATGTACATACACACACATATATATGCACATACACACATATACATATACATATACATATACATATACATATACATATACATATACATGCATATGTAAATTTTTGTATGTGCATACATACATAAGCATATGCATATGCATGTGCATGTATATGTATATGTAGTACATGCATACATACGTACATATGTATATGTATATATATGTATATACATACATATGCATATGTATATGTATACATACATATGTATATGTATGTATATATATGTGCATATATACACATACATATGCATATACAAATATACATATATACATATATGCATGCATGCATGTATGTATCTATATACATACATATACATATAAATATGTATTTATGCATATACATATACATATACATATGCACATACACACACATACATGTTCATATACATGTATCTGTATGTGCTTATATGTGCATACATGCATGCATGTATGTATCTATATACATACATATACGTATAAATATGTATTTATGCATATACATATACATATACATATATACATATGCACATACACACACATATATGTTCATATACATATATCTATGGGCTTACATGTGCATACATACATATGTATATATATGTATGTACATACATATATATACATATGGATATGTATATATATATATACACATACATGTACATATGTATGTATTCATATATACATGTGTATGTATGTGCATATAATATATATATATATATATATATATGTACATACATACACACATACATATATAAATATACGTATGTATGTATGTACGCATACATATATATGTAATATCTATATGTATGTATATATATATATATACATACGTGTGTATACACACACACAAATAAACGCTCCAGTTTTTCATTTATTGATAAATAAATGCGTTTTCTAAATTTTCTACGGAAAATAAATACTCTAATTTTCTAAGAAAATAGAAAACAGAAAACAGAAAATTATTTTCTGTAAGTAAACGCACCCTAAGTTTTTCCCTTGGGTGCCCAAAAATTGAAAAATAGAAAATAAAACAAAGTAGAGGGCATACTGCATATATAGATGAAACTCATACACATGATCAAGTGATGTCTAAAAAGAAAAAGGAAAACCAAATAGTTGCTTTTTCTTACACTAGACTCGTATATATTATACGATCCTAAGTATTTCTCAACAAAGAGAAATAAACCAAACCATTACATGGTATATCAAATTAAGGCCATGATAGGATATTTTACAGAGAGAGAGAATGAGTAAATCTCTCATATGACTGACTGAAAAAATCCTGATATGATCACTCATACTTAAGAAGTCTTGTATCCAAATATCTCCAACAAAGAAGACCAAGTACCTATGATTGCAATCACAACTCCAAAAGCAAGAATGACAACATCAACAACTATAACATTCCAACTTAACTCATCCTTGAAAACCACATGATGCTTCCTGCTATCTCACACCTAAATTTCATGTAAAATTCTAATAAACTATTTATATTATTTTCAGTTCCAATCACTTTAAAAAAGATTCTTATTTCCTTATTCTTTGATTTTCATTTTAAAAGGAAAAAAATCTTAGTTACAATCACAACAATTTAGAGTCCAATTCGGCAAATTTGGAAAAATAAAAACACAACATTCTCGCCCACATCTCACACCCAAATTCAAATTTAAGTTCAAAAGAAAGAAACATTGGTAAAATCAAATTATATTTCTTAAATAAAAAGGATTATAATTTATCGAGAGATAGATAGGTAGTGATCAAATGACCTTGATTGGAGCAAAAGAACTAGATGAATCGAAATTAGGTTTGAGATGAGTGTGGACGCTGGACGAAACAATGTCGTTGTTGGGATCATAATTGGGATTAAGAGATTGATCGATGCCTTAAAATCTCCTCTGCTTCTTCTTCTGTCATTGGCTTTCTTGTTTGAATAAAATGGTGTGAGATTAGAGTTTTAGGCATCCATCGATAAGAATAATGTGGCTTTATTTGAGAAACGGAGAAGAAAATGGTCAATTGAGAGAACCAAGAAAATGGTCAGTTTAGTAAATAACTCGACTTATTATCATATAGTCCGACTTTTTCTTACATTAAAATTGAAAATATAATCCAATTCGATCTAAATTTCATCTAAAGCATTTTTTTTATTTGATTAATTGGATTCGATCGGGTTGGATGGTTCATCAAAAAATTTGAATAGTCCTACGGAGGTAAACAAATTGTGCTAAAAAATATTTGTTGAAACCAATTAAGAAGTTCATTTACTTGTTTTGCCAATTTAATCTTCTACTCAAATATATTTTTTCCAACATATGGCATCTTATAATATGTAAATAAACTAATTTGTACACTGAATTCTTTTCTGCTACAAATAAATAAATAAATAAAGCCTCAGGATGACGAATAAATCACTATGACAGAAAACAAGCACTACAACAACTCAAACAAAGGATCCCAAACTATTATCTTCCCTTTCAAATCGATGATATGATATGATGATCATGAACGTTATAGTTATTCAAACCCCATAGAGAGCGAGCTTATACTTTACAGTTTTGAAATCAAATTAATTGGCCAAATTAGATACTAAGATTTTATGATTTTACACATGAATTTAATTGTGTGACTTTCTTTATGGAGATAAACATTTATACATTATATTTTACAAGAAAAACCAATGTTATTAAAATTGGATCGAACTGATCGATCAAACCGATTTAACTGAAAATCAGTAGGGTAAACTATTGATTTAACTAGTAAAAATGGGACTGGTCAAAAATCGAATTAGACAGGAGAAAATCGGAAAGAATTGGAAAATCGGTGAACCAGCTGGAACCCATTTTTTTCCTATTCTTCCAAAATGTTATCGTTTAAAAAAAAAAAAAGCATTTAGGGATGAATGCCTGAATCTGGATTCCAATTCATCATATTGCCATTTTCAAGTCAGTTTCTCATTTTGCATTTCACGGCCACCGATTGGCTTTGGTGGTTGCTATGGCGGTCAGTGTCAATGGGAAGAAAGGGAATGGCGTTGAAGAAGCACCGACTACCGACGGCGGTGGAGGCTAGGGTCAGATTTCTACCTCCACAAAACCTATTAAGGCAATTTATCAGCCAACTGATTACAAGAACACCTGCAAGCAAAGCCTTAATCAAGCTGCAGGAAACACCAACGATCCTTACAAGCTTGTTCAGGCTGGATTTTCAGTCGTTATTGATGATTTGATTAAGGCTGTTGAGAACTCCACGACCTTACACTGCTATTTTGGATCTCAAAAATTAATTCAATCAAGTTGGGGATTTTGATGTTAGCAAGCTTGATGATATGACTCTTGCCATAGGTGATGGTGTGTCATTATCTATTATTCTTTCATTCTTTTGTCTCCTTTTTTTCTTTTTAGCATAATTGAAGCAGTCCAATGCTTATATGAGTTTAATGATTTGATATGGCATGTAGGATATTACAGCTTCTGTACTTGAGCCATGCGAGCATATGTTTTTGTTTTTTGTTGGTTTTATTCTAACCATTGGCATTTTGACAGGGGCCAATGAGTTTCAATGATCCAAATGCCTGATGTGGTGTTGGAATATGCGGTCAGGAAGGGCGTATTTGTGTTAATGTTGTTCTGGTAAGGCCGAATCCTCATCTCCGAGCCTTTAACGTTTCGATGGTTAATGCTATTCAAATGCCTACTCAAACTCCATACAATTCATCATAAGCCAAGTTTAGCTATACCTAAGTTTTGATAATGAAATATCTACTAAAACCTAGGAATCTTGTTACAATTGACATGCACAATCATGTCGACTACTTCTCAGTTGCATCATATGCGCACTTAGTATCTCATTCTTATTATTATTGTTTTTGCAGGTGGCAGAAGCTCCTTGTACAAGACTTTGCAGCACAAATAACATTCTTACAGTAAATGGCAAATTTTCAGGACCAACACTATGTTACCAGAGTGGAAACAATCATAGTTGATATTCATGTTACCAGCAGGGAATCATTGTTAAAACTTGTATTTGATGAACGCTTAGTGAATGGTTAAAATGTTTTGTAATTTATTATTAAGATATTAATGATTTATATTTAATTTTTGATAAATGATTTTTTTTTTAAATTTTATATAGTAGTACTTATAAAATTATATTAATTAATAATATTTTAAAAAATAGAAAAAAATTCAATTAAATTTGATCGGATCAATCAAATCATGAATCTTAAATTTTATCGTTTTTTATCCAATTCGATTTTAATAACATTTAAAAAAATATTTGCGCGCATAGCGGGTTTCTTACTAGTTTATAAAAATAAAAATAAAAAATAAAAATTCATCGCCTCTGACCCCTTATTATTATTAATCCAATGTCCGACCTTAAATAGGGGTTGGCCGGAGTCTGACGCGGCAATATGAATCTGAACAATGGGTCCCATGTATGCTTTGGTGTCAAGTTCGTTTCCGTGATGCAGAAGGAGGCTTCTCCGTCTCAAAATTTCGATTAAAGTACAAAAGCTGGCTAACACATAATAACTGAACCAATCAAACAATTTCCGATTTAAATTTGTTTAAATTCATCGCCTTTCTTGTAAGATAGATGATAACCCTCCATACCCTCACTATCGGCGTTTGCAGATATATCACTTTGCTTAGAGGAACTTTTAGGGTTCTTCGATTTCTTCAATTCCGATAATTCAGATTCTTAGCTGAATTACAAATCTATGTGATACCCAGAACCAGTAAAATAAAACTGAAGAGAAAAAGTCACAGTAAGTCTATGCTGGTCTTTTTGTTCTTCGTAATTACGTTTCCTTTATCTTCTTATACTTAAAACAGAATATAAATATATGTGATTCTGTTCTCTGTTGCTTTGCTGAATTCTCTCAAGTTATATCTGTTTTGCCCTTGTTAGCGATTCAATTGTTTGTTATCTAATATTATTATTGTTATTATTCAATTTTTTTTTGCTGCTCCATTTGGCTTTGTTTATATTATTACTTAAAGTTTTTTTATGAAGCCTTTGATTGTGCACCTCTTGTTTGTTTGCAGTAAATTGATATCAAATTGGATAATTAGGGTCTAGTCTTAATTTCACTGAAGGCTTGTGCTTTTGTGGCTCATATTTCCAATAATGGCATCATCTCATAGTAATACCCACACTGAAGCTGCTAAAATGGAACAAGTTATTACTGAATTCTTTGCTAAAAGTCTCCATATTATACTGGAGTCGAGGTCTTCTTACATGTCATTTCGAAATTATAGTGGGGAACAAGCTATGTCATCACCATCTTCATCTTCACCATCCTCCTCAGGTTTGAGGCCAAGAGATAAATGGTTTAATTTAGCCCTTAGGGAATGCCCAGCTCCCCTCGAGAATTTTGATATCTGGCGCCAGAGCAATTTGGAGCCAATGGTTGTTGATGTGATTTTGCTGCAGCGGCCACTTGATTGGCTACCTGTTAATTATTCACCAAAAAAGGATTTTGGTAGGAATTTTTCATTGAAGGAGCGCTACCCTTGTAGTTGGAACTCTAATCAGGAAGAATTAGGATCTGAGGCTAAGAGTGAAAAAATCATAGAGAGATGGATAGTGCAATATGAAAGTCGGAGGTCAAGGGATAGTGGTTCAGGGAGTAGGCGGATGAGTAATACCTTGCATATGTTGTACAAGAAATCAATATTGCTTTTGAGGTCTTTGTATGCTACTGTCCGGCTGCTTCCTGCGTATAAGATTTTCCGTGATTTGAATTCATCTGGTCAAATTCGCACCTTCACTCTTACTCATAGGGTTTTATCTTTTGTGGAGCCCTTCACTCGCAAAGAAGAAGTTGAAATGCAGCATTTTGGATTCACTCCTGTGGATACTTCCTGTGGTAGGCTTTGCCTTTCAGTAGTCTATCGGTCATCACTTTCAGGTGTATGCTCAGAATCATCAACCCCAATGTCCCCCCAATTTATCCCGGATTACGTTGGGAGCCCATTGGCAGACCGACTTAAAAGGTTTCCTTCTCTTCCAGTGTCTCATGGTTCTCCATCATCCTTGCCATTCTCAAGACGGCATAGTTGGAGTTATGACCATTATAAAGCCTCTCCACCTTCATCTGGTTTATCACCATCTCCAACTCATTCAGAATCTCATGCGTCAATGTCTAATCCAAATTCCCATCACTTCCCACCAATGAACTTACCTCCTCACCCACCCGAAATGTCTTCAGTTCGTAAAAAGAATACGTGTTTTGATGAATATTGTCCTTCCCCTAACTTTACACCTTCGCCATCTCCTTCCCCACCAATCTATATTCCTGGGAGTAATCTTTCTAAGGCTCTTTCACGATCAGAAAGTGCACCAGTTAGTATACCCGCAGCTAAGCTTGCTAGTTCCCCTGTCTTGTTCAACAAGCAAATTTTGCCTCCATCTCCTCCTATCAGAGGTACCAGATATGGGAATCCTAGGACAGATACAGGTACAGGTTTTGTCCAGACAGTTGTATCCATTGAGAAGGTATCATATATGTTCATGAAAGTGAGCTTTCTCTACAGACACATTTTGTTTTCTTAAAATATTCTTTTTGCATTATGCAGATGTTCTCTCTTGGAAAAGATGATACTAGAAAATCTGGGATGAGGATATCATCATCAAACAGCTCTCCCCAGATTTCATTTTCCAGAAGTTCCAGCAGATCTTTCCAGGATGATTTTGATGATTCTGATTTCCCTTGCCCATTTGATGTGGAGTATGATGATATGATAGATCCAAGTAACAGGTAATTGGTCAAGTAATTTCTACCGTCAAATTACTAGTGTGTTTGGGTGAAATAATGTAATTTCAAAATGTGTCCTTATGTTTGAAGTTCATGTGCACATTCAAATACTATGTTATAAGTGCTTCTGCATTAGAGTCAAGTTCTTTCACTTTTCTTGGCTGAACGTACAAAGAATAGCTTACTGCTGACTGTAACATGTCCTATAAATGTCATCTCATGGGATATAAATATAACAAATATTTGTGGTCCAGAACATAAATCCTTCAAACATTGGGGAGTCATGATGTTCTTTGAATTTTATGTTTTGTTATTTTATTGATTTGAAATTGTTAAAAATGATTATTATTAGGGATCTAATAGCTCTATTCCTGCTATGTTTCTTGGAAATTTCCCTCATTTTTGCTGAAGTGTGACAAAATAAATGTATAGGGGCTTAATAGCCAAAACTTAATAAGTTCAGGGGCATCAAAATGTGTTTTGCTTAAAAGAAAAACAAAAAGAATTTGATTAATTTTGGAAGATTCATTATGGAAGATTGATTAAATCATGTCGCCTAAAAGAAGACCAAAATGTAATCATACTATTTCTGAAGTTGCCATCCCCATATATCGTTATTTGATGTCAGTGGCTTTTGCTTTATGTTGGAGATTTAGAAGTCTATTATTTTTGGCATTCATGTGTATAACTTGAAATTAGATTAAGTGCTTTTCTAAATTTCTTTGACTACATGCTTCAGAATTCTTGCTGTCCCCATTCTTATGAATTGAATTACAGTGTGAGACAAATGTGGTCCTGTATTTAGCCCACACTTCTGAGCAACAACTTGGTGTTAGGGATTTTACTAGATTAAACTTCAATTCTTTCTGGTTCTTTAATAATTCCAATAATGTAAAGCACTTTCATTTTGCTATGTGTTTGTTTTGAACTTTCGCCAGATATATGGAAAATCAATGTTATGACATAAACATATTTGTACATACTCAGTAACCACTTATTAGATTAATTGCCGATCAATCCAAACAAGGTTTTTCTTTTCTTGTACACTGGAGAAAAGGCATTAATTCATTCACTTCATGGTATTATAATTTGTTTGAAATTTTGTGTAGAACACTTTTGGTCATGTTGACAGCATGTGGCATTACAAATAACATGTGAGATTACTCTGGATGTCAATGTTTGTTTACTATGAACTTTAATTAAAGCAAGTGGATTATGCATTCATTATTTGCATGCTTCCTTTCTTCTGTAGGCTTGCATGTTCGGTCAAGAATCACAAACAGTGCAGATTTTTAAAATTCCATGACCATTTCCAATTTTAGTCTTGCAATGCGTGTCATTGCATGCAATATAGTTGTATTTGCTAAAACTTCAATTTTTTAACTTATTCTGAAATATATTATTTGTCTTCAAACGAGTCGCTTTACGACCTTTTGTTCTGGTTAAATGAAAACATAAAATGGATGAGAATAAGCAAAGCACAAGTGGAAAAAAGTTTTTATTCTTCTTAAATATATTAGCAATTCAAAGTTGTGTATGTGTCTTCCAGGTATCAATCCTTTGATCCCAAAGGCCATTTCTGTAATCCACTTGAGCCTGGAGGATTCTATCCAATTAAAAAATCACAGGATGCTGCTGTTGGTGCTCTAGTACGAATGCTCAAGAAAGCTCCTCCTCTGCACCAAGACTTCTCCACACCAGATTTGTCACAAGACTCAGCATCCAAACTTCGCAGCAGCAGCCACCAAGAGCATGTTCAGGCCTCCGAGGTACCAGCTTCTTTGGGTATTGCATCCTCAAGGATTGCTAGACCAAAGACTACAGCTGATGCATTGGAAGAACTCCGCAGTTACAGAGAGATCATGAAACAGTTGTTGCTTAGTCGAGATGGTACATCCAATTCATCAGCTAACCTTACTTCTACCGACAAATCTACTGGTGGCAGTGCAATTGCTGGCTGAACTTGTGTTCTTAATTGCACATATGTACAGCATAATGGTTTTGGAGGTGATTTCAATGCATACAGATGAATGTAATTTATTAGCGCCCGCTTCATTGTGTATATATGAGGCGATATGATATAACGGAGTAGGTTTATGCCATGTTCGAAAGGTGACAAGGTTTCTATAGATGAACATTTGTCCCCCTAACTTTTGTAGGTAGGTTGTGTTTTATGTTATTAACTACAAAAAATATTGAGGGCTTGGCTCCTGTGCCATGCATTAATGATATATTTTTCTCCAAGTCCCAATAGTTTTTTTTTTTGGCTTAATACATCTGTAGCTTCCTTGTAAATATTGGTTATTTTGGCTTAATACACACGTTTGGTTAATTGTATAACATTAGCCTATACAGTATTTAATTTGTATTATATTCTACAATATTCGGTACAAAATTGTATTAGCATATAATATTTTAGCTTGTATTTGGTGTATAATGCCGTAATATATTATTTTTTAAAACATTAAAAATAGGTGCAATTAAATTATTTTTATTGAAACTAATTTAGATAAAATTTATAATTATAAAATATAATTTTTAATACATATATCAATTTATGGTAATGGGGGCGGTGGTGGAAGCGGTGGTGGTGGTGGCAACAGTAATGATGGTGATGTTGGCGGTGGTGGGGGTAGTGATGACGGCGGTATGGTGGTGAGGGCGGTAGTGGTGGTGGTAATGTTTATGGCGGCAGTGGCAGTGGTGGTATTGGCGGAGGTGTCGACAATGTGGTGGTGGCAGTTGTGGCGACATGGTGGTAGTGGTGGCAGCGGCAGCGGCAGTGGCAGTGGCAGAAGTGTGGTCATAGTGGTGGCAACGACGATGGTAGTGGAGCAATATTTAATATTAATACGATATTTATCGTATTACATAAATTTAATGATTTGTGGTGTATTAATTTATAAAGTATATGTATGATTATGAGATATATAGTGTAATATATTATCCCTATATTAAATTTTCGGAAACCCTTCTAAACACCGTACTTTTATTAGCTTTTTTTATATTATACTATCACATTCACAATACAGAAAACCAAATATGCTTTTTTAATCTTCTGAATTTTTAATTTTTATACATAATAGGTTTTTAAATATTGATGTAGAATTTTCTTCCTGTAAGAAAGTGATGCTTGTATCGTGTAGACTAAAAGTTGCACATTTCTTTTTCATTAGAAAGAAAACTTTCCATCAATGTTTAAGGATCAATTGTGCAACATATATTGATAGTTAGAATTGAGTGATTTTGGAAAATAAAAAATAGGATTGAGTGATTTTTCAAAAAGGAGAATTTCAAACCCTTATGGGAAACCTAATATTCTTGAAGAATTTATAGCTAGACAATTAAACAATACACTACAAGAAAAATCAATTTTGCCGATAGGGAATTTCCGATGGAATTGAGAGAATTTCCACAGGAAAACCAAATTGACAATGGAATTTAGCGACGGAAAATGACGTTGGAGAACCAGTTGTAGGCACTTTTACCGATGGAAAACATGTTCCGTCGGTAATTCCGCCGGGAGGTGTCGACTGAAAAACTGTATTAATTTGTCTATTTATCGACGGATTTAAATCCGTCGTTAAAATTACCAACGGCATTATATTTTCCATCGGAAATTTTACCGACGGAAATAGGTATTAAGCAGGCAAATTTCCGACATGTAAATTTAGCGACGGTAGGTGTATTTCCGTCGGTAAATTTGCGTCACAATAAAAAATATTTGCGACGGAAATATCCGTCACTAACAATATTACGTCTTTGCACATGATATATTAACATACTATTCATTTCTCAACCATCATTCAATATCCACACAAAAATTCCAGTGTCTTAAATGTCAATCTTTTTACTAATGTTTGAGGTAAATATTTGAATGGCTCCCACACTGAACATGCATGGGTTTAAAATAAGTACCAGAACAGATGTGAAGAAGCTATAGAGCATTGTAAGTTATCTAAGTCTCCATTTACTTGAATGAAGACATGATTTATCAAGATCAACTGAACCTCAAGTCTGATTCATCATTTTGCTTGAGTAAACTAAATATATGAATAAATGAGATATATATTTTTTTTACTCTCCACAAGCATAAATGATATATATATTTTTTGAAGCTTTAATCAATTGAAGGCAATGCAATTATTCAGTAAACTATAACAAATTTACTCTCCACAAGCATAAATGAGATATATATTTTTTTTAGATAGAGTACCAAGTTCAGGTGGTGAAAATGTGTCAAAACCTTCAATTCAGCAAAAAATTCTTTTGAAGCTTGCATGTCCATCTTCTTGATTGCTGCTTTCTGCATTAAAAGTAGAATATATTGGCCTTTTAGGAACTGAAATATGAATTATTAAAAAAAATACGGACACCCTTTTCCAAAGAGCACAAAGGGCTAACAGCATGAAAAAGATACAAGGAAGAATGAACAAATGTGCATTTTAGCAGATATCAAAAGGAAGTTATGCTCAGGATTTTCATAAAAATTCAAAAAAAAAAAAAATTTGCTTAGGTTGTCTTTTGGAAATGTGCATTTTTCCAAATGTGCTTTCTGTGGTTGTGGCTTGTGGGAAACTTGCACAATGGAAAATATTTCGTAACCGACTTGGAGTAAGCTCTTTCATAAAAACATAATGATTTTTCTCCAAACAGCAAGGTGTTTGCATTGCTAGCTTGGTTTGCTTGAACTAATTCTAAAGCCAAAAGAAAAATTTCAGTTTGATGTTTTTTTCTCAAAGCTAACTGTTATCATAATGAAGAAACCAAACCAAAGCAAAAACCATAAATGCTATGAACAAAATAGCTTCAAATAAATGATACCTCATACAAGAAACTTTGCACGACTACCTAAGGATATACAAATTAATTGACAAATGATGTTATAACCACTAACTTAGCTTTAAAACTTGCAAATGGAAACAATTAATGGACATGATTGTTCACATCTCCCATTCATTCACCGGATGGTTTTCCATTCCTTTCCTCACACCTAGTTTTGCTAAGCTACTCAATCTAGGATCCTGAATTCTGCAAGCTAAAAATGCCTTAAGCAAGCAAACTTGGGTGATAAAAAGTATATGAAATGATACATTAACAAACTAACTCAAATGAAAAACATTCTACAATCAAGCTGTTTTATATTAAATGACTATTTCTAATGAACTACAAATTTAAATGGCCTTATCAAATATAAAAAAGATTTACCAGAGTAGGTTACTTTAAATCCATTCACTATGGGATCATATCATGTGATAGAATGCCCCTAGATATCATATAAGTATTCCAATCTGAAAATGAAAAAAGGAAATGTGTGGCACCCAAATTAATTCAAAAAGCTCATTAGGGGTTTTCCGAAAGACCATGGATTCGAGTAAAATTCACTGTTTGCATGAGCAAAACTGACATGAAAATTTCATAGTTTCTTCAAGATTCCTCATCCAATACAATCTCTCAAAATGATTGTTATCAAACCTGCCTCTTAGAGAAGCTTTTTTGAAGTTATTCATTTTCATGAGAGGTGATTTTATAATCTTTTATTTTGAAAAAGGTCAATTGCCACATACCCTTAAGATTTGACCAGAATTACTAAAGAATCCATAAATTTTTAAGCTTGAATTTTGAAATCATTGACTTCTGTTTATTGTTTAATCCTGTTAGGATTTAGTTTTTGTTCTCTTAGTCAAAGTCACATCTTAGAAATCAAATAGTTTAATTTCAAAAACTAGAAGAATCTACTAGTTCTTAATCTTGGAAGTTGTAATCAATTTTATTCTTTACTTGATTTTTACAGTAGTACTTAGTCATTACATATCAACTTAATGGCTTCAACAATGATCTTCAAGCAAAAAGATTAAAAGGTTAACAAAAGTACAACTCAAACTGGTCATAGTTCAATTTTAAATAAGGAGAAGCAATAATAAAATTATGGTCAGACTTAAGGGGATTATATGGTAACTAACCCCAATAAAAATTAATTTTACTTGCATACCAGTTACCAAACAAAAGAAATTTCAATGAATGAGGGGTTATAGGGAAAAAAAAAAAAGATGAAAGAAACAAGAGAAAAAGAAAAAGACAGGTTCCTAAAACCATGGATTTAGATAATTTAATTAATGTTAGAGTTCCTCGATTTCAAAATGACAAGAAATACAGATAAGAGGGGGAGTTTACTAGCATAAATCAAGGAAAAAAGCACAATGTTGAAATATTCCTGTAACAGCAATTTATCGTAACTGACATTTTGCGTCAGTAACATTCTAGTAATAATGATTTATCACAAATGAAAGTTGGACTGAGTACGGACCTAGCCTCTCAACTCTGCATAGTAAACAGCCCCAAAGCCACCTTGGCCAAACTGAAGTCATCAGTAGCCTGAGCAAGTTCTTCATATGAGAACTCTACTGATTTATCTACAGTTATGCGTGTAAGACCAGGAGATGGTGCCACACCAGTTGATTCTGCAGGTTTATTTAAATTACTTCTAGGACCTGAACCAAGAGAGCAAGGGAACCAATTATTCAATATCCATCATAAATCAAATCATTTGATTTTTTCCACATGTTTTAGCAATAAAGTAACTAGTAAACAGGACAACTATGCATGCATTTGTTGGTTTGTGATTAAAGGACGTGCTGTCTTCTTCTCTCTTATATATATATATATATATATATATATATATATATATATATATATATATATATATATAGTTTGTGATATGCATTTCAGGAGACCAGTAGCTTTCTCTCTCTTCCAAGGGCTCAATCCAGGTAGTCCTCTATTTTTGCAAGGTCAACTTAAAGAATTCCATTCAGAAGGAAAGATATCCTATTGTATATTATCCAATTAGGAACAAGATATTAGTATGTAACCAGAATATTCTCTAAATGTTGCAATTTTAAATCTTTTGACTTTGACAACTTTATCCAGATTTCAATTATTCATTACAATTTTATCTAAGCACTAATATTAGTTATAGTTTTGCAAGTTTCTGATTATATTTTGGTTACTAACTGTTAGGATAAGATGATCAACAAATAGAGTTTTGATTTACTACTTGAACATTAAATTTTATTTTAGGATAATATTGTCAAAACTAAAAGGCCTGGATAAAATTGCAAATATGTTTTGAAAAAAAAAATAAAAAAAGAAAATAAAATTGCAGAGATGTGAGAAAGATTGGATATTTAGGCCATTAGGTGCCTTCCATATATCAAGCCATGAAAGATGTAAGACTCCAGCAAGTAAAGACTAAGAGAAAAACATGGACAAAACAAATTACCAACAGAGTAAAGAGATTAGGTGGTCCCACTGGCAGCAGATCCAAAAGAGGAAGAAAAGGGGGTAGTAACGGTGAGAAACTAAATATTTATAAGAGAAACCATGATTGACAATAGGCATGAGATATTTCACCATATGTTACAGGGACATGTGACGCATGACCAAATAAAATTTCAAAAGCTCATGCAAATTATCACATTGTTCTGTTAAGTGCAACACCGCTCAACTTATTGCTACGGGTGAATTCACAAAGGCATTCGTAAAAGATACAAAATTCATTAGCACTTCAGTAAGACATCCAAAAATAAGATAATAATAAACAAAAGGTACCTTGCAAAGCTTGAGCAGAGAGATTTTGAGATGTCGTTGACAGCAATGCTGCCTTCTTCACCTCTTTCATTCTAATCCATACTTGACAGGCCCCAAATGTAAGCTTCTTGTCAATGGGTTCACACATAACATTAGGTTCAAATTTTATTTCTTGAATATAAATAAGGAAACTGAGATACCTGCAGAGCCAAATAATTGATTCTGTGACCAGTTGATGAAACTACTTGACCAGAAAAGGGTTGTTCTTTTTCACTATCTCCCATATCAATTGCCCTGGTACTGTCGGCATTGTTGATTTCCTTTGCCTGCATCCACAACCATAACAGATCTATAAGCCTACTACAATAAACTTCCCAACCTAATATATGACAAACATGATGATTTACATTAGAACCAGCTAGGGTTTTTACTTGGTAGCTGCAACTTGAGGACTGGCGAGCAGAGAGAAGGAGAGCGAGTTTATGCTGGGTAAAATGTGGTCCATATGAAGACACTGCTATCTCAACAAATAAAATGTGAAATAGTAACACCTACATCTTGGTGAGCAGATGTCCTGCATCGCTTCGTTTGGCGAAGAGGGGGCGAATTCTTTTGAGGGGGCGGCGGCTTGCTGTGTGAGGGAAGAGGCAGAACAAAGTTAGGTTAAAGTTCTTCGTTTTCTATATATATATATTTAAGAAAAATCTTAGTATATTTTATTATATACTTAATTATATTTAGTATATTATTTATTACTATTAACTATAGAATTTAATATAAATAGTAATTAAATATATTACTATATAATATTAGTATAGAGAATTTAGTATACAATACAACTATAAACTATAATAAGATATTTGATTTTTTATTAAATTTTTATTAAAATAGTTTTTTTATATTTTAAAATTATAACTTTTTAAATTATAACATTCTATATATATATATATATATATATATATATATATATATATATATATATATATATATATATATATATCCATTTCCGTACATTCAATGTAACCATTGGAATATCAGCAAAAAAAATCCTTTAACTATTAGAATTAATAGAACGAATTACACTTTTACTACTAAACTGTATTAGGGTTAAATTTTTTTGTTATATATATAAACCAATCGAGTAATCAAAACCGTTGGTTTTTTCATACAATGGATTGAAATCAAATCGAAAACCAAAAATCCCAAACTTTATAAACTTTAACCATTTTTTCGATTCGGTTAACTTAAAAAATCGGATCAATTTTTTGGTTTTTTAGATTTTAAGCTCAGCCCTAGTTCTTATTCTATCTTATTTCCTTTTTTTAATTATTTTATTATATGTGTCATTTTTTTATTATTTTGAATCTTTAAACTTTTTACTTAGGTAATTGTTCAGTCATTTAATTATCAAAGTGTATAAGAAAAAAAATTTTCAACCGACTTTATATACTTATTTTTAGAAAAAAAATTTATAATAATTACATATTTATATGTTAAATTATTTAGATAATTTTTTTATTATTATAGTCACTAAATAAAAATTTACATGAATTTAATTTAGATTAACTTATAGTTTAATTAATTAATTGACTTAAACTAAAATTTATAATTTCGTGGTTTTAAATTAAAGTCAGAGAATAAACAAAATTCAATTTTTTCAATTTTCCTACGGAATGAAATTTTCGTAGGAAAATTCCTACGGCATTATGTTTTCGTAGGTAAATTACCAACGGAATATTTTTCTTAGGTAAATTACCGACGAAATATTTATTTCGTCGGTAATTTACCTGCGAAAACATAATTTCATAGGAAATTTACCTACGGAATCGTATTTTTGTAGGCAAATTACCTACAGAATCATAATTCCGTAGGAAATTTCCCTATTGAAATACGATTTTGTCGGTAATGTACCTATGGAATGAGGATTCCGTCAATAATTTATCTACGAAAAAGAATTCTGTCGGTAAATTTCGTTTGAAATTTTAGCCGTGAAATATTGGCGCCAAATTTACGACGAATTTTTACAAATTTGTTGCTAATTTCCATTGGTAAATTTGGACGGCCAAATTTTCCTTCATTATTAATGATGAATTTATTATTCCGTTGTAATATACATATTTTCAGACAATTTTTCCTACGAAAAAGATTTTTTCGTCTGTAATTACCTATGAAAAATTTTTCGTCGGTATTTGAGAATTTTCTTATAGTGATAGAGTTTCGTTTTATAAAGCAATGAAAAAAGCTATTGAGTTAATTGAAGTGGGAGATACAAAAGGAATTTAAGTACAAATTGTGGGGAGTTTTGATGGAAAAGAAATAACACACGTCAAGTGGATTAGAAAAGGTAGAGTGGAAAAAGGGGGTTAAAATGACAAAAATTGTTTAGGAGTTTTGATATATCTTAAGCTTTTTCTTTTTTTAGCTTTGAATGAGCCTAGAGCTAGCAGTTTAAAATGGGTTACTATTGCACATTCATTTAAGTCTTAAAGGGTGCAATGTTAATAAAGGTAATGTAATGTAATGTAGAAACATTAGATAAATACTTTTTGTTTCTTTGGAGGAGGAGCTAAGTGAATACAAAAGTATTTAAGAGGTTAGAAAATATACTCATTAATCTCTTTTGAAAAAATGATTATTAGGTAAGTAATAAGTGTGATTCAATTCGTGATAATCTTTATGAATGTTAAATTCTTGTTAAGTCTAATCCCGCTATAAGTAAACAAAAACAAAAGAAATAGAACTCATCACAAATAGTCAAAGAATATTCTTTTAACATATCTAATGCTAAATAAATATTTGATTGTTTGCTCAAGAATGGCAACATTTCTTTTTTTAAAGGATATGTGTTACCATTAGCTGAAGAAGGACAAATGAAAGAGTGTTGCAAATGGCATAATTTTTGGAGATAGTCAACCTACAATCGTGTACCTTTTAGGAATAAGTTTCAAGAAGCCATTAATGAGGGCATATTAAAATTACCTCCTAGTGGAAAAGAACCTATGGTTGATACAAACCCTTTCCCAATAATGACCATCGATATGGTCGATCAATGTTCTAAGCTCTTTGGATAAGGATCCAGGGATGCTTAGTCACCTAATAGGCCTAAATTGATAGAGGTCGATCTAAAAATGATGGAGGTTGATCTAAAGGAGTCGAAGAAGATTGATTAATTAAGATTGAGAAAAAAAAAGAGATCTCTATAATGATTTAAACATAAATAATAAAAAATAGTTGTAGAAAGGAATATACTACAAAACTCAAAGACCACTAGGGATCCAAAAAAATACCTTAATTGATAACAAAACCAATACCAATAGCCATAATCAGTCACAACATCTTGTTAAAGTTGAGACAGCTATAAATAAAGGCCATTGCAAACCTTTAGAACTGCAATGAATAATAAGATGAGAAGGTGGAGGTTTGAGAATTTAAAGGAGATACTTAAGTGATGAACACCTTAGAAGGTTGAGGGTACGTACCCAAGACATTCAGGTCAAGCCCAGAAAGGATGAATGTATGGGAAAAACATCACCCTAAGACCTATACTTGGCCATCCATATTTCGAAGGCTTACATTTGGAAAGAGAAATCTCTCACATGAAAAGACCAGTCAAAATTAGGAAAACTAATATTTACTTTAACCAAATAAGGCTGACCAAGATTTTAAAAAAGAAAGATCAACTAAAGAGCCTGCAGGAAGAGATAGAAAGGGGTAGCCAAGATTTAGAGGCCAAGAAGAAGTTAGCCATCTTAATCGCCAACTATTTGGTGAAGTCAGCAAATAGGGTGCGGATAGAAGTAAGTTCAACTATGATGAAATGGAAGGTTTTTAAGAAGAATATTTTGGAGAAGGTGATAATGTTTCGTCGATAGGGATTGATCTTTCCCGTGACATTGAACGGTAACAAATCAATCAATAAATATGTTAAGCCTAATGCAATCCTAGACCTTTAAGATAAAGTTCCCAAAGCAGATGTGTGGCTAACCAAGCAAACAATTTCATTCACGATCACTGAACTAACGACTTATCACGTGAAAGTAACTGACTTATTTTTTACGACTTAAATGTCACTGAACTTATCACCTTTTTACAGAAAAAGTCATTTTGACAAATTTTTTATGATGCCCTTATCAAAATGCTGATGTGGTATACAACGTCATATGTTTGGACACATATGGCACAACACATCAGCAGCCACATCATTGCAAAAAGCCATGTTAGCCAACCACATCAGCATATCCCACCTGTTAAAATAAATAAATAGTAAAAAGACACGTGTAAAATGGATCACACATGGAAATTGGGTAAGAATTGGTTTTGATACCACTTGCCATGGGTCATCCACCTAAATGCCCATTTACTAAGGTGAGGGGCATCCAGGCTTATAAAACCATGCTCCTCCTTTTATCTTTCCAATGTGTGATATGGTAAGGGATAAAAAAGCTTGAGAAGATGATGAGATATGGTTTTCTTGCTTTCTTGATCACATAAACATCTTTTTTTTTTTTTGCTTTAACCATTTCATGAGATGTTTATGTGATGGTTAAAGCAAGAAAAATGATATTCATATGATGAATTCAAAGGTGAAAAAACAAAAAAAAAAATCATATCCCATCACATAAAAATCACATGAATTCAAAGCTTAAGAAGATGATGAGATAAGGTTTTTTTATATTTTTTCACCTTTGAATTCATCACATAAATATCGTTTTTCTTGCTTTAACCATCACATAAACATCCCATAAAATAGTTAAAAGAAAAGAAATGATGTTTATGTGATGAATTCAAAGATTAAGAAAGGGGTATGCTGATGTGGCCGGCTGATGTAGCTTCTTATGGTGATTTGGCTGCTAATGTGTCATGTCATGTGCATCCAGGCATATAACGTGGTATGTCACATCATCATTCCGACAAGGGAATCGTCGAAAATCGATCAAAATGACTTTTCTTCAAAAATATGATAAATTCGGTGACATTTAAGTCTTAAAAAATAAGTCAATTACTTTCACGTGATAAGTCGTAAGTTCAGTGACCGTGGATGAAATTGATCCAAGCAAACAACTAAGGAGCTAAAGTTAGCCAAATAAATGTGATAGAATTGTTAGAATCATTCATTGCCAAAGAGGGCTAAGGCAATACATTAGATGGTGATGTGGTCCACTTTAATCAAGAAGATGTAATAATACTCCTCGAACGACCTCCAAAAGCACCAAGTAAATACATAAAGCCATTTTACCTTAAAGCTGAATTTAATGGAATTCCAATCAATCGTGCAATGGTGCTAGATTTAACATCTTGCTAACTAGAATGATGAAAAAATTTGGCATTCCCATTCATAGAATCGAAAGGTCAAACCTGATAATGATCGATTTTACTAGAGGTATGAAGAATAAATATGGTTTTATAGCCATCCAAGTTAAGATCAGCTGAGTGGCTAAAGAAGAAAGGGGTTTCTTTGTACTTAATTTTAAAGAAGGATATAATGTTCTTCTTGGTCGAGATTGAATTCATTCCAATATATGCATCCCAATCGTAGATACACCAACAGGTAATTATATAGAGAGATGATGGTTTGATAGAGATCGTCTATGTTGATCCGAACCCATTTGAAGAAGATGCATTTTAGTTAAGCCCAAAATATATACTCCTGAACTTAAAACAATCAAGGTTACATTGACGGAAGAGGGAAAGTACAAAATGGTTATTATCCATAAAGCTGATGGTCGACTTTTAAAGGATTTATTGAGACTAATTATTGTGAATCAAGTTGAAAATTATCAATTTGCCCAAGACCTTTTTAATGGATGGAGCATAATGTGAAATAATCAATAGGGTTGAGGCTTTAGTGGTTGATCATAACTTGATGGTTGTGGAATGCATACATGAAGGTTCGAATGAAGATCTGCCTCTAAGAACTAAATTAACAATTAAGGTTAATCAATCATAAGCTTAGGATCCATTAAAAGAGCTTAAAGCAGGCACAACCGAAAAGCCTTAGACACTGTTTGCAAGTGCTAAATTTAACCAATACTCTAAAATTAAATTTATTGCATTACATGAATACCAAGACTATTTTTCTTAGGATTACCATGAGATTTTAGGTTTGAACAAAGGTTTAGTCAAGCATATCGAAAAGGGTTTTTAACAGTTTAAACAGCTGATGCAATAATGTCCAGAGATGATGAGCCAATGGTTGGTGAAGAAATCCAAAGATTATTAAAAGCCAATTTTATAAGAATGGCCAAATATATAGAATGATTATCAAATATCATCCTAGTAATTAAAAATATTGGTTATCTTTAAATTTGTGTTGACTTCAAGAATTTGAATATGGCCAAGGATGAGTATCTTATGCCCATAGCCAATATGTTGATAGATTCAACCACTTGCAACAGCATACTTTGTTTTATGGATAAGCACTTGGGCTATAATCAAATTTTTATAGCGAAAACTGATGTTCATAAAATGGTCTTTTAGGTGTCTCAGGTAAATTGGTGCATATGAATTGATAGTTATACCATTTGATTTTAATAATGAAGATGCAACTCACCAACAAGTGATGAACACTATTTTCCAGGATATGATCTGCTAACACATGGAGGTCTATATAGATGATATGATTGTCAAGTCACAAGCTGCAGGTCAGCATTTGCAACTTCTCTGGTTATCTTTCAAGTTAATAAGAACAAATAAACTTATGATAATCCTTTGAAATGTGCCTTTGTAGTTTCAACTAGGAATTTTCTAGGCTTTTTGGTGCATCAAAAAGGGGGTGGAGATCAATGCTAGTAAGGCAAATTCCATAATTGATGATCCCCTATCAAAATGCAAAAACAAGCTATAAGTGTTAGGCATGTTAGCTGAAGGCTATATCACAATTTTGATGATAATCAAACATTGTATAAACCTTGTAAAAAATCTATTTACTTATTTATTTTTCAGCTTAAAACTCCACTAAAGTGTGCAAGACTCAATCAAGGAATACAAGCCAAATGCATGAAGACTTTGAAGATTCCAATTTTGTAAGAAATTCAAGAAGTTAGGTATTAATTATGTAAAATCTTTTAAGGAGCTTCTTGTACTTGTTCATGCATTGTAAATCTCTTTATTGCATAACATAAGTTTCACATGCATCAAAATATGTGTTTATAAATTGTTTTTTTGTTGTAAAAGAAAAGATGGCAAAATTTTTGTTTTAAAAATGCTATTAGAAAAGTTAACCAGAAAAGGTTTCAGAAAGGTTTTCATCTCTAGTCGGTAGAGAAGTTAAATCATCTGGTCCACCAAAAGGGTTTTCAGAATTGCTTGTTTTGTTTTTCAATAAAAGATAAAATAACGGTTGGTTTTACTATCTATCTATCTATCTATCTATCTATCTATCTATCTATCTATCTATCTATCTATCTATCTATCTATCTATCTATCTATCTATCTATCTATCTATCTATCTATCTATCTATCTATCTATCTATCTATCTATCTATCTATCTATCTATCTATCTATCTATCTATCTATCTATCTATCTATCTATCTATCTATCTATCTATCTATCTATCTATCTATCTATCTATCTATCTATCTATCTATCTATCTATCTATCTATCTATCTATCTATCTATCTATCTATCTATCTATCTATCTATCTATCTATCTATCTATCTATCTATCTAATCTCTAATGGCTATATTTTGAATAACAGCTATATTGAGATTTTGGCTATAAATACTTATTGATTTTGATTTGTAAAGTTTTAGAGAAGTTGAAAAATCATATTATCTCTTGACATAGGAAGCTTTCATTTTTTTCAAGAAAATTTCCACATCTTGCACTTCATATATTATCATTATCCTCAATTAGATTATAACAATTTATTGTAATTCTTTTGTTGAGGAAACTTAGTAGAAGATTTTGAGAAGGGTTGAAAGATGTAAGAAGGGCTGGCTAGAACCTTAGAAATTCTAGTAACTTTTTGCATTTTTTACTTGAAAAAAAAAGATTATGGGTATAATATACTAAGTTTGTATATTAATTTTAACTCTTGCCTATAAAAAGAGTTATTAGTGGGAAGAAAATCTCAAAATGGTGTCTTGAAAAGTGGATATAGCCATCTAGGATGAACCACAATAAATTATTGTGTTGATCTATTTTTCATCTTCCCTATTCTCTACACTACAAAAAAATGCATTTTACTGATGGAAAATAGCCTTACCAATGATTTTTTATTAATTTACTGATGGAATGCATCCGTCGATAAAAAGCTCATAGGTAGCAATTTACTGGCGAAAAATTTCGTCAGTAAACATTATCGATGGATTTTAGCGATGAAATATAAAAATATTCCGTTTGTAATTTTATTAAAAATTAGTAATGGAATATTACGTCAGTAAACCATCAGTAAATTTAATAAATAAATTATTATTTTATTTTAGTATAAACAGCGACAGACTTTTTCGTTGGTAATTTTGTCGGCAAATATATTTAGTATACATATTAAAATTGCAGCGACAAAGTTTCCATCAATAATTTATTGGTAACATAAAATTTTCCTATTTAAATTTTTTATATTTTTTCATAAATTATATATTTTCTTTTTGCAAATCCCAAATTAAATATGATTAATTGAATACAAAAGGTCTAAAATTTAAATTGAAGATATATATTAATTAATAATTTTAATATATAACATAAACAATATATACATATCATAAATGATGTACAATTGTATAGTGAAAAATGTTTTCTAGTTGTACAAAAAATTAACTATTTCTAACTGCTATGTAAATAATACCAATATCAGTATTGTGCACAAAGTTTCATAGTGCAGTACAAAAAATTATCTAAAAAGTGGTCTATAAATTCATAACCACTAGAATGTACCGTGCTATCCAGAATGGTAGAAGTGTCTATGGTGGGCTGCTGATCCTCATTTGATAATTGTTGGTGTACTTGTTAAAACAACTGGCAATTTTCCATTCAACTTTTCTATCTTCTTCGATTGTGGAAACACACATACAAGCTTGTCTTAAATCATTTGTCAAGTTCCCTGATCTATCGGATGATTTGATTTGATTGCTCTTCTACTCAAATTGCTTAGTGATAATAGCTATAACTCTTTGAAGATCACTAGCTGCTTATCCATAATCCCTAATCATCTCATACAAAATGGCCCGTCTGGAGATTGCCTATTGAACCACATATAATATATACACAAACTTCAACATTTATTGTCATAGACAACAGATAATGGTTTATAATTCTAGATCTCTTTAACACATAAACACTTATTTCACTATATTAACCTCCATTTAAAAATTTCTAAAATCTTGACTGAAACATCAGTTAAGCAAGCAAAACCAATAAAAGATAGCATAGTGCTTATATAGCAAACTGTTTAAATGCCTTATATTTATGCATATTTTTTAGCTTATATAGCAAATTGTTTGCAATGAATATTTTATTGGATGAGTTTTAGTCACAGATACTTCTCATGATGATTCTGTATATAGCGACAAATTAATTCAATAATTAAAAAAAATGAAATTAGCAATTTATTCATACTAGAGAGTTTAGAGGCTTGGTGTGGGATTAGCAATGCAGCAAAGCCATTGATGTTATGCTTGTAGCTGTAAAGAAGAGAATTTCTTACTTCCTCTTCAGTGTCTTTCACACTTGATAAAACTGAAAGCAATTTTTTTCTTTTATGCTCTCCAAAAATACATTGTGTCAACCTATAATTAAAACAATCATTATGAAAATTAAACACTAATTAATTATTTATTATAATTAAATAAGAAAGAGAGGAAAGTATAAGCTATCCATCAACTTGCTAGCAAGACAAGTACATTGGTTTAGGTTTCTAGGTCCACCATGGATATCTTGATAACTATACAAAAGTTACGTACAGATGGCTAAAATAAGGGAAAAGAAAATAACCAAGAATATAAATCTTAGAAGCATATTATAAATTCAGAAAAGAGTACAATATAGTTCGATATCATGCAACAAGGCAAAGTAAGAAGAATATTTATTTGTGACAATCCCTTAAGCTTGGTAGATTATTGATTACCTAGAACAATTGCCAACCTCTCTTCCATTCTTTGAAAAGAAAAAGATTTGTAAATTACTAATGTAAACATGAAGTTTAAGGAATTGTTCTATTTTGATTGTGTAATTTGTCCTTTCACAAAAAATAAAAGATCACAGTATGTTATGTCTTGAATAGAACCATTTTTTCTTTCCATCAACCTAAACCCCACCTTTCACTGTGCAAATACAAAAATAAATTACTCCAAAAAAGAAAGAATTGACTTAAGGTAACGTATGTTGAAGCAGAAGTTTAGAGAAAGGAACTTACAAGTGAGTCAATATAGAAATATGAGCAAGTCCAGCAGGTATGATGCCTAACATCTTGTTATAAAATGGTACATGTGACCAATAAAGGAACCAATTAAACAAATCTTAACAAATGGATATCTTTGTAGATGATTCTCTAGTGCATTAACAGTTAAAACAACACTACTTCCAGTCGAATGAAAATGACAAAAAAATAAAAAGAATGCATATAAAGACAACAATCATCAAACTTACAGGATTTCTAAGTTGGTCAAGTTTGCAAGTTGTGCAGGAACTCCTCTAGTGAGATAATTATTGTTTAGATAACTGCACATCATGGTCATATAAAGTTACTTCAATCAACAGTTTGTTAATTCAGTAGAAAACAATAATAAAACAATTGTAAATATGTTAATCTGGAAAACTTATAGGTTACGAAGTGCAGCGAAGCAACCTTCAATACGTATCAATTCTCTAATAGTACCCACTAATAATGGTGATTTATATGATATTTTTAGTATGATTTTAGGTATTTAATTGAGTTAATTTTGTGTTAATTTTGTGTTAATTAGGTTGAATTCGAGTTTAATTGGTAAAATTTTATGTTTTTAGAGTTAATTGTGAATTTTGGTGTTTTTCAGGGTTATTTGCAAGAAAAAGACTTAAATGCAAAAAGGCAATAAAATTTGGGCCAAAACTGTAAATTTACGAAATTCATGCAAAAAATTAGGCGTGAAGTCCAGAAAACTCATGAGTAGCCTTGTGATGCATAGGTTGGAAAAATGAGTGGCCATGTATCAATTTTGCTCAAAGAAGATGAGCAGTCGTGTGTGACTTTTCAAAGGAGATCAAGTGGTCGTGTATCCCAAAATAAAGGATACACGGCAGTGCATCCACCAAAGAGAAAAATCAAACGGCCATGTGTTTTCTTTCCCATGCTATGAAGGATTTCCAGATTTTCCAATTCAAGAAGGATTCTTTTCCTATTCCAATTGAGGAAGTTTAGAAAACTTCTACAACATATTTTGCCTATAAATAGAAGACTCTAACACCAAAGGCATGGATGATTAGTTATCAAGAATTCATTAGTTTTTAGTTTTTTTACGTTGTTTTCTGTTTTCTCTATTTTTACTATTTTCTTAAAGCTTTGTTTTGGTTTTAAACATGTCTAGTGAGTAGTTTCCTTTAACTTTTGCTAGAGGATACTTGAATCCTTAACTTTTATAGTTATGATTTAAGCTTGTGCTTAATTTTAATGCAAGTTTCATTATTTCTTAGTAAGTTAAAATGAAGAAAAAGTGTAACTAAGAATAGGTGAAAGTTAAATTTCTTAAGAAAGGATTTAATAGACATCTAAGAGAATTAATTCAGATCTTTATGATAAGTGTTGAATTGTTCTGAATAAAAAAATTTTAATACTTGGAATGATAATCTTGAGTAAAGTTATCTAGTTTTATTCATCCGAATTCTTCATAATCACTTGTGTTTCTCTTTTAATTAAGTCATTACAATGAAAGTTAAGGTTGATAGTTTCTTTAGCAAGAGAATTTCAGTCATAGTTTTTTTTAATTCATGTTAGTTTAAATTTAGTTTTTGTTTTGTTTCATTGTTTATTTTATTTAATTTTTGCTTTTAAATCAAAAACATTCGGGAAACAATCTCAGGTTAATTTAATTGATACATAGATATTATCCTTAGCAATCCATGTTCCCTTGGGTATGATATATTGGGATTTTAATCTATATTTTCCTATATTACTAAGTCGATCTAGTACACTTGCTAGACACCAGTCAAGTTTTTGGCATCGTTGCCGAGGAACAGCGGTGTTATTCGTTTAATATCTTTGATTAAGTTAGTCTGAGATTTTTATTTTTATTTTATTTTTGATTTTGTGATTATTCTTTGCAGGAACAATTCTAGATATTTTTCGAGATGATGCAAGATGAGGTCCAAAATTATGAATTGTTTCTTTTGAAACAACAAATGAATGATCTAGTAAGAGAAAGAGAGGAGATAAAATGATTGCGAGCACAATCACAAAATCCTTATTCATCACAATCCCTTGTTGAAGAGTCTTGTTCTCTTTGGGCCTTAAGAGCACAAATGGAAGAATTAAGAAGAGAGAATCAAAAACTGCAATATTCAAAAGAGGCTTGCATCTCCGAGAATCAACATCATCATAACCAGCTTATATGTAAGGACGAGCAATTTTGGGCTGAAAAAGAAAAAACACAAGAGGCTATTATATCCAAAACTGAAGATGTTTGTGACTTGATTTTAAGAAATGAAAGGAAATTTTATACTGAAAAAGAGGAGTGGGAGGTTACATTAAGGGCTCAAGAGGAAAAGTTTAGAATTTAAGAAGAAAAGTTTAGAATTCAAGAGGAAAAGTTTAGAATTCAAGAGGAAAAGATAAGGACTCAAGAGGAGATAATTAAAAGTCAAGAAAATTTATTAAGGGATAGAGAGGAAGGAATTTAAAAGTTGGAATCTAAACTAGAACTTTTGAGTTTTTCTGTAAAATTTCAAGGTGGTGATGGTAAGGAAAAGGAAGCAAAGCATTCATTAACGGTGGATAAGGAACAAGAGGAATAATTCATTTTTGAAGATAAGTCATGTATTTATTTAAATGATGTAGGATCTCTTGTAAAGAATTTATCACCAAAAGAGCAAAAAGGAAAAAATTCTCAAGTGGAGACACTGGATTCAGTCGGCTTGAAGAATTTATTTAGGCTAGAGGAATCGGTAGAGTTCGTTCTCAATGAACCAAAGGAGGAATTGTACTTTATTGAAGACATGGAATTTCCATCTTTGGTGAACTATGATAGGTTTCTTTTACTAATGGGAGAAAATAAGGAGCAAAGTCCGGAGAGACCTATATTTGGATCATAAGCTTGACCTCTCGAGAGTAATATGAGTCGAGCTGGGACTCAATAAACCAGAACTTCTTCTCTAACTCTTCTCTTTAAATTTTCATCAATTTTTTTATGATTTATGTTTTGCATGTTATTTTTAATAATTTGTTTTGCCATTGTTTTTTTAAGTTTAAAGTTTAATGCATGTTTGTTATTGGTTTGTGTCTTTTAATTCATAAGTTTAAGATTAGGGGTTGAAAATAAGCTACTCTTAATGATTTTGTGCTTGAATGTCATATTTGAAATAAGTAAGGGCTTCTAAGAGCTAAAATGATTTTTTGAGGTAAGCGAATTACAACTTAGTTGAACTTAATATGGATTTATGAGTCTTGAGTTGTTTTCATTGTTTGAATGAGAATTTGATCTTAGTTGCTTAATGCTTCATGAACTTAAGAGAGAATTATTTCATTTGCTAAAGAAAATAATGGACTTTAATTCAACTAGTTTGTAGATTTGCATATTGTTTGGCATAATTAAATTAGAGCTTGAAAAAAAAACAAGAAAGGCATAATTAAGTGATTAAGTGAGTATGAGTAATGTTTGATTCATGTGGTGAATGCAATTTAACTTCGTGCTTTAATGTGCAGTAGGATAGAAAGTTTCGGAGACCAATAACCATCCTCGCACTCCCGCGCATGCCTAGCAGTCTTGCCTCGTGCGCTCGTGCATGGGAGATCTACCCTAGCGCTGCCCTCCTATGCTCCCGTGCGTTTTCCCTTCCCTGCCGATGCACACCTGCGTGATGGGGTTTTGCCTAGCAGTAGGCTCATATGCGGTCGCGCCCTCCCTCTCCGTTCATCATGCGCGCCCGTGGATGGCAGATTGCCCAGTTGCATGCCCGCGTTTCCCTCGCTTACCTCCATGCATGCCCGCATGTGGATATCCCCACAACCATGCACGGCCATGCATTTAGGTCTTGTATTTATCTTGCTCCTTTAACATTCTTTCATCCTTCGTTCTTCATTTTTCCTTTCCTTTTATTTTGCTCTACCACCCTCACTTATACATCACCCACCACACCTTCACACACTCACATTACACCACTCACTCACTCATGCACACACCTCAGAGTTTAACTTTATTTTTTCATTATTTTTATCCTTATTGATTCAAGTAAGTACTCTATCACTTGTTCAATATTGCACTGTACTTGTGTTTTGTTTCTTGCATTGATATTGAATAACCAAGTGCTGATATGATTTCTCAGATGTTGATTTGTTTCAGGGATTTAGAATAAGGCTTTGGGTAGAAAATTTTTACAGAGTTTCTCATTGGTTTAAAGCTTCGAGATGCGCTACCCCTCCAAAACCTCGTAAGGGGCATCGCCCGCTAACCGGCCGTGTTATTTAATCCTAGTGCCTTAAATTTTATTCAAGTCATTACCCGACCGTTTAGATACATCATTTATATATATATATATATATATATATATATATATATATATATATATATATATATATATATATATATATACACACGTTAAGTTAAGCATGATTTAAAAATGACTTGACTTTCATTTATGTATTTATGATGCATGGCAAGGCTAGTTGAGACTCTTGTGATGAAACATGTTACACTTCATTTCTTACCCAAGCACACACCTTTTTCACTAAGGCACATAATTAATTTTTCATTTGCATGATTTACTTGATGAGCTTAATTCAAATAAATTGGTGTAGGTTTCATTAGTATTGAATATAAGTTTGCTTAGAGATTGATTTTCAGTTATGCATTGTATTTAATCTTAGCTGCTTATTATTTGAGATTGAATTTAATTGTTGGCTTGATATAGGTTGAGTTTGTATTTATAATTGGCTTCTTTTATTTTATGCTTACCATGACCAATTAAAATCTTTCTCTTCCCTTTTATTTAAACCATCACCAATTAGCTTTACACTTGAGATTATAATGCATTCACACACTATCCACCTTGTACCATATGGATAGTATGCATTGAGCACTTAAGCAAGTTTAGCCTAGTTGCATTTCTTCACTTAGTTACCATGTATATTAAGTCTTGTTTATTGCACTATATTTGTTTTAGAGGTATGTTTGCTTGTTAACTTAATTCCATTGATCTCATGCTTTATTTTTGGCTTAATTATGGTTCTAAGTGTGGTGAGCTAACATTTTTTCTTGGGCACTAACTTGTTTCTCAAAAGTTATGAAGTGTGCTAAAATTTTTTATACTTTGCTGAGGACAGTAAGATTTTAAGGAAAGGGATAGAGCTCAGCTGAGCTAGAAATTGAAGACCAATTTAAGGGAGTTTTTCTTACCTTGCTCATTTTCTTACTCATGAATTATTTTGTTTTAGTCATTTTTGTTTTTGCTTTAGTTGTTTAGTTTGGTTTTTAGTTGCATGCTTAGTTTTTATTTTGCATGTTAGTTTAGTTAATTCATTTATCATATATTGTACATTTAGCTTAGTTCGCCCCAGTTTTTTCTTCAAAATTGCATATTTTGAACTTAAATTTAGAATGTGCAATGTTTAAAATTCTTGTTTAGCATTAGAGCAAGCATGTTGTTTAATGAATTTTTAGCTAGTTTAAGTATTCAACTCGGCTTATATTTGTTAGTTTCTATCTTTTTTAGCACTTAAGATCGGTTTTTGAACTTAAAGAAAAACAATGCATTGAAATAGTTAAGTAATGAATTTTAGAGCACTAAAACCTTCCTCATCACCCTTTAAAGCATAAAAACAACTCAAAATAATTTGGAAAGTGATCTAGGCAACGTTTTTATTATTAAGCCATATCTTAACTTATTTCCTACCCTTTATGCATAGTTATCATTTGTTAGCTATTTTAAGCCTAATGAGGTATGCTTAAAGCGTGCCATATTTATTTTTCTTGTTACACTTGTTTATTTTACTATATAACATAAAAACCTGTTATCTTCCCTTCTGGAATTGGCCACTCTAGGATAGGATGGATTAATAGGAATTGGGTATGTTGATAGGTGTGATAAGACATTTTTAATGTTATGGTTAAGGGCTATTATTGAAGTCAAGTAAATAGTGAAATGTAACCTTGTTATTACCCATATCATTATTGTAATGCTAACATCAAAGCTAGTGTGAGAAAAAGAAAAAAAAAAGAACAAAAAGAAAAAAAAGAAGAAATAAATGAAATAAAGCTAGTTTATATGGAAAAAATCTTAAGTGTGGGGTAGTTACAAGGAAAAACGGTTATAACTTCTAAAAAGGGTATGATTTGTTAATGTAAGAGAGTTTCAATTGTTATTTCTCTTTCATAAGAGCTGTGAATTGTGAAGGATTGAGAAATTTTGGCTAAATTCTTTATTGTTTGAGTTATAGGATGAAATTTGTGAATTATTAGTTTATTTTATCTTAGAGTGGCTATTCTTATTGTTGATTTTATATCCATTCTTTGATAACCAATACCTTAGGCCCATTACAACATTTAAAAGACCTAAGTGATTATAAGTTTTGTTTTTGAGTTATTTAGCGGAGATGACCTTCGGGTTCCGGTGCTAAAGGAGAGGCCTATGGTGTTTCTAGAGTTTCAAGCGCGAAACCATGTGTATACTTATATGTACATTCATTCTAAACTTGACTATGAATTTGCATTAGTGTTTTGGATTTTGAGAATACTTAAAATATTTTTTTCTTGCACACACACAAGGAAACTAACTCATATTATCTTGATTGAATTTATTCTAGTTAAAATTTTATTAAGTACTATTGTTAATTGCTAAACTTGATTTTTAAATGCATGATTCTTTATTTAAGTTTGATTATTTTGAGGAGTTGGATGATTCTACTTTGTTCGAGTGCGAACAAAGTTTAAGTGTGGGGTATTTGATAATGGTGATTTATATGATGTTTTTAGTATATTTTTAGGTATTTAATTGAGTTAATTTTTTGTTAATTAGGTTGAATTTGAGTTTAATTAGTAAAATTTTATGTTTTAAAGTTAATTGTGAATTTTGGTGTTTTCAGGATTATTTTGTTAGGAAAAGGATTTAATTGCAAAAAGGCAATAAGATTTGTTAGAAAAAGGACCAATGCAAATTCATACCCAAGTTTAGAATGAATGTACATATAAGTATACACATGGTTTCGCGCTTGAAACTCTAGAAATACCATAGGCCTCTCCTTTAGCACCGAAACCCGAAGGTCATCTCCGCTAAAGAACTCAAAAATAAAACTTAGAATCACTTAGGTTTTGTAAAAGGTTGTAATGGGGCTAAAGTATTGGATATCAAAGAATGGATATAAAATCAACAATAAGAATAGCCACTCTAAGATAAAATAAACTAATAATTCACAAATTTCATCCCATAACTCAAATAATAAAGAATTTAAGCAAAATTTCTCAACCCTTCACAATTCACAGCTCTTATGAAAGAGAAATAACAATTGAAACTCTCTTACATTCACAACTCACCAATGATTGTTACCAATATCCCTATAGACATAGTTCAACAATGATACCCAATAGAAAATAATGCTAACCAGTACTTCAAAATGAAGATATTGCAAAATGTTGCAAGTGCTGAAGATTTTGTAAAGTCCCCAATTCTGTAAGAATGCACCCAAAAAATTGATTCTCATGTAAATAGAGATACCGAAGCTCAAGAAGGTTAGCTAGCTCCCTAGGCATTTCACCTTTGAAATTATTAAAGCTTAAATATCTGCAAAAGTTCATCTCTTTAGCTTTATCAGAACAAAGTACCATTAATATTACATATAGAAGAAGGAAAAAAAATCAATCTACTCACAGATGGGTCAGACTCTTGAGTTCACCAATTTCAGGAGGAATGACATCTTGCAGTTTATTCCACTCAAATTACTAAGAAGACTAGCATCAAAAGCAAAAACAACACAAAGGATCAAACTTTGCAATAAGTAAACCAAATGATCTAAAGCTTAGACAACTTTAAGCACAAAGTATTTGAAATATGAAAGTGAGCAAAAAGAACGAGTTATTTATTGTATCTTAAGATGCTTTAACCTCCCAATTTGAGGAGGAATGGGCCCAGTCAATTTGTTATTATGAAGATCCCTATGATGTAGAAAACATTACTACAACATGAACTAAAGCCAAGCTATAAATATTAAAAATGATAGAGAAGTGAAGAAATCCATCACTTGGATGTAAAAGGTTAGTAAACAAAAAACAGTTTAAAATGCTACTAACCAAAAATAAATAAATGAGTTTTAATCAACTAGTTAACCATGCATAATAAAAGTAGTTTTATTCCATATTTCTTAATATACATGAATAAGAGAAAGCAATAGATCTGTCATGTTTAGATTGTCTAGTAGTACTACCTGGTTTGAATGTACTTTGTGACCTCTAATATCAGTATATATTGTTGGGACCACTGGCAAAGTTAAAAATAGTAAGATCAATCTGAATATTATTAGCAAAATCCAATTTATTATATTTCTTTTTTTATTTTTATTTTCTAAGATGGTTCTCAATAACATACTTTTGAAAGGTGATCTGGAGAAAGCATTCAGTAAGAATATATTAATAACAAATGGAAACTGTGATATGAAGTATGCAATAAAAATATGCCAATATAAGATTAGATAAGTGTAGCAAAGATGCCAAAAGCATGGCATTTGACAATATATGAGGAACCAATATCAAGGAAGATGTCTAAACCATGAAAAAATAGTTCCTCTCGGACCCAGACAATAAGATGACAGGACACTTTTATTGCTTATGCACCTTAAAGATAATAATGAGTAAATTAGTTCTATTTCACCACTCCCTTGACTAACATACAAGTCTTTGATATCAATTTATCCATAAACCATGTACGACAGTCACTATGGGCACTTTTAAATATTTAAAGTGGCACCCAAAGGATACCAAATTTAGCAAAATTTTAACAATAATCTTAACAAGACTTCTGTTCACTCATACAAAAGAGCACTACACATTTATTTAATTACTAGACAAAATTGGGGCGGTTGTTGGCCCATAACCTCAACTAGAATTAAAACAAAAAAATACACACAAACCATACACCACTTAACTATTCTCTTACTTAGATTATACCCTATGAGATAGATATGGCTAACAAATTGGAAGCGGGATTGCAGTCTAAGATGTTCACGCAATCAAAATAAGCTATAAAAATGATAGATATGAAATGTTATAGTCAAACGCAACTCAACGCACCTCGTCTCCATGCTCCAGAATAATGTCTTCCACAACATCACTTAGCTTCTCAATTGAATAATAAAATCCATATATACAAAGTCATCTACCTGTATCAAGTCCCTAAAATGACCAGTCCAATATACAAAGTCGTATGTCGGTATCAAGTCCCTAAAGGAACAACAACCCCTAATTATATATAGAAGGCAATAAGATAGATGCAAATTCAGAATTGAAAAAAATACATATGAGCTTCAACTGCTAGAAAGACCAGCTAATCGAGGGAGAAAGAAAGAGAGAGATTCAAAGAAGAGAGAGGGGTAGACACAGAAAAATAGCGAGGGAGGGAGATTGCAAGATAACTCCGTCGAAATGGCAACGGTGGTGAACGTCGAGATGGCGAGGAGGGATGGTGCGGCTGAGAGGAAAATATTGAGACTAGGGCTATTTAGAATAAGGGATCTCAGACGTTTGGAGATTTTTATCCCTAAAATATTTTATTAATTATAAATATAAAATATTTTATTAAAACATTATCGATGGCTTACCAATGACAAAAAAAAATGTAGCAAATAATATAATCATTATACCTAAAAATTTCCCTCATTTACCGATGCAAAATAAAAATGTCGCAAAATCTATCGGTAAATCTCCGAAGATGCTTGTATTGCCGATGAAAATTTCATCGCTACATCAATTAAATGATAAAATTAGTTATCGATGGATAAAATCATCGGTTAATAGGTTGCAAACAATTGGTGCCAACATTTCTCGCCAAATACACCGATGAATTACTAATTCCATCGGTAAAAATATTATCGTTTATCGAATTCATTTTTTTACCTACAGATTTTCAATTTGGTGAGTAATATCTTACTTTTACCTATGGAATCTGAGTTAATCGATAAAATCCGTCAATAAAATCCACTTTTTGTAGTGCTATTCTATTTCTAAAATATTTTTAATAGTTCTGGTTAATTAAGAAAAGTATTGGTTGAAAAGAATTCTTCTCAAAACCATTTATGTTATTAAATATAATTTCTACAAGATAAATATGTTTTGGAAAAGGATTTGAAAACTATATTCTTTCATTCATTACATATCTCATATATACATTGCATTTTTTTTGTTCTGATTTAGCAAAAAACATCTCACTTCTGCTCTTTTAGAACTTATTCGAAAATTTAGTGACACACAATTCACCCCCTGTGTCATCAGGACTAATAAGAAAAATTTTGTTTCTTTTTGTGAAAATTCATAGCTAATTTAGTAGGTTGATTATGATAGTAGACCAGGTTATCAAAATTAAAGAATCATTAAAAGTTTAATTGAAGCAAACAACATAAAGAAAATGATAAGTTAAAGACGTATTTTACAAATCTCCTAGTCATGACACCACCTCAACTTGGTTTCCCATTAATTTTGTATATAATGGCATTTAAATCATCCATAAGAGCCTTGTTAACACATAAACAAGGTGGTGTCGAAAGGGCATTTTTCCACCTTAAAAGAGTCTTGAATGAAGCTGGAAGAAGTTACCCGCTGATAGAAAAAAGTGCCTATCTTTATATTATGCATGCACCAAATTAAGATATTATATGTTATCGATCACATTTTTATGGTAACTCGGATCAATATTATTCATTCTATTTCTACCCAACCTTATTTGAGAAGCAAACTTGGGAAATAGGCCCTCGGATTCTCAAGGTTTGCACTTCAATATACATTATAGAAATCAGTCGAAACATAAGCTTTAGCCAATTTTCATGCCTAATACCAAACATTTAAAAAGAAATGACTGAGGGCAAGAGAACAAAATCGACATAGATGAGGGAGTCTAACAAGCATGGTTTAATGGATCTAGAATGATGAGGTCAGATAGAGTTGGCATTATCATTATATCACCTACATGAAGATGTCTTTCATGTTGGATTTTGAGTGCACTAAAAACAGCTGAGTATGAAGGATTATTATAGCTATGGAGATTTTAATCAAGCTAGCTAGGGGTAACTAAAGTTACTTTAAAAGGAGATTCATTGTTGATTGTCAGATAAGTGTGGGATGAATACAATTGTGAATGACCCATCTTGATCTATATTGCAACAAAGTTAAACACTTAGCTAGGGGATTTGAGGTTTTTACCCTGAAATTTACTAATCGAGGTGCCAATGATTTATCACAAATGGCCTTTGGATTTAAAAATTGGTTCTTAGAGATACAAGTAATCTATTAGCCATACAAAGTAATTCTTACAGAAGGTTAAAAAACTCGATCTATATTAAAGATTGATGTACATATGGACTGGAGAATGGAATTATTAATTACCTTAAAAAGCATTGGCCAATGTCAATACTAGAATAAAAAAGGCTGCTTTAAGTATGTATTTATTGGCTAAGATCTTTTCAAAAGATGGCTTGATGGAACCTTATTAAGATGCATGCCTGTGAAGGAAGCATTATTGGTAATGGCTAAAATACACAAGGGTTTAGTAAGGGCTCATCAATTGAACATAATGATAAAGTGGCAGGTGATTAGACTCGATATTATTGGTGGATGTATTAAAATGGTTGCCACGATTATGCTAAAAAGGCATAAGGAATTCTAGAGGCATTGTCCAGCTGTGCATTAACCAGCTAAAGAATTTCATTTTGTACTAAGGCCTTGTCCATTTAGAGGATGGACAATAAACATCATTGGAAAAATATATCTAACATCATACAAAAGCCATACCTTTATAATTATTGCCACTAACTATTTTGCTAAATGGATTGAGGCTACACCCTTTAAGAATATCACCTAACAGTCGATCATTAAATATATAAAAGAAAACATAAGATTTAGACATGGATTGACTAAGTCAATTACAACCGATTAGAGAACTATGTTTATAGGGAATAAACTTGGTCTTACTTAGAAAAGTTTAAGAATTTGGCTATTGTATTCTACCCCTTCCTATACTCGAGCAAATGGTTAGGCTAATACTTTAAATAAAGTCTTAATCAATAACATTAAATCGGTGATTAAGGAAAGTCCCTGAAGCTGGCACAAAACTTTATTGGAAGTAGGATGGGTAAACAAGATTGACAAGTGATCAAGCATTGGAGTTTTTCCACTTGAATTAAATTATGGAAATGGTGTTATGGTGCCGACTGAGTTAACTATTACTTCTTTTAGAAGAGGATATCAAAGATATTGACTCTATTCAAATATTCAAAAGTTATGTTACAAGAACTAGACAAACTAGATCAAGTAAGATTAAAGGCTTTTAATCTTCTAGAGTTGTAGAAATGAAGGATTAGACAAGCTTATAACAAGAAGATCAAATGGTGGAACTTGAAAGAAGAGAATTTAGTTTGGAAAGTTATACTATTGGGCAGAATTCTAATAACACAAAACTTGAGGCGTGCATGGACACTGTCCTTAAAGATAATTCGCACATACTGGTAATGAAATTAATATAAAGGCATATCCTCTAGAATTTAGCATGTTCTAATAAAATTGGTAGTAAAAAATCAATAGAAATTAGAAATCTAAAGAATACAGATTTCTAACATTACAGAAAATTTGATACTTTTTTTGTTCACTTTCTCACACAAATCTAGCAGTTATTTTTCAACTAATTTTAAATTTTATAAGAAATTTATATATATCCATGATTTTTTTGGCATCTCGTAACAACTATATTGAGGAAAAGTAAGACCACGATATTTAGTGGAGAAAAATCTATAACAGAAAAGGAAAATCTGAGAAAATTGAAAAAAAAAATTGACAGATTTTTAAGAAAAAGACTAGGTCAAAGAAGATTATTTCAACATTAAAATATTTTAAACATCTGTTAATGTTTAAATGCCTTTAAAAATTATTTATTACCTTTGAAATATCATTAATAATAAAATATTTACAACAATCCCCCATATATTTCAAAAGGACAATGAATTCTTATAGCTGGATTTCTCTCTTTTAGATATAATGCATCGATTCAGGTGCCTTATAGACTGTGAACCGGAACTAGAAAGAATGAGATATAATTTATAGAATAATTGGTGAAGCTTTAAACTTCTATAAACCAATAATCATTATTGTAAGTTAGAGACCTCACTAATCACATTATACCCCCATATTTCTATTGTTTAATGTGGTTGTGCACTAATATGCCATGTGCACACCTGGTTATTCATTAGTGCTTTAGAAACTTTACCATAAGTCTCATAGGAGCGCCCTACTCCACACTTATATAGGTCATTCCATTAAGGGTATACTGCAAATTACACACAACCTTTAAAGGATATGGAATTCGATTAAGAGTTTTAACTCATCCTCACTTTGATTGCAATTTTAGCACTTTTTACACCATAGGAGGGATATAAATTTATGGTGTTTAACAGATCAACTAATGACTTGTAATTACCCCTATGAACCTACTTCATGGGATCACTAATCATATAGGTTGGGTTACCATCATTGTTGATATCTCATATTGGTTGTAGTCCCATTCTCCTCGATGTTTCATTTACTAATTTTCTTTCCAAATGTTTAGTCAGAGGATAAGCCAAATTCACTTCTAACTTCACATAATCAATTGATTTTACTCCATCTTTTTACACACCTCATGTCTTAAACGAATATGGCTATTTCTAACATTAAAGGTTTTATTCTTTGCAATAATTATTGTTGATTGGTAATCACAATGGTTAGACATAGGAGGTATTGGTTTTATTCCTAATGGAATACTTGTTAAGAAGTTTTTCAACCACTCAGCCTCATTATTAGCTAACTCTAATGAAATCAATTCTGACTCCATAGTAGATTTAGCTGACTTCCAACTAATTGCACCACCACCAAGGGTGAACACATAACCACTAGTGGATTTTATCTCATCTGAATCAGAAGTCCAGTTAACATCATTGTATCCTTCTAATACAGCGGGAAATCCACCATATAGAATACCATAATTCATGGTACCTCTCAAATATTTCATTAGTCTAACTAATGTAACCCAATGGTCATGATTTGGATTTTGTGTATATATGCTCAATTTACATATAGTATATGCAATATCTGGTTTAGAAAAATTCATTAAATGCATCAGACATCCAATAATCTATGCATACTTAGATTGAGCAACTGATTCACCTATATTTTTCTTTAATTAAGTGTTAGCAAAGTAAGGATTACTCATCAGTTTGACATCAAAGTGTACAAACTCTTTAAAAGTTTCTCAACACAATGTTCTTGTGATAGAATTATACTATCACATTTCCTTATGATTTTAACGTCCAATATCACACTTGCTTCACCCATGTCTTTCATATCAAATTTAAAAGCAAGGAAACATTGTGTTTTGTGTATTAATTTAAGGTTTGTACTAAAAATAAGCATATCGTCCACATATAAGTAGACAATCACATAATCACTCTAAACAAGTTTTGTATACACACATTAAATGTCTACTTTTATAGAAAAAAATCATCACATAACAAAACTTGATCACATTTTTCATGCTATTATTTAGGTGCCTTTTGAAGCCATATAAAGATTTAAAAAGTTTACAAACTTTATCTTCTTTACTAGAAACTACACAACCTTTAAGTTGTTGCATATAAATTTCTTATTCTAAGTAACCATTAAGAAAAGTTGTTTTAACATCCATTTGGTGAATAAAAAGTTTGTGAATAGAAGCCAAAGCAATAAGAATTATAATAGAAGAAATTCTGGATACAGGAACAAAAGTATCAAAATAATCAACATTTTTCTTGTGAGTAAATCCCTTTGCAACAAGTCTAGCTTTATATTTTGCAATTGAACCATCGATATTAATTTTTTTTAAATCCATTTACAACTAATGGGTTTAGCTGAAGGTGGTAAATCAACTAATTTCCATGTATTATTTTTAAAAGAGAATTAATTTCCATAATTTAGAATTATATCTAAAAAATTACATCAGAAAAAGTTAAAGGATTAGGTCCAAAAATCTCATCAGAAAATCTTTTAGAAACTCAATTAGAAAAGTTCCCAAAATCGATACTAGAAAAGTTATTAGAAATCATGTTAGAAAACATTCTAGAAATATTTTTTGCAAGATGAATGTGAAAGTAATTTCCAAACAAAATTTGTTTTTGGGGCCTTTTAGATCTTTTTAAATCTTCCATTTTCACAATCATTTTGAGTAATAGATGCATGAGGAACATTATCAACTTTTAATGGAAACACATGCTCAAAACAATTCAACATTTTTTTATCTCAAGAATAGTATTACAATCAAGCACATCACTTTTAAATACAAGAAATCTATAGGCAGCACTATGTTCATCATAACCAATGAACAAGCAATTAAAGGTTTTATAATCTATTTTCGTTTTCTTAGGTTCGAGTAACATAACCACTACAAAAAATAATATAGAATAGCAATGAAATTTAGTGAGGATTGGAAAAATCATTGCTAAATCACTAATATAGCGACAAAATTGCGATGAAAAATTAATTATATCGCAAATGTTCGTGTGGATGTGCATGAACATATATTTTACAACAATTTAGCAAGAACATTGACATTTTTTTTCATTAATTGATATGCCAAAATTTTGGCACAAAAATTTGTAAGAACTTGGCGAGGACAAAAGTCAAACAAATAGAATAATTTAGTGAGGAATAAGAAGTCCTCGCTAAATTGCGAGAACACAAGTACTCGCTAATTTAGCGAGAACATATGTCCTCGCTAATCCCTAAATCATATGACATGTGAAGTCATTAGCGATGACACAAGTTCTCACAAATTTAGCTACGACCATAGCTCTCACAAATTAGTGTGAGAAATTGTCCTCACTAATGCTTGGTTTGGTTAGCATGTTACATGTGAACTAATTAGTGAGAACTTTTGTCCTCGCTAAAATTATCGAGGACATTTCTCCTTGTTAATGCCTAATTGATGTGGCATCTGAAGTAATTAGTGAGGATACAAGTACTCGCTAATTTAGTGAGAATATTTTTCCTCACTAATGCCTAAATCATGTGGCATGTGGCATAATTAGTGAGGACACAAGTTCTTGCTAATTTAGCTACAACCATAGCTCCCGCTAATTAGCGAGAGAAATTATCCTTGCTAATACTTGGTTCGGTTGGCATGTTACATGTGAACTAATTAGTGAGAACTTTTATGCACATTAATTTAACGAGGATATTTCTCCTTGCTAATGCCTAATTAATGTGGCATGTGAAGTTGTATCCTCGCTAATTTAGCTACGACTAAGGTTCTCGCTAATTAGCAAGAGAAATTTTTCTCGCTAATACTTGGATTGGTTGGCATGTTACATTAGCAAGAACAATTCTACTTGCTAATGCCTAATTCATGTCTTCGCTAATGCCTAATTCATGTGGCATGTGAAGTAATTAGCGAGGACACAAGTTCCTGCTAATTTTTCTAGGATAGTTTTTTCAAGAAAAAATTAGATAATTAGCTAAAACTATGTTGTAGCTATTTTTGTATGATTTTAATTCTAGATATTGCAATTTCATTTATATTTAGTTAGACTATTAAATTTAATAAATTTATCTATTTTATTTTTTTTAGCAAAACTTAGATAAACTAAATTGGTGATATTTAAACTAACTAAATTGAATACAATTATTATGTTTATATTCAATAATATCATTTATTATTAATAATATAATAAAGGAGTTTAGGGGTGTACACGGGTCTGGATTTTTCTATACCGAACCGAAGAAAAAGATTCAGAACCGAACTGTACCATTGACTTTTTGACTAGAACCGAACCAAATGATACCGTTGACTTTATTTGGAACGGATCTGGATATTTAACCGAGAACCGTATTGAACTTTACTGAATTGTCTTGTACCGAATTGTATCGAAAGAACCGATATTTATTAATTATTATATATAATGCTAGTAATTTATATATAAATATTACTTATAATTTTTATTCTATATGTAATGCATAAATTTAAGTTTATAATTATTTAAGTTATATATTTTAATACACAAAATTAAGATAATAAATAGTTAATAAATTAAACTAAATATTTTAATTATTAAGAACAGAAATTTAATTATTATAATAATTATTCTATATATATATGAATATGAATATGAATATGAATATGAATATGAATATATAACTAAAATAATTTATATTTAATTTAATCTATCTTTAATATCACTCAACTACTATTTTATTTTCTTTATAAATTTTTATATAAATATTTAAGTTAATCAATTTATCATATAAGTACTTTATCAATTAATTTCATTTACTGTGAGTATCAATTAACTAATACTCATATATTTTTAGGACAATACCTTTATAAATATCTAAATTAATAATTTAATTAAATATATTTATTATATATAATGAAATATTACCAATTATTGTATTATATAAGTGTATAATTATTTTACCAATTAATTTTATTTATTTTTAGTATCATTCAACTAGTATGTATATATTTTCGTACAATACCTATATTAATAATGAAGTTGTAAATCAATAATGTGATTATATATAGTTATTGTATATAAAAATTTTATCAATTAATATAATTATTTGAGTATGTAATTATCTTATCAATTAATTTTATTTATCTTTATATCATGAATGATCAAATGTACTTATATGAGTACATATACTTTCAGTAACACTTAACTAACATTCATTAATTTTTTCACAATACCCATATGAGTAATTGAGTATTTAAATTAACAATACATTTATATACAATTATTATATTAATGAAATTTTACCAATTTGTGTGTGTGTGTGTGTTTACATACACACACACACACACACACACACACACACACATATATATATATATATATATATAAAGTCACCTTAACAATTAATTTTATTTTATTTCAATATCATTCAACTAGTATTCATCTATTTTTGCACAATATATTTATGCGTAAATAAGTATGCAAATTAACAATATAATCATATATGTATATAATCACATTACCAATTAACGTAATTATATGAGTATATAATCATATTAACAATCAATTTCATTTCCTTTCAGCATCAATCAACTAAATTTCATCTATTTTTGCACAATACTTATATAAGTAATTAAGTATTTAAATTAATAATGTAATTGGATAAAATTATTATATTAATGAAATTTTATCAATTAATTTTCGCACAATATATATATTAGTAATGGAGTTGTAAATCAATTATATTATCAATTAACTTTATTTATTTTTATATCATGAATGATTGAATGTACTTATATGAGTACATAAGCATCTTATCAATTAATTTTATTTATTTTTAGTATTACTCAAATAGTAGTCATTTGGTAAACAACTTGAATATTAAAGAATACATAAAAAAGATATAAAGATTTATTAAATTACAATAAGAGTTATAATTTTATTTTGTTCTCTAATGTTTTTTTAAATATCTATATTTCTTTTAACACTAAAAAGATAGCATCGGCTTATAAAATAATTTATTTTATAAATTAGTTTATTAATACTATTAATTTAATAGTCATTTAAAAAATATCTTATAATTACTCTCATTTTTATAAATAATGGTAAATATAAATTATTTTTTAATGATAAAAAATTTAATTGAAGATAAAAATTATAAAAAAATTTAAGAGGGAAAAGTTTTTTATTTTGAATTTTCGGAGGGAGCTAATTTTCGAAAATGGGAGCTAATTTTCGGAGGGACGTAATTTTCGAAAATGGAAAAGTTTTTTATTTTTTATTAGGGTGACAATAATTTAGGTTTAGGTTTAATTTTCTCTTCCTTTCACCCTTTATTCTTTCCCATTTTTGCCTCCCCTCCCTCTACCTTCCTCACTCTCCTCTCATCACTGTCGGTCTCTTCCTCTCACCACTACCATCTGGTCTCTGCCTCTCACCACTGCTAGGTAATTGATGTAGCTTTGTGTTTCTTTTCTTTTCTGTTTGTTTACCATTTTCTTTTCTATTTGTTTCCTTGGAAAATAACATGTCTCTTCTATTAACTTTGTGAATATAAACCCGATCCCATTGAATACATATCTCTACAAAGAAATATATGAGTTGATATACTATATTTGAGAGTGATACAATAGAAGAAGGAACCCAACCTGCTAAGCTAATGTCCTTTTATTTTTCTATGCCCATAAGAGAGACATTTATAATTCTGTCTGGAAGGAACATCTTTAACTAATTTTTAGCTCGGCAGCTTGTTCATTTAATTGTATGAAATTAAGAGGTAAAGAACATAATTGTTTGATAATTTCTTGCTTTTCTTTTCGAAACTAAAAGGTGCTTCATTTGTCATAGATGGACTTTTAGCTATCACCCATGTTCACAAATGATAAAAAAGATGAATTAACCTTGCGATCGAGTTTCTGTTAAAATGCTACCATATCTTAATTATCATCCTCATTACAAAAGTACATCTATTTTTCTTATATACTATAGCAGGAAGGGTAGAATTCAAACTATGATCAAAGGATAAAATAGCCAGATTCTTTTTCTTTTAAACTTTATCGTTATTGTTATTTTTTTCAATAACTCATTCAGTGTTCAATGATTGACAAGTTCTTCCTTCCAATTTAATTAAATTTAGAATATAGTTTGGAAATAGAATTTTTTTTTTGGCATAAAGAGGGTAGATAGAGGTGAGAAATAATGAAACAAAGAAATAGATATGTGGACTAAAAAGAAAGGGAAAAATAACAAATAAGAGTAAGTAGATGTAAGCTAATGTTACAGAAAAGAAAAGGAAACAGTACAGAGTACACGTAGAAAAGTGAATTCTTTGTTTGAAAAAGAGGGACTTGATCTTAGTGGGAGACTCTGTGGCCAAAGGAAAGGGCCCCTTCCTAGGTTGTATCAAACCCCTAGATATACTTTCTCATCCCCAATCCCACCCTATCTCCTACTCACTTTTCTTTCATTCTTTCATTTACCTTAGGGATCACTTATGAGGTGGATGAATATAAATCAATGTGAGGTTATAAGTTAGCTTTTAGTGTTGAATTATAGTAATCAATAGCTTTTAGAGTTGAAAATATCCAAACAATATAAAACAGGAACATCATTTCCTTTTAGTAAATATTTATAATTTTGTCTGTGTTTGTGAAAATATCCAAATAATGAGTAAAACTATTGTATGCTTAATTGTTATTAAACATTAGTTAGTAGAGTTATTTTCCTTTTAGTTCTCTGTATTTCTCTATTTGTGATTTCTATTTACTGTTTTGTTTGAAATTGTATAGTCATTGAAACTCTTTTGCTCTACTAACTAATGTTTAATAACAACTGATATATTTATTGTTGGAGACTATGTATTTATTAATAACAAGTCACATTAAATAGAAGCATGTTAAGCAATTGAAAACCAAGGATTATTGGTTAAAGTGGATTGAGATTTTGTGATGAAGGAATGAATGTGATGAACATTAAATAGTAATGATGATTGCTTTTGTAATGTTTATGAAAGCCAATTCTTGCAATGTTTTTATTTCTTTTGTATTAAGAGTAATGATGATTGCTTTTGTTGCATGTAGAATTGGCTCAGAATTAAGTATGTCTTAAGAGTAATGATGATTGCTTTTGTTGCATGCAGAATTGGCTCAGAGAAAAATGAGGAAAACTTCTAGCTTCAGCAACTCTTCTTCATTGAATAAAAGAAAGCATTCAAATGAGAGAGTGAAATCAACCGATGAGATTATGGGTCCTCCACTTGCTGTCCCACTAATATAATCTTATGCAACTCTAAATTCAGTAAGTAATGCTACTTCTCCCAGTATGCCTATAAGTAAAAAATGTAGGTCTAAAGTTTGGGAGCATTTCGATAGATTGTTGATGCTAATGGTAATGAAATGGAAAGAGCTAAATGTAAGTGGTGTGGTAAAGATTACTAAGGAAAGAGTGAGTTAGGCACTTCAAGATTGTGGAAACATTTAAGGGAAACTTGCAAAAAATTTCCCGATAAAAAAGAGTTAGTGGATGCATTTAAAAATAACGATAAGTCACAAATAACTTTGAGTTTTGTAGGATCCAGTAATAATATGTCATTAGTTAGTTGGAAATTTGATCAAGAAGCTTGTACAGAAGCTTTAATTAGGATGATCATCAAGGATGAACTACCATTTAATTTTGTTGAACATGAGGGTTTTAGGGAATTCATTGAAGCGATTTGTCCTGAATTTAAAATTCCATCTAGAGTGACTATTGCTAGAAGATGTTGCACTCTTTTTATGAAGGAGAGAGAGAAATTGGAAGATTTTCTTAAAATTGAATGCAAAAGAGTTTCAATGAAAACTTATACTTGGACTAGCATTCAAAATGTATCATATTTGTGTTTAACTGTACATTTTATTGATTCAAATTGGAAGATACATAAAAGAATTTTGAATTTTTGTGTTGTTAAAATTCACAAAGGAAGAAATATTGGTGTTGTTGTTGATAATTGTATGGATGATTGGGGTTTGACTAAAGTGATGTGTATAATTGTTGATAATAGATCATCTAATGATACTGCAATTCAACAGTTGAAAAATAAATTAAGCAAGAGAGATGCATTTGTTTTGTGTGGTGAAACTTTGCCCATGAGATGTTGTGCTCACATCTTAAATCTAATTGTGAAATATGGGCTCAAATGTGCTGATGTTGATGAATCTATTAAAAAGATTAGAGATGTTATCAAGTATATTAAAAGTAGTCTTCAAAGGTTAGATTCTTTTAAAAAATCTTGTGAGGCAGTAGATATCGTGTACATGAAAAGTTTGATCATAGATTGCCCTACTAGGTGGAATTCAACGTACTTGATGTTAGATATTGCTTTGGGGTATCAAAAAATTTTTGATAAGTTGGAGGATATGGATAGCAAATATTTCATTGAGTTTGGGCCTGCTTATTTGACTGAGAGCAATTGGAAACAACTCACAACTCTCACAAAATTTCTAAAGCAATTTTATGATGTGACTTGTATGTTGTCTGGATCATTATATTCAACTTTCAACTTATATTTTCCAGAGATTGTGCGTATTTTGAACTTATTGTATTCTTCTCAAACTAGTGGTGATGATTTTTTTGATAGAAATGGGGAAATAAATGCAATTGAAGTTTGATAAGTATTGGGGTTCGATTAACAAGATGAATGTCATTCTTTTCATAACTGTGGTTTTGGATCCTAGATTTAAAATGAAATTTCTAGTTTCAAAATGCACAGCTTTTTATGGTGAGAATGAGACGGAAAAATTAGTTTCTAAAGTGAAAATTGCTTTGAATGGATTGATAGAAGAACATAAAAAATTGGAAGAGGTTAATGTTAGTCAAATTGTAGCCCCACCACCTAATTCTAATGATATTGATGATGATGTTGATGCATGGTTTTTGGAAAATGAAGATAAAGAACAAGTTATATCTCAATGAAATTTGGATGCTTATTTGACTAATAAATTAGTAAAATAATTCTCCTGATTTTGACATTTTGAGATAGTGAAAGATAAATGAACCAAATTATCCAATTTTGGCTAAGGTTGCCAGAGATGTTTTGGCTATTCAGTGCTCGACTGTAGCTTCTGAATCAGATTTTAGCACTGGAGGAAGGATTTTAGACAAATTTAGAAGTTTTTTAACTCCGATTACAGCCGAGGTTCTCATTTGTTGTCAAAACTGGTTGAGATCAGCTACACTTTTGGCTTCAGAGGCATCGATCGAAGAATATGAAAATTTTGAATCAGGTAATTATTATATTTGCATAATTTTTTTAAATTTATATTTAATGTTTATATTTTTTTGGTGATCTAATTATTTAAAATCTGTATTTTTGTAGATTTTGCTCAAGATTCTGAATTCAATGCCAGCATAATGCAAAGGAAGACTGTTGAATGTTGATTTTTAAGTAATGTATTTTGACTTAAATTTTAATTATCCTTGTTGAGATATTTTAATTGTATTTATATTTATCATTGTGTGTATTTATTTTGTATTTAAAATTATTGATTTATCTGAAGTTTCGAATTGTACTGTATTGTATTGTTTTGTACCAAAAGAATCAAAGAACCATACTGAATTGTACCGAATTTGTATAGAACTGTACCGAATTATACCGAATTTTCAAGACAGTTACAATACTTAATTTTTAAAATCCCCGAAATTTCAAGACAATACGGAGATTTGTAAATTCCCTAATTGTACCGTACCGTGTACACCCCTAAAAGAGCTAAATTGCAAGATGTGGTTCTTGCAAAATTAGCTCGGAAAAAATAGCTAGGAAAAAGGTTATCGCCAATTCTGCTAGAGCCTTGCCTTAGCGGCATATGAAAACTGTTAGCAGGATTTATGGACAATATGGTTCAGTTGGGAGGATTTTTTTATGAAATTCAACTCTACCATTTCATTTAGCTTCTTTAATTTCTCTTTTTATTTGGTAGGGAATCTCCAACTGAATTGCAAGTATAATTTTTTCTTCTCCAAGATGTTCAGAGGTGCTAGATGTATTGCAGATCAAGAATTTATTTGCTGCAAAATATGGCAAAGAATTCATCATGTCTGCTTCAGAGCTCCATCCTGACTCTGATGTCAACCGTGCAGTTAATTGGCTTTAACTTATTCAGTTTCTATGAGTATGATATTTTTGCAATAAGAACCAATGAAACTGAAAGGAATAATTTCTTTATTTGCTGTTTATGCATATCATTGAAAAGCTTTCAGTCAGTGCTCTGTCATCAGAGTCGAGGCTTAAGGTTTTGAAAGAAATTGCTCAATAATATAAGTTGGAGTGGCATTCTTCTGCTACAGAGGCTCTGAGCTTGGTAAAAAGCATGAAGATCTGCTGGTACACTTGGCAATTTTAGTTTTTGATTTCATTTTCATTTGTATTATGCTGAGCACATTGTTTAGGAATTATTACTTTGTTCATAGATAAACTTAATAATTGATATACAGAAACTGCTAGATTAGAAAATGTGTATTATGAAGTCTAAATCCTATGTATTCCTCATCCTGTTTATGTGTGCATAAAAATGTAGATAAGAGAAACTATGAGAACCTCTTCAGTAATCTTGAGGCATATAGCTTTCTTTGATAGACACACCTCTTCCTATCTTCCCTTTATACTTTCTATTTTGGTTTGTGGTTCCTATGTTCGTCAATTATATATGGATTTTGCATTATATGTTATAAACTGTACAATGCTATGGAACTAAATTATAGCTACTGCTTTTAAAATTTGGGAAGCTCTGGAATCCTCTCTTGAGACATTTGTTGTTGTCTATTGAATGCCTTAGAAATGAGTTGTGACCTTTTATTTTGTCTTTAGGGTTGACTAAAGCATGTTATGGCTGAAGCTAGACTTTCTAAAGCTCCTATGAAATAGAGCTCTCATAAATCTCCATCTTCTAATGGGGCAAGTCCTAAAATGATTACAGATAGCATGCAAGGATCTCAATATCCTCAAGCTCCTACTAGCCCTTTGAGTTTCCAGACCTTAGTGGATACTAATGAAATTGAACCATCAAATAAGGATATTTCTACAAGATCAGTTGCTGACACTAAAAGCGGAACATCATTGCGGTCATCTGATATATTGGAGCGAGCTCGAGCTACCATTGCTTCTGCAGAGCATACAACTGCAACTGCTCGAGCTGCCATTTCAACTTTATGCTTTCACTTTTCAACATGGTTATTTGGTATGAGATTTTCATACATGAACTCGTCCTATTCATTGAAGTTTTTTCTTGTATTTTTATTATTTCAAAATCAGTAGAATCTTAGCAATTTTAATTTTGGATATGACATAATGAATTGTTAGCTTACTTTTTTTATCTAGTCTTAGATAAGTCATTTTATTGTATTCCCTTTTTGTAAGCAATTTTATAGGTTGCTTTTAAGTGATCATTTATTTTCTTTAATATGGTGCACAATTGCAGGATGTGGACTGTGCTATGATTTCCATTAAATACTTGCATTTTTCAATTGTTGCAAGTAGTTTCATTCTTGACGTACCTATTGAAGGGTTTTGCTAATTGGTTATTGATTTACAGTTTCATTCTCAGTTTTTTTTTTTTGCAAGGGCTGGCATCTTGTCTACAAGGTCAATTTTTATGCGAGCTTTGATTTCTGTTTTTCTTTTTAATTTCATCAATTTATTTGTTAACTAATGGCTCTAAAAGGAATAATTTTTTTGTCATTTTAAGTTTCCTAATCCAGGTAATCTTCTTCTTTTCGATGCATGCTCTATAGATTACAGTAATCTTGTCAATGGTTATGCCTTTTTTCTGTGCCATTTATCTCCATTGGAAATGCTATTTTTGTTTGGTCTCATTTATTTTCTTTTATGTGTCGTATTGATGGCTAGCTTAAAATAGAGAGCAATAACTTGCATAATTTCACTCTGACCTATAGCATTTCGTATGCATCCACTTACATATATAATAATAATAATAATAATAATAATAATAATAATAATAATAATAATATTAATATTATTATTATTATTATTATTATTATTATTATTATTATTATTATTATTATTATTATTATTATTATTATTATTTCATATCTTTCTTATTTTTAATTGAAGATTAATAGAAAATATAAAGCTGGAAACATTAATTCATCTTTGACTTTTTACTACTAACACAACTTTTCAACTTTAATACACCCAATTTCAGCTCATTCATCTGCTTTCACTTTTTTTTGGCTACAGCCCTCAAATTTGTTCCCTTTTCAACTTTTTGCTTTTGTATTTCTTAACATTTCTTCAGAATTTGATGCCAGTTGTCTACTATGCAGATTGAACTTTAAGTTGTGATTCATATTGAGCTTGAACATGAAATGGATCAGTGAATGGAGCACTTGGGCGAACAAATATGCATGTATTAGTTTTAGATATACAATTAACAATGATACACAATTGGGCGAACAAGTAAGTGTTGTACTCGCAAAACTTAGCGAGAACATTGTCGTCACGACATGGCGACAATGTATTGTCGTCACAAAATTTAGCAACAAATTTGTCGTCGCAACATTAAGTAACAACAAATTCTATGCTAAAATTTAGCAAGAAATTTGTCCTCGTTAAATTCTACTAGGGTGACTTTTATTACAAAAATATTGTCGTCACTAAGTTCTAGCTAAACTAATTTAGCAACGAAAAAATATCAATTAATGGGGACTTTTATCGTTGCTATTTTGGATTTTTATTGTAGTGAACTTTTGCTAAACACTCACACACTTTTAATATTTTAAATTAGTAGGCTAGCTTTTTAACAATTCATAAGGTGTATTTCCGGATTTCTTATAAGGTATTCTATTTTGTAAGTGATATGCAGATAATATAGTTTTACCCACAATTTTTTGGTGCATTAGAACTAACTAGCATGCTATTCATCATTTCCTTTAAAGTTATATTTTTTCTTTAAACCACATCATTAGATTTAGGTGAATAAGGTGGAGTTATTTCATGTCTTATTCCTTTTTTTTCACAAAATTCATTAAGTTGAATATATTCACCTTCTTTATCTATTTTGACCCTTTTAACTTTTCTGTTTAATTGATTTTCTGCTTATGCTTTATATTTAAAAAACATATCAAAAGCTTCATCTTTATTTCTAAGTAAATATACCTTAGTATATCCCAAAAATTCATCGATAAAGGTCACATAATACTTTTTACCACCTCTAATCATACATTGAGTGCAAACAATCCATCGTTACAATAACCCTTGTCGACAAAATTATTATTTTTGATCAATATGACCTTATCACATTCAATAGCAATTTCACCGTAAATTTTTCCAATAATACTATAGAAACCAAATTGGTTCGAATGTTAGGAAAATGAAGCACCTCATTTAAAGCTAGTGTCTTGATAGATGTGAGCTTAAGAAGGAATTTGCCTTTTTCAAGAACTTTGTAGTTCGTAAATCACCAAGATACACTATTTCTTCTCCTTCCTCAATTTGAGTATAAGATAAAAAATTATTTTTGTTAGCATAAATGTGCCTAGTGCCACCAGAGTCTATCACCCATTTATTCACATCAACACAATATTCACTTGAGAAATGACCGCAATAATTATATCATCTGCTTTAACCAAATTTACATTTGGCTTAACATGATTGCAATTTCTCCCCATTCCATTTCTGAATTGAGATGTATAATGAGCTAATTTTCCACCCATAAAATAATTGCCTTTCACCTTAAAATTAAAATTAAGATTAAAATTATTAGCTTTGGGCTTGTAACTATGATTCCACTAAAATGTAAACAAAGCATTAAAAAGCATATTGATATTTTTATGCATACATACCTTATTTACATGATCACTTACCTCTAATTGCTTAGTGGAGGACACCATATGAATACAATCATTAAGAGTATAAGCCATTTCATGAATATCCAAAATTGAGAAAATCCATTCTTGCCATATTTTGTGAATTTTTCCATTATACATCATAAAAAGTGCTGTGGAGATGTTGAGAGAGCTATTACCCCTAACAACATCAAAGCCAGGAAGAACACCATTGACAAAACAAGCATCAAAAAAGGTAAAAATAGTTTCAGCATCCATAGTATTATCCTTAAGATTGTTAGATAGAATTCTGATAATACAAAAATTAAAGCGTATACGGACACTGTTCCTAAGGATAATTCATCCACACTACTAATGAAATTAATATAAAGGTATATCCTTTAGGATTCAACAAGTTCTTCTAACAAATAGGGAACAGAAAATCAACAGAAAATAGAAATCTGGAGAATACATATTTCTGACGTGACAAAAAAATTTGATACTTTTTTTTGTTCACTCTTTCACACAAATCTAGCAGTTATTTTCCAAATAATATTAAATTTTTAAAGCAATATATATCCATGATTTTTTGGCATCCCATAACAGCTATACTAAGGCAAATTAGGATCATAATATTTAATGGAGAATAATATGTAACAGAAAAGGCAAATTTGAGAAAATTAAAATAGAAAATAGTGGACAGATTTTTAGAAGAAAGACCAGGTCAAATAAGATTATTTCAATAGTAAAATATTTTAAACATGTGTTAAAGATTAAATGCCTTTAAAATCTATATATTACCTTTTGAAATATCATTAATAATAAAATATTTACAACATATACTACCTATTGGCCACAAAGAAGAAAAAAATTATTGCAAACTAAGAAGGTCTATTCATGATTTCTTGATTCAATGGCAAAGAAGTGTAGATTGACAAATTAAAATGACCAGATGCATGATAGGTTGATTAAATTATTTTCTTTCAATAAAGTTCAATCGATTTTTTTTCTTTTCTTTCTTTCTTTGTTTTTCACAAGTTTAATTTAATTTAAATATTTTATCAGAATTTATTTTAAAATTATACTTATTAATTTAGCTCTTAAATATATGAATGATATTTAGGTCTACTTAACATTACTATAAACATCACATTGATTGTTGTTTTAACACAACATAAACAAAATGTTTTTCCTAAATATTTTTCCAAATAGAAATAAAGAACAAAATAACTAGAAATATTATTAAATTAAAATTCCATGCATCTAGAGGGATCATCTAGAAACCACCTTGTTTTGAAGCCAACATAGATGTTATATGTTAATTTTTTTACTCATGTCTTATTTTATAGTTTATTACTAGAAATTTATCCATATTTTTATAAAAAAAAGTCAAATAAAAGCAATGTTTCAAATTCAATTTTCAATTAGAGATGTCAACTATAACCCTTAGCCTTCTAAGCTAATGATGTGGGTTCAATTCCTCCTATCCACTCTATTTCTCTATACTCTTTTTTAAAAAATTATAGATAATATTTATATAATCCATATAATGTATTCTATTTATATTTTAAATTTAAATATTACATTTAAATTTAAAATAAAAATTCTATTTTTTAATAATTATTAATATTTAGTTGTTAACATATGTAATTATCAATAAGATAATTAATGTATTTTATCTATGTAATATTTTTTAATTTATAAAGTTACAAAAACTTTTTCCTATACTTATTACTCCCTCCATTCTATACACACTAGATCTTGAGGCGACTTTTGATCATATTACCTAATAAGAAAGATGTTTCTCATGTAAAGACAAGAAATTGAAGTATTAAGCTCTCCTCCCAATTTTTATACTTTGAAAGGTTTTATTTGGGCTCTCCTCTTTTATACTTTATTTAGAGGCTAAAATATGGGTTTTAAAGAAAATATTTTGGGTTAGGACTGAGTGATGCTTGTCACTAGGTTTTGACAGATATTTCCCATATTTTTTTCACGATTGGCCGGATAAGAATTAGAGAAGATTTTTCCTGATGCTTATCATCGGCGTTAAAAGATCATTTCTTTCCATATAAAAAACCATTGTTTTATTGTATTTAGAGGGCTCTTTCTTAAAAAAAACATTAAAAACTTTATTTCTCTCTTTCAACATTTTGTTTTCCAAACAAAGAGAGTAAGAAATGGGAAAAGAAACCAAAAGCACTGGATCCTTAATCTTTGACAAACAAATGGTGATGGTAATATTTAAGAGCCCCAAAACCTATTAATCCTATGTTTAGGATCTTAAATTTATAGTAAATATCCATGTTTATCATTTTGTTATTTGATTTTCTTATGTTTATTTTTTTATTTTTTTATTTAAGCTTATAAATTTGTTATTTCTTCATTTTTATGATTGTTTTGGTCATCCATTCATAAAAATGGATTAAAATATGTAGAAATTGAGTTAATAGTGTCTATTAAATTTTACTATTCATCATCTTCAATCTCCATTCTAAATCTTTAATTTTCATTTTTCTTAATCTAATTTTTAAAAAAAAATTGTTTTGATCACCTTTAAATGAGTTTTATCAAATTTCTTGATCATTTTTTGCCTTTAAAATGATTGTTTGTGTGATTTGATGAAATCTCATTTTCTTGTTTTTGATTTTATTTCTGGGCATGAGTTATGAAAAGAAGGCTGAGCGATGCCAGTGACTCGAAAGAGTGATGGCCAATGATGCCAATCTTCCTTCCTATTACTCGTATGCTAATAACTCTAATTTATACCTGTGATGCATGTCAGACCAAACTCATTTTCGGGTGCGCTCTTGGAGGCCCATTTTTAGGATCCAAGATTGAAAGAGGCTCATTATAACTTAAAAATTAGCCACATCACAATAAAAAGCAACTTAGGTCCAATTTATTATTGGTAGTAAACTATTGAAGGTGTCTACTAACGGGCTCAGAGAAGTAGATGTCATAGAGTTACCACCCAATAGAATATTGAAAAATGATTCTTGACCTTTTTTATGCCCACATAGAGATTGATATTTGAGACATCACTCTTTTTAGCCACGTTGGTTCACTATAAGAAAATATTAAAATAACAACGAAAAAATAACAACGAAATTATTTTCGTTGCTAATTTAGCAACGGAAAACAAATTTCATTGCTAAAATTGGTTGAAATTTTTAGATTTAGCAATGAAAATAAAAATGGAGGAAAATTTTAATGCCAAAATATAGCAACAAAAATTTACAATAGGATGCTTATATCATTGCTAAACAAGGCGCCAGTAAATGGAAAAAAAATTTGGAATGAAAATCAGCGATGAAAATTTTTTTTCATTGCTACTTTAGCAATGAAATGTGTTTTTTGTTGCTATTTTAGCAATAGAAAAAATTTTCCTTTGCTAATTCAAAAATAATGTTGGTTACTTAACAATGGAAATAACCATCCCGTGCCCTTCACTTCTCCCCTCTCATCGACATTAGGCAGATCAGAGCTGTGGTGATCGTGACCTTCCAACATGGTTTCCGATGGAATTGGACGACGGTAAGGCGTGTGACCACTGCCGGCAGGTTTGGGGTGACATGAACTCCACTCTAACGCTGATCGTGCATCTTCGGTGAGGCTCCAACGAAACTTCGATGATCGGACGGGAGAGCAACGGTAACAGAAAAATTAAATGAAATCTTTCGATTCTATAAAGGTTAGATTTAAATGTCTGCCTTGATAAGTATGTGAAATTGGATAATTTTTCTTAAGAATATAGTAAAGATTGATTAACATGATGGTGAAAGAAATGTGATAAATGTTAACTTGCTTTCATAAATGTAGGCATATACGGTCATATACATTCACAGGTTTGTTTTTTTCAAGGGGCATGTATAATGGTCTAAAATTGGTTATGCAAAACTTATGATTATTCATAGAACATGTAATTTTTCTCAAACACAGTTTGAAGCTTAGGTGCATACATTTATGTTAATAAACTTAATCTTATTTTAAAAAGGGTTCATATTAGCTATTAATTTAAAATGGCTAGATCAAATCTATGTTTAAAATTTTGAGCTTTTAGAGTGTATATTTAGCATATAGAAGTCTATACTATGCAAATGTATAGGTAAATTAAGAATTTGCTTGTGAAACGTAAATAATTGTAGATGACAGTAAAGAAAAAATGTAGAAAATTGATTTGGGTTTGTTGAAAGTTAAATTTTTAATCCTTGAGCATGTACTCCTAAATGTATTAATCTTGTTACGTCATTTTTCTCTTAGTGTCATTATTTATTGGTTTTTTGCTTTAAATCATATTAAAACATTGAATTATGAAGATTGAGAATTTATAGAGGTCGTTGTTACTAAGTTTTGACTGTGCATAATCAAAATTCTGGACATTTAATTTTAAATGTGTTCTTATTAAATTTATAAAGTTATTGGTAGATTAGGGAATTATTAGAACTGAATAATATCAAATTAAGTGATATTAATCTAAGCTAATGGAAATAGATATCAAACTAAAAGAGAGCCACATGTTTGGCTAGTTGTCACGGCTTACCATGTATATAGGATGACTATATATTAGAGTTTTCATAAGAATTACTCTAAATGAGTTGACGTGTCTATGCTTGGAATAGTATAGTTTGTAATGCTGGAACTAAAGAGCAGTTTTAGTATACTGGTTACAAATGTTTCTTTGAAAATCCAAGCTAAGTGATCCCATTTGTTGGTTAACCTTAAGAAATAGGAGTATAACTTCAATGCAAACTGAAAAGTCTAATTCTATCTTTAAACTATTTGACATCTGGTCCTAAGTTAAGTTATACAACTATATTTATATTGAAACTTAAGAACAATTTATAGAGTTTTAAGTATAATTTTTGTTTTAATTGTCTGATTGAGTTGATTCTAGATTCTAGTTTAATAAGAATTTTATGCAAACATTAAATGTTCATTTTAAGCTTAAATTGTACTGATAATTATAATATCGATGTGATAACATGGCATGAATAAAATTACAGGATGGTTGAGGCTATGAATATAAAATAAATGCCTAGACCATTATTTTAGTAGTGTATAATTGTTGTTGAGTTTAAGTAACGTAAGAATCTAATAATGCCAATCAAGGCCTTTAAGAAGAATTAAGAAACCTCCTAAAAGAAGTTATGAATTGAAACATATTCCATTATAAAGTGAATGAGTGTAGAAAATAGTTAGGAAATAAGCACTCAACTTCAAAAGAATGGATTTGCTTAAAGCTTTGCAAGCAAATGGCTTTGAGTAAGCATCTCAATTGAGTGAAACAACTTATGGGGACTTTATTGATTAGTAACTGGTAATAGAAACAAAGTTTTCTCTTTGTATCAATTGTGACTTTAACATTATATAGTCCTAGTTTGTATTATGTTGATGCATAAAAGTGATTAAAGTGATATTTAAATATGGATAATCAAATATTGTTTCATTTATTTGGCATAATTTGGGAAATTTAAAAGATGTCATTGCTTAAATTATGAGAATATATTATGTCCTTGCTTGTCAATATTCTATCATCGTGAACTATTCTTTGAGAAATTGTAATTCTCATACTAAAAGTACGTGTTGCTATAAAATGTATATGAAAATAAATATGTGTAAAGCTAATTGATCCCATGACGATAATATATATATATATACCGTAGGAAAATTATGAGATTTGATATGATATTATATTGGGATTGCCGGCACGCACATGGATTGAGGAAGTAGGATCATGCCAAGTGATCTAGTCCTAGAAATGCAGGGTTATGCCAAGTAATCTGGTCCCATGAGCATTTGGTTTCATGAGTTCACCATGAGACAGGGACGCAGGGTCATGCCAAGTGATCTGGTCTCAGGGATGCAGAGTTACGCCAAATAATATGGTCCTATGAGTATTTAATTCCATGATTTAACCATGAGATATGCTAATTATATGTGTATGATTAACTGGAGTAACTGGTATCATACCTCGAGTTGTATGGTCCCCATAGTATATAGAAATTTCTTATTTGTAAGAGTAATAGAGTAAATTTTTGAACAATAACAAGGCAATAAATTAAATATAAGTCAATTTTAGTCTTTGAATATATCTTTATGAATCTTATGCTTTATAGAGCAAAAATGTACATTAAAAATTAAAGATATGTGATCTATTGTGGGGTTGTTGGACCGAGATAAAATGTGTATATAGAAGAGTTTAGTACTTGATATCTAGTCATAAATTCATAAAGAGGTTGAGTTTGTTGCTACTTCTATCTCTTGGGTTGATTATTTATTACTTTCATATAAGTTTATGATTAAAATTTTGTTTTGTGTGAACTTGATGAATTAACTAAGAAAGTAGAAGTTTGCAAATCAATATATATTATGTAAATAAATTGGGAATCTTAAACAAGGTATACATTCCAAGTGATAAACAGTTTAAAGTAGACTTTGAATTATAATATCTAACCTATAGCTAAATACATGATTTATAGTCTATGATCATTCTTAACTTTCGATATGAATAATTTAGAATATACCAAATATTTATGATAATGATTTAAATGTATTTGAAATGAAAAGAACAGTAGTATAAGAATGGAGATATCATGATGATGAATCTTTGTGAATTTGCATTATTATGTGAAGTTTGATTTTAAATATAGATATTATGTGGATTTAGTTATGTTTTCTTATTTTAGATTAAATAAAACTTTAAAATGCTATGTTGAACTACAAAATTGAAGAACTATGTGGTTATAATTTCTTAAATGGGATACGTAGGAAGCTTGAGAATTGACATCTCAAGTCCGAACCAAATTGTGTTAATGTGACATGTAAAAATATATGTATAAACCATATAATAAATTATGAGAATTTGTTGTAAATGGGCATGTAGTTTGAACATTATATAAATTCAGAAGGTTGCGTGAACGAGCTTTGTATGAACTGTACTTGATTGATTGTGATTATGTTGAGCTGGAATTATAGCATTTTGCATTGTCGATTGAAGTTCTGCAATTAAAGGAATGATACTGGGAGTGAAAAATTAAGCTTTTGCAGGTTTGGGTAGCTTAAATTTTAAGCTGTCATGCTATCGAAATTTCATTTAATTGAATAGTAAAATTTATATATAGTGTTTGAAATGGTAAAAAAATAAATAATATAAGAAGAACTTAGGATATATATAGAGGATGTTACATAAAATCCACTTAAAATACATTTAAGATTTTTTTCCTGCTTAATTTAATCCCAATCTGTGTTTGTAATAATTTTATAATATATTTTTATTTGATTTTCTAGTTGTTGTTGTTGTTATTATTATTTTGTTATGCAAAATGAATGGCGTGCCATTGGTGTTCAGCAGAGCCGTGGCTGGCTTCACTATGCAATTCATCATCTTGAGCCACACATCATGCTCTTCAGGAGGCTTTTGATCTATCAACAACAGCAGGAGAATCAAGCTCAACAAAACATGCTTGCTAAGTGATCACATTTACCCTCAGATACGTTGAAAATGTTAAATACAAAACATACTATAGTTTATACTCTACGTAAATGCTGTGAATAATCTGGGATTTCTGGTTGTTGTGATGTAATTCTTTTGTTTAGAGAATTTGACATTAGGCTCTTGTTGCTCGACTACATGTTATTGGCATTACTTGATTAATATATATATGCTTTTATCTTCTAGTTTATTTGATGGATGGTTCTGGTTATTGCCATTCAAAATCACAAGTTCGATATTATGTATGTGGGTGTTTGAGATATGAGGTTCTATATTGAAATTCTTGTTCCTACTTTTACTAAGCTTAGCTTAGGTTATTTATTGCATGCCTTATGGTTTGTCTAAATTGTGTCATGAATAAATTTGTTTAATTAATATACGTAATTATGAATGATATAATTAATTTAGGTAATTCATTTAATTAAATAAATTATTTATTATTTCATGGGTTTGTTATTTTTCTAAGCACTTTTGGAAAGATTAAAGCAAGGGATTAGGCCTTGTAGTTTTGAGTTCTCAGTACCTGATGGAAAGATTTATAAATTTGAAACTTTCCAATTAATTACAGTGTTATCTCTGCTAATGTAAGAATTTACCCTTCAAAAAGAAATAGAAAATTACTTGTGTGGTTTACGATTATTAGTGTGGAGATATTTAAAATCAATTTAATCATATATGGACCTATCACTTCAGCCATTAGTGGATTAATTTGATATATATATATATATATATATATATATATATATATATATATATATATAATGTCTGTAGGAACGTTGTATATAAGTGATGATGTGGTGGTAGCTGATGTTTAAATTGACGTTAATGCTTTGTATGTTTGATAGAAAGACATCAAACTTCACATGAGTAGCCCCTTTTTGTGTTGTGAGTTGCTTGTGTGTCATGACTCCATTATGATCTCTTTATTCAATTTATAATTAAGTCTACATTTTAATCAATTTTGTTGGTTCTTATTATGCAGAAATTCCAAAACATTGTGCTCATAAGTTCCCATCAAATTCTAAAAGAAGTTATCTAAATTGAGATGGAAATGTTTTGGTGATTTAAGCAGTTAAGTTAGATAGGCAATTACTTATGATGTGGTTTTACTTTTAAAGGTGAAAGTTATTTTTAGATTGATTTTTCTATTTGTTGAGCCTATGATTGGGTGGGTCATGGGAGCTATGTGATATGCCTTGTTGCTGATTGTTGTGTGGACAAGTAAATTTAAAAACTGACCTCTTATTATGCTAAATGGTTTAGATGATTGAGATATCTAATTAAACATCCTAACTTAGCCAGCAAGTCAATTGAGATATTTAATTAGATTCCAGGTGTGACTTGTAATGAAATGTTGATATTGAAAATTAATAGTATTTTTTTCAAAAAATTAAAAATATTTTAGTGATGGAATAGTGACAAAAAAGTCTGTCGTAATTATTTTTATAACCGTGGCTAAGTTTAGCAACGAAAATGTTATCCTATTGGTAAAATTGATCAATTCACCGAATCTTACATTGGTTGAATTTAGCAATGGAAAAAAATTTTCATAGCTAAAAAAATATCAACCGTCAAATTTGCAACCACTATTTTCGTTGCTATTTTTAATTAGCAACAAAAAATTGACATTTTTGTTGCTATTTTCGATTGCTAAATGGTTATTTTCTTGTAGCTGTTATATGTTGTTTTATAATTAAGTTTTAAACATTAATCCACTCTTCTCTTTCACACGATGTAAAATGATAGAATCAAATAAACATCACACGATGTAAAAACGGTTAATAAACAAACAAATGAAACTATTTAAACTTATTACAAAAGCAAATCATCCAAACAAAAAAGCAAAAAAAAAAGTATCATTCATAAATTGAGGTATTCATTTGGATTGAGAAAATTAGTTCTCATGCATATTTTATAAAAATTATCTTTTGTCCTATATTTGTCATTTGGATAGAAAATTGGACATTAGTCCAAATTTTGAAGAAAAGCCCAAATTAATTAATAAAAAAATAATTTTAAGTGTTTTTTTCCTTTTAAGTGTGCACAAAAAGCTTTTTTTTAACTAGCTATTACATCCTCAAAATGAATATATCCAAAATATATCAAAATCTAGTTAAATAAGAAAAATAATAATAAAACTAAATGACGAATAAAATAAATGAATGCACAAAACAACTGAATGGGTAGGAGCAGTCATTGACTAACTGGGGGTACAACTTAAAATGCATAGTCTCATAAAATCTCTCGAAAGCAAATAAGGTCAAAAACTCACATAAAACCACAAAAAACCTATAAATTAGTATTGTGAGGAAAAATCCAACCAAGGAATAGAATACAAAAAAATATCAATTAGTTAAACACATATACATAATCAGAATGTGTGTAGATGTTAGGGATCAAAGAAATAACATGAACAACAATAAAATACCTAAAAATAAGCCCAAAATTAGCCACGGATGCCCATGGATAGGTGACAAATGCATGGCCATAGATAAAAGAGGGATAGGACAAAGAGAAGCGCCTATGATATCCCATCTATCACATTGATAGACGGCATCCATGAGGGCTTCTCCCCATCCATCACTCGAGGGGCAAAACGAAAAGCTGAAAACTTACCTAAAAAACACAAAAATGTAAATAAATTATAAACACTTAAATATAAGGTCCTCAAACATACCAAACTAAGATTCTAACCCTAAATCATGTATTAACTACACCAAACATCAGTAAAACCCAGAATAACATAACGAAAATAAAGCTTTAAAGCATACAATAATGGAGGAAGTCATAATCAATTCATACCATTATCATGCATATAGATCCATGTTTCCACATCACTCAATTTAAAAAAATAAATAAATTCATGAAACATAATATACAAGCACATTAATTTCAACAATAATCAACATAATTATGCATGATTAATTTTAGAGATAGAAAAAGGATGTTGAAGAGCCTAGAATATTACCCTTAGAAGATAATATTCTAACTTTGAAATTCACGGAGTCCATTTCTCCACTCCAATTGTGGTTTTTGTTTTCCAAAAAACTAAAATGAATTTCGTGTGTGTGTTTATTTTTGAATCAAAAGAATGTTAAAGCTTTTCTTCCTAGAGAGAAAAGAATTGGTTTCTTCTTCTCCAAGAATTTTCTCTTTTCTCCAATTGATTCCTCTATTTGAAACTCTAATTTTTTTATCTTTTATACCCAATGAGGAGTTGGAATTCGTTGGAATTGAATTCCAACTCTAAATTTCCAAATATGGAGGGATTAATCCCCCTTAATTCAGACTGAATCTCTGAAAAATCTATCTTTCCATTTTTAAAAATCTAACAATGTGGGAATTTTGGAAATTTAGCCACAGACGATTGTCCCTCATGACAGATGGCTATCCTTCAGGTAAAAGTCCAACATTAAGAAAAATACCCTTGATCTAACCTGGTTAAGAGGGAGATGGCTAGAGACAATTATTTCTCACATGACAGACATTTGTCTGTCATCACTGAAGGTCAAAATCATGGTTTTTTTATATCTTTTGTTAAAACCTTTCAAAAACTCATGGAAAAATCATAAAATCTTTGAGAAAATTGTGAAAAATCCACATCAGAGCTTTAAGATTTGCACTCTCCATCAAAAATACACTATTCCCTCATCATTGGATAATCCTGATCTAGGTTTTCTTAGCTCACGGTGTCTACAGCCACCCCCAATTTTAAGGGATTGGTGCACTAGTGCCCAAGTAAGCCAAAATTCAGAGTGAAATAAAAAAGACATGTACCTGAGCTAATAAATCTTCTGGTTGATTAAAACACGTACCGTCTGGGATAATAAGTCCCATTGTTGTTTAAAACATATACCATCATTTGAGGCAATGGGCCTCTTGGTTATTTAAAATACATACCATTATCTGAGGTAGTAAGTCTCTTGGTTGTTTAAAACACGTACCATCTAAGGTAGCGAATATCTTGGTTGATTAAAACACATAACATCTGAGGCAGTGGGTCTTTTGGTTGATTAAAACATGTATCATTTGGGGCAGTAAGTCTCTTGGTTGTTTAAAACACGTACCATCTGAGGTAATGAGTTATCGGCATGTAGAATTAGAATGGCTTGTTGTATTTGATTAACACCAATTTATTGGCATGCAGAATCAAATGAGATTGAGTAATATTTGGCTGGTGTCATCTGTAGAATTACCTAAACTTTCGATTGTATTGGCTAAGGCCCTTTGTAGGAGCGAATGCCACTATTGCAATAACATTCCTCTTGAGGAATGTTTGGCAAATGTGCATTTGTGAGGAGTCATTGATGCACTTGAAGCTTGTGTTTCATAAGTGTAGATCTATCTTAGAGATATTTCAGCTTAATACTTTGATCTTGGCTAGATTCTATACACTTCTTAATGACAATGTCACTATTCTATAGATTAGTACCAATGTAAGGAAAACCTCATCATCAAGGCCATCGACATTTCTAATTTTACTCTATCTTTCTAAAATGTACATTATCATCAAGCTTTTGCCTCTTGTCTAATAGTTTCTTATTGTTAACATTCGTTCCACATTTCTTTTTGATGTGTTCATATTGAAACATCCCACACTCTAAAAGAGTACAGTCCATCACCCAAGAGTCCTCTTGGTTGTAGCCTAAATGAATATTGACCGCTACAATAACATCTTGGCCATTATATAGTTCTGGCTTTGGCAATATCCCATTCTGACCTCATGATAATCCAAGCTTTTTGAGGCAATCAACAGTAAAAGTGGCCTTCGAAATACTACAACTTGTGAGATAAAATATCCACCCTGATGTTATGATTTGTAGCTGAGAATGCTTTTAGGCCTAATATGGGACTCTTCCTACATAGTCATAACTGTATGAGAGAATAACCCACAACTCACACCTAATAGTAAAGATATATCCAATTCATAGTGAGTATACTCCACAGCTTGTTTCCCCATCGACTTTTGTCTTTAAATGACTTTAATTTGTGTAAATTCTCAATAAGCGTAAAGGAGTTGTAGAATCCTCCTAAATTCAGAAAATATTTGTACTTCTTTTTGCTATATATCTTTTTTAATTTCAACCTATTCAGGTAACTTCTTATAATAAGGATGGATGTCCTAGCCTGTTCTTTCATTAGCAGTGGCAGGTATATCCCCCCCTGATATGGTTTCAGGTACCTATGGGAAAGATTTAATATTAGTGCTTTATTTATTGAGTATGGCTCTTCTTCTTCTTCTTCTTCTTCTTCTTCTTCTTCTTCTTCTTCTTTTATTCTTTTCATTTTTTGTTCATTTCTTTTATCTTAACTTGTCATCACATGTTAATTATAAGTTTAATACACCTTTTTTCTTCTTTTTTTGGTACATTAAGCATGAATAAAATAATCAAAACATAAGTAAATACATAAATTAAATACAAGTTCTAGATTTTATATACATAAAAAATATCCAGATAAAGTTTTAAACTCCTTGAATACAAAATAATAAACTATTAAGAGGGCCCCGATCCTCTGCGGTAGGCTGGTCCTGATAAAGGTCAAAAAGTCGATGGCCTGAGAGGTTTGGCTGGTGCCATAGCCTATGGCACTGTTGGTGGCTACTCATCATCCTTCCTAAATCTAAAGTAAAATCCTAGCAATGTTGCTGTCAAAGGCTATAGAACCTATGCTATCACCTTAGCTAGCCACTTTGAGCCTTGTCCAACCTCAATGACTGCCCTAGAGTGCTGCTCAAGAAACCTCATCAGATCATCCCTCAAGTACCTGATGTACCTCCTCAGCTGCTCGTCTATCTCGAACACCTCCCATCTTCCTCTAAGGACCTCCTCCTTAATGCAACCACCCTACTCCCTAATCTGGATGAGTGACTCATCAACTACCTTTAAAGATGTATTGAATCTCTACCCTATAACACCAACTCTGCTTTGATGTCCCATACGTCAGATTGTAGAGATTGTACTATTGCTAGTAGCAACTGCAGAGGCTATACTGTTGGTAGTACTGACTGTAGAGTTTGATCCTATCATTTGATAACGTCCTTTATAATGAATAATCTCCTAAAAAGATCGTGGATGTGTAGGTGGCTGAGGCAACCCTTTTAAAAGATCCTGAAGATCTATATGTATATTGATCTCATAGTTAGAGTTAATATCTTCTCCATGATGCTCATCCTCCTGCTCATCCTAATGTCCTTGCTATGTTGGAGGTGCTTATGAAGTTGTTGGTGGCTGATCCTGAACATCTCCCTCTGCAAATGCATCTGGCACTATAGGGTCTAAACTATACCCCTTCCTGGTCCATAGGATGGTCAACAGTCAATACTGACCCTCTTAACCCTGAATAAACTCTACCATCTTTATAAGAGCAGCTGTATGTCTATATAAATGTCCTCCTAAAGTGGGTCCCCAAATCTACTCTCGTCTACAACCTAATGGCAATAACATTCGGGTTACTATACCCTTATACAAATCTGCATGGTAGATTGGGTGGCCATTCTGACCTGGGAAGCGATGATCTCATGCGTGATGTCCACCCTCTTGTGCTCTCGCATCCCCTATAACCTAGTGATCTCGGCTGAATTGATTGACCCAAGGCTCCTTATATATCTTAAATAGAATGTAAATTGTACTATCTGAATGTTTTGATATGACTGGGTGGCTAACATGGTGCTCTTTACCATATCTGAGTGGTATATAGCCTCTGGAAGTACCACTATCGTCCATCAAGTTCGATCCACTATCCTATAGAGGGTGGCAACATCAAGCTCCACTGGAAGGCCCATAGCCTGAGTAAATCATCAGTGTGTGATGCTATAATGAATACCCAATGCCCAAAACTGCACTGCTTCATCCTCAATGTTTGATATAGCCAAATTCCCATGCTATCATATATAAAATTTTTGGCTCTTTTATTGCATCCAACTTTTTGGTTCTTTTGATTCCTTATTGGTATCGATACAATTGGAGGCATCCATTATTTTGAATATTAGTGGCTTGCAATAGCCCGAAAAAAGAGGGAAACAACTGGTTCAAACTATTTGAGGTAAAGAGTTTTTATTTCTTAGATTAGCTTAGCTAGCAATCATGTTAAGATCAATCTTTAAGTAGTGTAAAATTTTATTTATTCCATGTTGTATGTGATGTATGCACCACTACACAACCAATGAATCTAGGGTATTGTATACATAGCCCACAAATGCTTTTGATGAAAAGAACCAGTACATTATTCCTAATAGGCATGTGGTATGGGGTTTTTGAGTACTGTCGATATTCTGCTCACATGACTTATGAACTAATGTATAGTGTCTTTATGAAAAATTTTAAATTTCAATAAAGAAGATTATATAACCATCATATGCGAGTGAGAGAAATCAAAATATGGATTTTGGCAACCAACTGAACCACCTATGATGGGTTAATCTAAATTGGTTTATTTGTAACCTAATTTAGGCGATAATTATTTGTCTAATATCAAATAAGAAAACATTTTTGGAGATATTATCTTCTTAAAAAGGATAGAGATAAATTTTATTCAAATTTCCTAATTTAAGGGAAGTATATTGGGTTGTCACATCATCTATATTATAAGTAGAGAAATTTTTGTCAAATTATAGAGACAGAAGAAGAAAATCCTAAACATCTAACGACCATGTGTTTAGCCACCCAACTTCCTTAATATTGGCCACTATTAAAGTAAATTATAAGTTGTGAAGATTTTGGTGTAGCTCGATATATAGTTGCATTTTTTATTCACTCTTTTTTCGACCAATCTTTTCTTACAACTTTAGTTTTAAATTTAATTCAGTTAGTGAATTGAATCAATCCGTGCTCACCCTTAATCAAACAAATAAAACATTTGTTAGCTTGGCAATAGTAGATATAAATTCATTTCAAAAAATATGAATTCTACAATACATTTTTATTTTTGCATGAAAAGCAATATTAATTCGATAATGATAATATAAGATAAATCTATAGCAAACAATAATAATCTACATATAATTAATAATGTTTAAATTTCACACTTTGAAATGTTAAAAAATAAATAAATGCATTTTTTAGCAAATATCAAATTTAAATTTATTTTTTTAAAAAAAATCAAAAAATAAAAATGGATTAAATAGGTCAACTCATTATACAATTCGTATGGATAATTTTTTTTTTGTGCTTTTAGTATGGTATCCTAAGTAGATCCATACTCACCCTTAATCAATCCATGCTCATACTTAATTAAACAAATAAAACATTTGTTAACTTAAAAACATTTGTTAACTTGGTAATAGTAGATATAAATTCATTTCAAAAAATATGAATTCTACAATACATTTTTATCTGTGCATAAAAAGCAGTATTAATTCGATAATGATAATATAAGATAAATCTATAGCAAATAATAATAATCTACATATAATTAATAAAGTGAAAATTTCACACTTTGAAATGTTAAAAAATAAAAAAATGCATTTTTTTAGCAAATATCAAGTTTAAATTTATTTTTTTTCAAAAAATTAAAAATGGATTAAATAGGTCAACTCGTTATACAATTCATATGCATCATTTTTTGTGTGTGTTTTTAGTATGGTATTCTAAATAGTTCCGTACATACCCTTAATCATTCCGAGCTCACCCTTAATCAAACAAATAAAACATTTGTTAATTTAAAACATTTGTTAACTTGGCAATAGTTGATAAAATTTCATTTCAAAAATATGAATTCTACAATACATTTTATCTTTACATAAAAAGCAGTATTAATTTGATAATGATAATATAAGATAAATCTATAGCAAACAATAATAATCTACATATAATTAATAATGTGAAAATTTCACACTTTGAAATGTTAAAAAATAAATAAATGCATTTTTTTAGCAAATATCAAGTTTAAATTTAATTTAAAAAATTAAAAATAATAAATGGATTAAATAGGTCAACTCATTATACAATTCGTATGGATCATTTTTTTTTTGTATTTTTAGTGTGATATCCTAAGTAAGCTCGTATTGACGGAATATACATTTAAGTCATGACATATTCAAACCAATCTCAATTCGAAATACTGTCAGATGCAATTGCAGTAACCTCTTCCAATAAAATTTGCTGTATCTACAAGAACTTAAATTCGATATTATTTGTTTAAATGACTAGAACCCCTCTCACTTAAATCCATTTAAATTCACTCAAATTTGAACTGGAATAGTCGTGAATCTTTTGATAGGTATAATTAAGTAAATCCTAAAAATCTTGGTCTTTCAATTTAAGGCATTGTCAAATCCCAAAACGGTTCCATCATATTCGCTAAATTATTTTCACTTTTTTTTATTGAAGTCCTCATTGAAGTTTTTTATTAAATTATCTCCAAAACAGCCAAGTTGCAGAATCATAGGAGTTACGGACATTACCAACCAGAAATAATGATAGACATTCCATTGACCGACCGACCGGTCGGCCCGACCCGAACCAAACGGCCGCCTTAAAAACAGCGCCAGGAAATAAAGCCAAGCTGATTATGTAGACAAAAAACATATAATGAAAATGGAAATCCAACGGCCCTGATGAAATCAGAAAATCAAAAGGCATAAGAACATGGAAGCTGTGGAAAAAGGCTGTCAGCCAGGTCACCCTATCTTTTCTCGTGGTGGAAATGATTCCTCTTTCTCTCCCTATTGCCAATTCTTAATTTGGTCCAAATTTCATTTGCATTTCAAATTTCCACTATATAAATAATCTCTTCTTCTTTTCCTTCCTTTACTAGGCCATTTGTTGTCTAAGCCTCTCTGTTATTCAATTCAAAGCTACAAACAGAAGCTAAAGCTCCCAGGCCTTTCTCTTTAGATTGGCTTGGATTGTTTCGATCTTTCTTCTTAGCTGTTCGATCTGTTCTTTTTAGTCTAAGGTATGCTTCGATCTTTGTTTTTCATTCTCTTCTTCTGTTGTGGTACTAGATCGGTGAGCTTTGATTGATTTTCTTTGGAATTAATGTTTCCGATCTGAGAATTTTCTACCTTTTACTTGACGTTGAAAGTGAGATCTGGATTTTGATGTAGCTTATGTTAGTGTGTGAGTCTGAATTTTGTTAGTACTTTTTGATTGATAACAGTTTCTTATCTTCGATCGTTTGATTTGATTTCCTGATATGGTTCTCTCATATCCCGATCTATTCTTGTACGATTTGATCTGTTTCAACATTTTATATTTGTTTTCTTTTTGTAATTGTTGCTGTGCTTTGTTCTATTCGATCTAGATATAGAAGTGTGAACTTGGTAATTTTGTTTAACAAAGACATTAAAGTAACTAGATCGAAAACTGTGATTATATTAAAATAACTTGAGATTGGGCTTTGCTGGATCAGAAATTATAAAAATCTCATCTCTCAAGAAATTTTCCAGGTTTTGCCAAAAGATAAAAAAGGTTCATTTTCTTAATTCTATGAGATGGCAGAAATTTTGTTTTCATTTAGACTACTTTTACCGTGTCATACCTACTGTTTGAGTTTCTAAGATACTACTTGAATAATTTTTCTTTTAATACATGATTATTTTTATTGTTTACAGTTCAGTTTTTAGGACAACTAAAATTTTAAAGATGTTTTGTGTGTGATTGGTCCCCGAGAAGTTTTGGATTTGATATGAGTTGTCTGAGGTTTCAGAACATGGAAAATTCTTGCCTAGGCTCGGTCCATGAGTCATTTCATATACCAAGCCTATGATAGAGTGCCATGTGCGAACAATAACTAGCATCCCACTATTCTTTCAACTGTTTTATTTGACGCGGCACTTTATTATTGGCTTGGTCCGTGAATTTTTGAAGGACCTGAGTTTAGGTAAATAAAAGCATTCCTAGAATCTTTGACTGAAGGATTACTTCTTGTACATTGTTCATCAATTTGGCACTAGAAATTTAGTTTGCGAATTTCCTGTGCTTGTCTGAGTGTTTTATCTAATATAGAAGCTGTTGTTTGTTTATGCATTTTTTCTCAATCTCTTGCACTCATTTCATTGTATGCTTATGTGGGTTTCAGAAAATGGCCGATGCTGAGGATATTCAGCCCCTTGTTTGTGACAATGGAACTGGAATGGTGAAAGTAAGTTGTATATTTCCTAGATTCTAGTTTGAGTTGTATGTGATGTTACTTCATTTTCTGATTGCTGAGAGACCCCTTATGCAGGCCGGGTTTGCTGGTGATGATGCTCCTAGGGCTGTGTTTCCCAGTATTGTTGGAAGACCACGGCACACTGGTGTCATGGTTGGGATGGGTCAGAAGGATGCATACGTGGGTGATGAAGCACAATCTAAAAGAGGTATCCTGACCTTGAAGTACCCCATTGAACATGGCATTGTCAGCAACTGGGATGATATGGAAAAGATCTGGCATCACACTTTCTACAATGAGCTTCGTGTTGCTCCTGAGGAGCATCCAGTGCTTCTCACTGAGGCTCCTCTCAACCCCAAGGCCAACAGAGAAAAGATGACTCAGATCATGTTTGAGACCTTTAACGTTCCTGCTATGTACGTTGCCATTCAAGCCGTGCTGTCCTTGTATGCCAGTGGTCGTACAACTGGTTCGTATCAGTTGCTATCCCCCTTTGCATTCCATATGCCAACATTGTGTGGATGCATTTTGGATTTAATGGTGTTTCATCTTTAACAGGTATTGTGCTAGACTCTGGCGATGGTGTGAGTCACACGGTGCCAATCTATGAAGGGTATGCTCTTCCGCATGCCATCCTTCGTCTAGACCTTGCTGGTCGCGATCTCACTGATGCTCTGATGAAGATTCTCACTGAGAGAGGGTACATGTTCACCACCACTGCAGAACGGGAAATTGTCCGTGACATGAAGGAGAAACTTGCATATGTTGCCCTTGATTATGAGCAGGAACTTGAGACTGCAAAGAGTAGCTCATCTGTCGAGAAGAATTATGAACTTCCTGATGGCCAAGTCATCACCATTGGAGCTGAGAGATTCCGTTGCCCAGAAGTTTTGTTCCAGCCATCTCTCATTGGAATGGAAGCTGCAGGAATTCACGAGACTACTTACAACTCTATCATGAAGTGTGATGTGGATATCAGGAAGGATCTCTATGGTAACATTGTGCTCAGTGGTGGTTCCACAATGTTCCCTGGTATCGCTGATCGTATGAGTAAGGAAATCACTGCTCTTGCTCCGAGCAGCATGAAGATTAAGGTCGTGGCACCACCAGAGAGAAAGTACAGTGTCTGGATTGGAGGATCTATCCTTGCATCCCTCAGTACCTTCCAGCAGGTGATTTTTGCAATTTCACTAATACCGATAGTTACTGGTATTATGTTTTTTGTATTGACTCAAGACTAAAATACTTGCTTTGTATTGTATCAGATGTGGATTTCAAAGGGTGAGTATGACGAGTCTGGTCCATCCATTGTCCACAGGAAGTGCTTCTAAGTTCTACAAGTGCTTTGATGGTGAGTTCTTTTTCCATTTAGTTGGCTTTTTTCGTGTCAAGGTGTCATGTGAACTCGAGTATGGTTGATGTGGAGTATTGATTGAAGGAGGGTAGATTGTGATCTTGATGTATCAAATAGCTTTAATGTCTGTTGGATTAATGTTGCTATTGCTGGAAGTGGGAGAGGCTATACTTTAATGGGTCCTCTGGATATGATGGGCAGACACTTTTGATACCCAAGTCTTTACTTTCCTTGCAAACTTTCGTGGTTCAACCATAATATCTTTTAGTAGGAATGGTTGTAGTTGGAGAGTGATTGTGATGCTTTTTATTTTTTGTTCATTTTTTTTCCCTCTCAGTTTCATCTGGAAGTTTTTCTTTTTTTTTTTTTTTTTCTACCTGGGACATTAATGTTAATAGATATTGTATGAGAAATTTTATCAAGTTTCAGTTTGCGGTCATAAAACCTTTGGAAATTATATTTTATAATTTGTTTGAAAGGATTCATGCGCTTAATGCACATGCACACGGACATTTTACTTTGAAGTATCATTCTTGTATTTGGTATTTTAATTAATTTTGTCAGTTGTGATTAATTTGGTAATTTGATGGAGAATAACTGGCGGATACAGATTAGAAGCTGATGGAATTGTTTCCATTACAAATAAAGTTCATTCCGGTTAAGCTATTTCTTTTGAACCTTTCACAAGCCACTGGTGGTTGGTTGGGGTCTTATTTAAACATATTCATGTTAGTCTGGTGTCTTCGATGAATGGGTATGATGCCCCAAAACCACCTCGTGGATCTTTCGGAATTTGTTCTTAAATCTTTAATTTGGTGGTTAAGAAAAATATTATTGCAGCTAGGGACAAAACACTGAACTGTTGTAATCCGAAATCACTCCTTGTTTTGATTTCTTGTTGAATTGCCTCGGTCAAAAGATTGTTGTCCTGGACAGTTCGAATGTTCCGACGGTTAGTGTGAAGCATTGACAACAATTGTTGTACTGAATCTTGGACCTTTTGTTGGTTCGCAGGAGATTCTAAACTGGTCAAATTGGTGGTGTTGACAATTGGTTCAAAATTTATTATGCTCCTACATGTTTGGGTAATGTGTCTAAAATACTTAATGACCGGAATTAATTTTATATTGAGTTAACGAGGCAAGTACATAATAATGATAATAATAATAAAAGTAAAGCTAGGCTGGCGAGATGTCACTTTTAATGATAATGACTTATGGCGGTTTTTATTAAGTTAATGGTAAAACTTTGAGGGTGGAAGAAACAGAAGGGAAAATTGTAATTTTTGAAATGTTATAGCAATCTGCGATGGGGATGGTTTCCGAAGTCCTTTCACTACGTTTAAAAAGATGCTTGATACCTTTAAATGTCTAAATTTTACTCTTTCTCCCTGTAACCAAAAATGATTCTTCAAATCTTTTCTGTCGTGTTATTAAAACCGGATTAGATAAATAACTGATAAGATTGGGATTTGTGATTCGATTTGATTGGATTTAATTGAATTTTTTTTTATTTTTTAAAATATTATTAATTAATATAATTTTATAAATAATATTGCATATTATTATTAATTACAGTAAGATCACATTAACAAATGACTATAAGATTACGTTAACAAATGATCTAATTTTAATATGATATGATTTAACAAGGGGATATATATTTGAATATTATAAATAGTATTAATTGTTTCTTGATTTTTTGTTCATGTAGTTTCATTATTTAAAATGAAACAGTAAGAGCATGTACATGTAAGTTCGAACAATAAACAATTTTTTACGGTTCAATTTGATCTCTGTCTTAAATTTGAAAAATTCTTTTATTATTGGTATGTGATACATATATAGGATTCCAAGATATAAGAGGTAGCATGTGTGGATCCAATTAATTAGTGGTTAAAAATCAAATTCAACGTTTGATTATTAATATTTTAAGTCTCTTCTTTAGTTAATTGCAATCTCTATCAATATTCTTCTTATTTTTGTTAGCTAGCTTAATTTGAAGTCTTATATATGATAAATAATTGAAAGTGAATATTAGAATAAAGAAAATGATTGATTGATGATTGGAAAATATTATATGTAATTGTAAACAACTAAACATCACTGGATTAGATGTTACTCCAACAAATATTACTCCAACAAATATTACTGTTGAATTGAAGCACTTAATTCATGATAAATGGACATTTCCTAATTTACAAAAAACGGGTTAAGGTGCAATTAAGGGTCCAAAGTTTTGCGAAATGTGCAATTTAGGGTCTAATTTTTTTTTTGTGCAATGTTGGCCCCGATACTTTCAAATTGGTGCATTGTAAGGCCCAGAGTAACAGAACCATTATGTTGACCAGATTTCGTGAGTTGACCGATGATGTGGTAGGTGTTGGGACATGTGGCATGACAGGTAGCAATTCGGTGGAGCTAACGTGGAAAAACTTGACACGTCATCAGACATGTCATTACATCACGTGATTTGTTAAATTAGGGTAAAAAACACTTCACCCAACCTCTTCCATTTACCATTTTCAATCATTTTTTCCTTTCAGCTCCATTGTCGTTGCTGTTCGTGCTTTCTAATCCTCTTTTGTTCTTCCTCCTTTGTTTTGTACTCTTGTTGTTCCCATAATATCCCATCGTACCACGCATTGAAGAATCTGGCATGTCTTCATCTAACTTAATGTTGTTATCACCAGGTATGAGATTTCGAACAAGGGATAGTACTGATGATTACACGAATGAAGCTGCATGATCAAGGTGTTTTTGTGGTGATAAAGTGATTAGGTTAACTTCGTAAAGTATATCGAATCTTGAAAGGCGTTATTACAAATGCGAGTAAGAAAATTGTAATTGTTGGTGTTCCTGGTGCGTTCACCCTTAAATTGCAGGTATGAAATTTTTCTTTTTTTCCTGTCATTTGTGATTAGTTGTTTAAAGCTTTGATCATTATTGAGCATGCCCATCTCATATCTTCTTTTCTATTCTTTGTTTGATTATTCTTTTCTCAATCTCTATCATACCTCCACCTATTAATAAGCACATTTATTACGTAATATGGAAATCTTACATATATTTAATCTTTTGATGCAAACTCTTTATTTTTTTCATATATATTGTCAATAATATTGTTTTTTATTCTTTTACCCGCAAGCGGGTTAATGTGCTTTCTTGTTTATGTTTAGCAGGTGAAGAAGATTTAAAGAGAAAAGAGAAGAGGAGTGTTTAGAAATTATTTTTATTCTTTTACCTGCAAGCGGGTTAATGTGCTTTCCTATTTATGTTTATTAGTTGAGGAAGATTTAAAAAGAGAAGAGAAGAACAATCTTTAGATATTGTTTTTATGCATAAGGGCATGTAATTGTTATTTACACCTTGAATCCAATGTTAAAATACTTGTGTTCAAGCTTGCCGATTCAATAAAAGAGAAAAACATTGAAAACTGATACAAAAAAGGCAATAAGAAACAAATATCAACATCAGGTAAATGGAATAAAGTAATGTGCACTTCAAAAACAGGGACCACAAATAAAAAGGGGTACACTGTATCCATCAAAAGAATCTACGCAATCTAAAGTAAATTTAACCCTAAAATCAAGCCACATACAAGAGTGTCTTTAATCTATAACAAACCAACCATAAAACCAACCTACATAAAAAAACCCATAAAAAAACCTCAAGCCACATACTGAAATTTCTCGACACCCCACATACAACCAATGTAAAAAAACCCAACTTATAAACATACCTTGATGGTGAATCCTCTTTGTCGGAGCTGCTGCTCGCCATTGCACTCTCTATTAGCTGCAACCATTGCCATTTGCGTTTCAATTTGGTCATTTTGCGATATGATCATTTATGAATCAATTTGTGTTTCGAGTTGGCTTACCTATTTTCTTTCAATTTACCGACGACGAATCATAAATTGCTACCGCCGTTTCCAAGATTCCAACGCAAACCAGTGGTTTCAGATGTATGATTTGGGGAAGGAGAGTCGGCTATGGATATCAGGGAATTTCCCTATCTTTCTCACAAATTAGGGTAAAAATATTTTTACATTTTTTTTAACACAAATCACATGAGGAACACGTGATGTGATGACATGTCTAATGATGTGTCAAGTTTTTCCATGTCAGCTTCATCGGATCGTCACCTATCGTGCCACGTATCCCAACAGTTGCCACATCATTGGTCAACTCACGAAATCTGGTCAACTTAACAGTTCTGTTACTCTGGGCCCTACATTGCACCAATTTGAAAACATCAGGGCCAACATCACACAAAAAAAACATTAAGCCCTAAATTGCACATTTTCCAAAACTTTGGACCCTTAATTGCACCTTAACCCTATAAAAAATGACAGTCAAATCAAAGAGCCTAAGGCCCCCTATTTATATAAAATCTAGAGAATATTTGAACTATTGGCTTTGGCAAATTATTTTTATCTAAGTTTATTAAGCATGAAATAGAACTAATTATTAACAAACAATCCCCAATTTGATCAAAGTACAAATTCTGGATAAAGATAAGTTGTTTCACTAGAGGCATGTTGGGTTTACCTTTATCAAGCTGTCTAACATTGAAATTAAAGAAAGAAAGTAAGAAACAATAAAAAGAACTGAGAGCATGGACAATAAAGTAAGAAACAATAAAAAAAATGGAAAGAAATTAAAGAAAGAAAGTAAGAAACAATAAAAAGAACATAGCACAGGAGGGAGATTAGAGACTCACCGAAATAGAAGGTAGCGAAAGATGTCGATGGTTGGAGATACGAGTGGCGGCATTGGAAGATTCAGTCGGTGAAGTGTAAAATGAGAAAATGGTAAATTGATGAATTGTTGCTGAATTGTAAATGAGAACCAGCCCTAATGCTTTTTTTTTTAAATACTAAATGGTGACATTTTGGCATATTAGAAAAAAAATTGGGTTTTGCCCAGTTCATCGGTTCTCTATTTCTTTCCATTTTTTTGATCTAATTCAATTTTTTATCAGTTCGATTTTCACTAATTAAATCAATCGGTTGACCTGCTGATTTCCAATTAAATCGGTTCAACCAGATGGTCCGATCCGATTATAAAAACATTGCTTTTCTGGTAGGAAGCAATAGAAGATAAAAGAAAAAAAAGAAATTTTCTATTGGGATAAGTTGCTTTTTTCCTGCACACTATATTTTAAATAGTGATTTTGCCATTAATTTTTTATCCCCCAGTTTATTAAAAATGACTAATTTTACCCATTTTTTAGAATGGAATATCTTGTTGGTTTACGGGTTTATTGGTCTCCAATCAGAATACGACATGTAAGTATCCATATGACATTCTCTATCCTAGCTAGTATCATTCTGAAAATAAAAAATTGTTGATGTGGCACTCATATGTCATAGGAAAATATTAAAGAAAATTAATAAAAAAATAGTTGGTTTTCCAGAACGTTGAATCAAAACATGAAAAAATAGTGCTTATTTTCTAAGAAAATTTGTATTGGAAAGTAAAAGGAAAATAGAAAAAAAAAGAAAAAGAATCAATCTTGTTTATTTCTTCTTTATTTTTGAGTTCTAGAAAGAAGGATATAAATTATAAATTTGTTACAAATAACAATAAATAAAAGAAGCGATTTGGTATGTGCGCATCTAAATTACTAGATTGATGGAACACACATAATATGGAAGTTTAGATATGTGCTCATTATATTTGCAACTTAACACATAAAGATTGTCATCACCAAAAAAAGAGAAAGAGCATATAGGGTTGTTTGATTTAAAAGAAAATTCTTGTAGAAAAATCAAAAAAGAAAAAGAAAGAGAAAAAATAAAGAAATTCTTCAAAATAAAAAAAAGAAAGTTCTTCAAAATCTAACTTTTTTTATTGTTCTTGTTTTTCAATAAATAGAAAGAATAACAATCCAAACAATAAACAATAGGAATAATTTTAGGATGTGCTTTGAAATGGAGTGAATTGGTTTAGTTTTGTCCAGTTAAAAAAATCTTAATAATGGTATTTATTGGGTTAAAACTTGTCATTTGAAAACATTGGATTTTTGGTATTTCTTTTCTTTATTGTACAAGATACATGGAAAGGTGATCAAAGAGAAAGAAGAAGATGGGAGATAGAAAAGGGAGATTGCATGGAAATGGGGTGTAAAAATGGTGTTTATGGCTAGTAAAGTGAGGGTTTGGGGTGGTCATTGTGGTAGATTTGATTTTTTTTCTTTATGATTTTTTTGGTAAAAATTTCTTAGGAAACAATCACTTTATTTTTTTTTCTATTTTAATTCAACTTTTTGTAAAACCAACTAGTCTCTAGTTATTTTTGTTATTTTTTTTCTATAGTTGCCATGTGAACACCATGTTAGCAATTTTTTATTTTGAAATTGTTACTAACTCGGAGAGAGAATGCCATGTGGATGCCTGCATGTCTTGTCTTGATTAGGCGCCATAAAACCTATTAGCTAACTAAATATTCTATCCTTAAAAAAGATAAATTGATAACTTTTAATAAGTTGAGGGGTTAAAAAAAAGACAAAAAAAAGTTTAAGGGTAAAATCACTCTATTTTATATAGTTTGATGGCAAAAGAACACCTTATCCTTTTTTTTTAATTTCTTCTATTTAGACAATATTTGGGCAAAAGAAAGCGATAGAAATGAAGAGACTGCATATAACTCTCCATTTAATTAATTATAGGAATCATACATGCAATATCAATTTTAATATATATTATAAGTATAATTTTGTAAGACTAAGTCAAATTTTCAAAGAGAGTGCACATGTAATATGTTCAACCTTTTTTTGAAGATTTTATTAAGATTGATCTTATAAATGTTGGGAGTTTAGAGATCTTATATTAGGATGATGGTTATATTTGATCTAAGGAAAAAGTTGTCGCCAAGGTTTATAAACGAAGATGATGGGGATGAAGAAGGTTATTGGATTGCTTTTCGCTATGAAAAGCTCCCAAACTTTTGTTTTACTTGCGACGTGATTGGTTATGTTAGATGAGATTATAGTCAATATAGTAAGCGAAGACCAACCAATGAATCACACTGTTGCTCCCAATAGTAGAACTTACAATCATGCAAGAACTTCTTTCTTTGATTATAATCCAAACCGTATAGAAGGATACCACTTACTAGATAGTTGGCAATATAAGCAAATCAAAGGACCTATTTAGACAACATATTTAAAAGGTGTTCACTATGAAGACTCTAATTAATAGGCATACCATCATCATGTTTTTTCAATCCATCTTGATCCAATTATGAGAGGTGATTCGCTACAAGAATCTCGTTTTCCTTTTTATCTCTAATTTCCCAATCAAACTCTTGAAGCATCAAAATCCACCTTAAAAGCCTTGGTTTTGCATCCTTTTTGCTCAAAAGATACTTGAGAGCAATATAATCTGAATACATAATAACTTTTTACCCCACAAGGTAAGCTTTAAACTCATCGAATGCATAGAGATAGCTAATAATGCCTTTTTCGTAGTGGTGTAGTTGATTTGAGCTTCGTTTAACAATTCACTTGCATAGTAGATAACATAAAGTTTACCGTCCTTCTTTTACCCCAAAACTACCCCCACTGTAAAGTTACTTGCATCACATATAATCTCGAATGGTTTATCCTAATTAGGTGGTTGCAAAATAGGTGCTAAAACTAGAGCTATTTTTAATGTCTCAAAGGCATCAAGGCAAGTGTCATCAAATACAAACTCAGCATCCTTGGCTAATAGATTGCATAATGGCTTAGCTATCTTAAAGAAATCCTTGATAGACCTCCTATAGAATTGCACCTCCTAATATCCTTTACACACTTTGGAGGTGGAAAATTGGCTATCACCTCAATCTACTCCAATCCCTTTACTTGAGATAGAATGACAAAAAATAATACCCTCTTAAGCGATGAAGTGATATTTCTCCCAATTATACACCAAAATATGCTCCATACACCTATCAAGAACTTTGAAAATATTCTCTAAGTAATAGTCAAAGTTAGATCCATAAATACTGCAATCATCCACAAAAACTTCAACACATTCATCAATCAAATTACTAAAGATTGAAAACATACATCTTTGAAAAGTAGCAAGAGCATTTCACAAATCAAAAGGCATATGCCTAAATATAAAAGTACCATAGGGATATGTAAATGTATTTTAGCTTGACCATTGGGATGAATAGGTATTTGATAAAAATTACTTAGACCATCTAGATAAAAAATGCAAAAAATTAGCTAGCCTTTATAAGACTCGATTAAGAAAAGGTAATGGAAAATGATCTGTTCTAGTGGCCTTATTTAACTTCTTATAATCAATATATATACGCCATTGCATGATAGTTCTAGTAGGTATCGAATCATTAGTCTCATTCTTAACCACCGTCAAGCCTCTCTTCTTAGAAATAACTTGAACAGGGCTTACCCACTTATTATCACCAATAAAATATATAATTCCATTATATAAGAGCTTAATCACTTCCTTGCTCACCACTGCTTTAAAAGTGGGATTTAAATGCCTTTGACCTTTAATTGAAGGCTTAACATCATTTTCCAATAAGATCCTATGCATACAAATCTTAACGCTAATCCCTTTTATATCATTTATGCAATAACCTATAACATTCTTATATTTAAGCAAAATATCATGTAAAGCATTCACATGATCATTAGGCAAAAAAGACCCAGATGTAGAGTCCCATCGATCGGGAAGGGATTTTTTCTATTGAATTTTTGACTCCCTTCTTTTCTTCGAGGGAAAGCCCTTTCTAGATGGAGTAGTGTATCTCTATCTTGAAAGCCCACCCTATAGATAGGAACTCCTATCTCTACTACCCTAAAGATTTTTTTTTTCATGGTGGAGTGCTTCAAATAGGATTCGATCCCATCCCAGTAGTCAAACTCCTTCCTGACCCGGCTCACCTGCCTCTGAAGCTGGCAATAAGGAGCTTGAAGAGTATCTACAGGCCCTCTGTCCCATCGACTACATCTATCGCTAAAGCAACTTTTGAACCGACTACAACTTCATTGACTGAATGAACTAATTCCTATACCTTTTTAGTTTAGGCACCGAGATGGTGCTGGCTGTAGCCGTGGGAGGTGGGGGCTCTACCAAAAAGCATGCAAGGATATAATCAACAAGTAAGCCCTTACCCGCACTCCAATTAGGTGGGTATGGATGAACACAATGACTTAATCAACTGGGTCCACCGAAGGTAGCCTTTTCCTTAAACGCTTAAGATATTACGTATAAATAAAGAAAGTGAGAGACCGCTGCCAATCGATGATTTTCTTTTCGACTTTTTTATAGACTTGACTATTAACTTACCACAATAGGACGAGAAGGAAATGGCCTTGAACCTCTAGAGTAGCCCGTCTTGATAGCCTATCCTATGAACTTTAGGCACCTTGGGCCAGTTAAGAGAAAGATTTTTGAAGCAGGGAAGTTCTTGTTTAGCAAAGAGATTGGCTTAATGTGCTTACACTATCCTTGGAAGGCACTATTGAAGTAGATGATTTCTCTCTTCTAATTGACTTTTTAGAATGTTACATAAAGAAAGTAATTTCTCTTCACCATACCAGTACATACAAAGATCGTTCTAGCTTATCTCCTTCTAAGAAGTCAAATCCCCTTCCCCCTTTCAAAACTTAAGAGGGGCTTCCACAAAGAATAGAATTCCTTTCCTCGGGGTAGGAATTACAACTAAAAAGCATGCTTTCAATGGAAAACACATACCAAAAGAATGAGATAGCCTGATTCACTTACTTAGATTCTAAATCAAAGAAGAGAAATGGACCAGCGAGCTAATGGTTGGAGAAGAGTAAGCAGAAGTTTATTATTCAGAAGATAGAGATAACAGAGCTTTTGAACAAGCATCTGATGCATCAATAGACAGACCAGACCATTCAACAGGGATTTCCAAGCCCAATCCGAGTATTCGCACCTATGGACTCCCCCTTGGAAGGAAGTTTGTGAAAGACTTAATGAGACATAGAGCTTCGATCAAGAAGAAAAAAATTGTATACTATACCCCCCATACGGAAGAACCAAGCAAGGGATGAGCGCACTAGCTGATATCTACGACTGTCGTTGTGCGAGTAGGATTTTTTTTTTGGCTAAGGGTTAGTGTGGCCGGACTCGTCTGCAAAACAAAATATAAAAGTATAGATGAACCCGCTATTGCGAAAGACAGTGAAAGGGAAGACAAGATAAAAAATACCCATAGCAATGAATTCGATGATACGGGAATGACCACAATTTCATCATTCCATAGGAAGCCCCACCTAAAGTTTATCGATTCTAGTTCTCACACTATGTTCCCATTCAGGAATTGAGTCTTTCATTGCGAGGTAGGCTTTCGTATCACCAATAAGTCTTTCACTCCTGTTATTGGTTTAATAGGTGCTTCCAAATGACAAAACCACTATAACAGAGCCACTTGGAGAACTAGTGTACCATTCATCTCTATTACAAGGTGAGCGTTGACAAAAAAAGCACTTTTTTTGAAGAAAAAGTAATTTGTCCCATCACGGATGAAGTCTCTATCTTTCTCCAGCCAAATATTAAAATCATAGATGAGGTACATATCTTTCAGTGAGGGCTAAATGTTGATCTCCACCTACGAATACATGAGAGAGCTACCAGTCGACTACTCCCAAAATAGAAAAGAAAGTGAATATGTAGTTTGTATAACTCTTATTCCTATATAAATAAAGTCGCGCACGATTGTGGCCACTTTTCATGAATTGACCTCCATTGTCCTATAGTTCTTGATAAAAAAGAAGAACATTCATTTTTCTAGGTGAAAGTTCTTCCCATCTTCAAATCCAACACTTGGGTACATTGATCCCTTAGTCTCATCACGATGGTTGCTAGCGAGCAAGTCTACCCGGCTGAAAAGGGGGGGTGCCTTCTCAGCAACTCGTGTAATGTCATCCTATGTATGATGTTTTTGATCTCTATGGTTCTCTCTGAAGGTTCAATAAGCTATTAGCTATGCGAGGGTCTTTTAAAGTAGAAGGATCAAAGAACGTCTTCAAGCCTTATTGTATGCTGGACTTCAGTCCTCGTCCTCCCTTGCCAGTATACCCTCAGGAAAGAAAACCCAAAGGCAAGCCTGATCGTCCCTCCATCCATATCTGCTTGCACATCAGCCAATCCCAATCCCTATAACCCATACTTCCCTAAAAGCCTGAGAAAACCATTCACATCAGTTCACTCTAAGCCGTAATGGGTAAAGGTCTCAAAGAGCCATCTCATACTGGGCTAAAACTCTTTCTTTGGTAGGAGCCAAAGAGCTTTAATGGGAGTAGCTACAATAGCTTCAACATAATTTTCTCGATTAATAAATGCAAAATGAACAAGATCTGAAGCGGGTCGCTTCGCCCCTTTCTCTGGTAATAGGGGTTCCTACCTGTTCAACTATATGGGGTTCACCTGAAGCAGGGGAAATTGTTGAACCAGAGCAGGCAATTGAACCAAAAATATGCTTGAATTCAGTATAAAAGAATAATTAGAGATGGGAGCGTGGTAGTGAATTTCTTATCCCATTTAGAACTAGGAGGAGAGAAATGAATAGCTACAACCATTTTTATGGAAGAAACTACTTACAAGTCAATTCTTAGGTGCGTGGCCATTGTTTATGGTTTCAGGCAGTGGAAATCCTTCTTTCCAAAGAATAGGATAGGAAGAGGAATAAAATTCATTCGAATAGGAAGAAGAAGAGGAATGAACAGATTTTGGGGAGTAGCGTTTTTGACTGGAAATCTTTCCCTTTGTCTGCTACTCTAAACCTAGTCGTAAGCCAAGCATTGAGAGTGGAAAAAGAGGTTACACGAATTGACTTCCTATTCCCCTTCCCTGGCACTTCTGTTAGCGAAGGCAGCAAGCTAAGAATCAACCCCCTTTTCTCTTTCTTGGGGAATTGCTAGTTCATGATGAAAGCCCTTTTTGGGATTGGGCTAACGTGCCTTTACATTATAATAGGCTCAAGTGCATGTATTTACTTAGCCTTTTTTGGCTAGTTCCCTATTAGTTGACTGTAAATCTTTGAATTTAAGGAGTTGCATTGGTAATTTTCTTGAAGCTCTTACTGCTTTCCTGCCATGCCTACTATATATATGTATCCGCCAAAAAAGATGAATAAACAAAATAAGAGGAATATAGGTGCGTAGCAGATACCTTTAAGTATTATGACCGCCCTTTGGGAATAGGGATTTTAAGAACCTTTGCTGATTTGGCATATTTCCCTTATACTAAAAAGGGTCCCCTAAAATCTGACTTTCAATTGCCAATTTTTTCTTTGTCTTTTGACAGTTTTAACACCAGGAACTGTTTCGGCCCTAACTTTGTTCTATTCTATTTGCTTTCTCCTTAATTTAAATAAATGCAGCTATCTCTTTCCCAAGCATTAAGTAAAGAAGTAAGGGTAAAGCAGAGGAAAATCCCCAAATTTTCTTAAGCGGAGGAGAAGAAAGAGAGATAGTTGTAGGGGAAAGCCGAGCAAAGGCTAGCTCTTTTGCTAACCACTGTATGACCAACAACCGATATTCTCTCTTTTTGAATCGTGGTCAGAAGCTCAAGTATACAATTTCATACGACCAATAACGAAAGTAGATGTTTTTGAATAATGGTCAGAAGCTCAAGTATACAGCTTGGGCGAACTCTTTTACATTTACATGGGAAAGCCTGTCTTTTTCTAACTCTTTGGTTGGACTGGAAGTGTAGGGTTCGGCTAAGCCTACTTTTCCTAGCTCTACTCTATGAGACTTGCCTGTCAAAGGGTAACTCTCTTTGGGTTAGGGTTCCAAATTCGAGTATTCTATAAAACAAATCCAGGTAGCAGTGGAAAGCAAGGAGATTCACGACTCAGAAAAGGACTCAAACCTTTCCAATGCCAATGGGAGAGTGGTCTCTAGAAGCAAAAATGCGACGGTTCAAACCCCTCATGATAAATTTCCCTTCAAGGGGGTAAATGCGCCATAAAATGCATTTTTATGGCCAATTCATTTCTTTTAGGATTGGATTGGATGTCCCTAGTCAATTGTCCACCCACATTGATAGGACGACCCAATCTAACAGGCCTGATAGGCCAAAACCCAAGGTTTTTTTTCCAACTCTCTTTGGCTCGATGTAATGGACCAGAGGTTCTCTATTAGTTTGCATCACTAAAAGCCTGAGACAAGGGCGCATTCCTCTCCCTAACGATCAAGTCACTTTGTACCCCGACCTAGACCTACAACATATTTAAATTCTATTCTATAAGGGTGCCCCACAACTCTTTGAGTTTGTTCTTTGTCTGATGGTACGAATGTAGCAAATCGATTAAATTCTGAACCCTGGTCAGAAGCCTCATTGGCAAAACTTGGTCCATTCACTTGTTCAACCAGCTAAAGCAATTGTATCTGGGGTACTAGTTTATCCTGCGAAAGCAAATGAGATGAGTGTCGCATTCAGGAAAAAGGGTCAAAAGCCCAAATCAGGCAGGAAAGTCAGTGTGAAATCACATGGCCCTTGGGTAATTGCTTTGCAAACAAGATTTTTCTGATCGAGACCTGCTTTTATTTCCTGTTCCTGGATCTCATAGCTCATATTATTCCCTGATTCACTGCTCGACACTTGCTTATCTATGGTCAACAATGGTAGAATTCTAGTCGAATTTTTTATTCAGAGATCAAATAGGGTTCATTCACTGGTTGTTTTGGGATTTGACTCAAGATCAGCCCCCGTTTACCCATATCCGACTAGAAATGACAAAGCAGAATGGGCACGCTTCCTCTTCCTCAACTCCTACAAGTAAAAGAAAGATGGGGAAGTAGCATAAGAAAGAAAGCACGAATGTTATCTCCATTATTTCTCCTTTGAGAATGTGAGGAAAGAGGTTCATCCATGAGACTGTGAAAAGAGTATTTGGCCAACAACTCAAAATTGAAATTGAAAACTACTTCGAATCATGTAGGTAAAGAAACTTTCATTTATCGTATGTAAACATCTAGAGATGCATCGTAGACAAAATGAATAGGAGACTAGGGTGTGAAGTAGGTGAAGAAGTTGCATGAGGAGGCCCCATATTGGTATAAGGGCAATTGATAAAGCACCCACTAACTAATAGCTATGACCCTTAGGTTCGGTTCATCTCTTGCAATTCCCCCTATATAATATAAAGGCTGAGATTAGTCCCAGAATTCAATTGTTCGCAAGCTTTTTCTCAAATTTATAAATACAAAAACAAAAAGCAGGAGCAGCTGATTCGCCTAAGAGAGGAAGAAAGCATTTGTGATCTATGCCTCTTAATCTTCAATCTTAGTCTCTCTAGTCTTCCTACTGCTGCGCCCCTTTTTCTTTCTCATTTATCACTAAAACCTAGTGATTCGACATCTTTAGTTTAGGCTTCTCATTGATGTAGAGTAGTCCATTTATTCTTAGTCATATGTAGGTAAACTTTCTTTCAATTGATCTCGAGAATAAGCCCCCGCTATGCCTTTCAAACTCACTCCATTCCATTATGTGCTAAAGGCTGCAGAATATGTTATTTTCTTTGCTTAGCTGAATCAATTCCATTAGTAATAGAACAAAAGTCTTTATATATATATATATATATATATATATATATAATCTTACAATAATCCAATCGTTCCGTCCTAGGTTCTTATACCAATAAAAAGCTTTCTCGCTAAGGGACTTGGAGAACTCTTTGTATCCTTGCTTGAAAGAGTTGCTCTCCTCTGGCCCTGGCCTAGTAGCTCGGGTTGGGCATGCTCTTGATTTTATTATTTCTCATCCATGAAGCTGGGTCCTTAAAAGACTTCTCCCACCCCCGTCGTGATGCTCTCAAATCGATCGCTATCATTTTCTTGTTGTCTTTTATTTTTATAGAACGGCTTTATATCATGTATAGTTGGTAGGATGAAGTGGGATGAAGCATTAGTGGATATAGCAAGTGTGCCGGGGATGCGGCTTGGGCGTAGTAGGTCTAGATGCCTAGCATGAAATAGCCTTCTCTAGTATGGCAGTGGCACTATACTAAGGTATAGTCTCTCTCTCTAGCTTTCAGTCTATATAAAATGTAATTAGAAGAGAGGTAAGTCTGTCTGGCGTTCCCTCGCGTAAAGGGCGACTTTGGCATCGGCTCTCTCTCGTCATAATTGGCTTGCAATGCTATATATATTTATCAAAGTTGGCGAACACTGCTCTCTCGAAAGTTAGTTTCCCCACCATCTTGGTGGGACTAGTTTAATAAACTTTCACTTAAACTTCCAAGACTCAAATTTTTGTTATTATGGTAACGCTCTTTTAGAATTACGTTTAATATCCCTTTATGACTTTCCTGATCGGCACCTCAGGTCGGTAGCTAGGGCTCCAGGACATTACTATTGTGGCTAATATTGACCTGAGCCCAAAGAAGGAAAATAATGGACTAAAGCGAGGAGTTCATTGGCCATACATTGTGAAGGGGGATGGGGGTCAACCTCTTTCATGACCTATGGCCTTAGTGTGTCACTTGGTTAGCATTTCTAGAACAAATTGAGTAGGGTTGGTTTTTCAACAGGGGAATTAACTATAAAGGGAAATTGAGAGTTTGAGTTAAGAGAAACATATTTAAAATTCAACGGGTAAAGGCTTGTGCTCTAACTTTGCTTTCTTTTTTTTATGAGCCATCCTTTAGGTCATCGTCCTTATTCAAAGGTTCAAACCTTGAGGTCCTATGAAAAAGGATGAATTGGCCTCTAATAAATGCACTTAAGCATCCTCTCTAGCATAAAGGTCAATAGGCTCTTGTCTTAAATAATCATGCAAAACATCATCAACACCCTCATCAATAATATCAAAAGAATCAATTCTAATTACAATTTCAATAGGTGAAGATCTCATCATCTTAAAAACATCGAATTATATGCTTTTATTGTTCAACTCTAAAGTGATTTTACCTCTCTTCATGTCAATAATGTCACTAGCTATAACTAAGAAAGGCCTTCCAAATAATACTAGAATTTTTAAATCCTCTTCCATATCTAAAATACCAAAATCTGTTAGAATAACAAATTTACCTACCTTTGTGGGCACATTCTTAAGAATTCAAAGAGGATGAGTAATGGTTTTGTTAGTCATAGATAAACACATGTTAGTAGGTTTAAGTTTTCCTAGATCTAAATGCTTATAATAGAATAGGGTATAAAACTAACACTAACACCTACATCATAAAGAGCTTTATCAAAAGGAATACCATCAATAACATAAGGAACCATGAAACAACCAAGGTCCTTTTAATGGAGACTTAGAGTACACAGCCTTAGATTCTTCAACTAAAGAAACTAAGTCATAATCCTTTAATTTACTCTTATGTGTAGTAATATCTTTTAAAAACTTACCCCATGATGGCATATCTCTAATAACATTTATAAATGGAATGGTGATGATTATATCCTTAAGATAATTTATAAACTTGCCAAATTGCTTATCTAAATTGTGCTTTAAGAACTTTTGAGGAAAAGGCAAAGCCTTAAGATCCACTTTAGATTCAATATTTTTATTGGAATAGTCATTTTTCTTTTTATCATTATTATGCTTGACAATATTATTACTATTATCATTAATAACATGCTCATTCACCTCATTAGACTTATCCTTTGACTCATCATTTTGATTGACTACTTTCTTACTTTTTACCTCATTATTCTCAATTTCTTTACCACTTCTCAAAGTTATTGCTTGACAAGTCTCCTTATGTGAGAACTTAGGTTGGCTAGGTAGTTTTCCCATAGGTTGAGAACTAGAAGAAGCTTGTTTGGCAATTTGGGTCTTTAAGATTCTATTATGAGTAGCAAGTTACATGCATTTTGCATTAACTTGCTTAAATTACTCCTCATTATGTTTATTAGTGGTAATTTATTGGTTGATGAATTATTCTATAAGGGATTTAAAATGTGATTTAGGTTGTAAAGGATTAAAGGGTGGCTTCATAGGAAATTTGGTTGGGCTTTATGGTCTAAATATAGGGTTATTTGAAGGGTTAAGTTGTGATGAAGTATTAAACCATAAAAATCTAGGGTGATTTCTCCATTGAGGGTTATAAGAATTAAAATTTAATCCTCCCCTTTGATTAAAACCCCCTTGAACAAAATTAACCTCTTCATTATAACTCATTGTGCATTATGCATAGGAGTGAGCTCCTCCACACAATTCACAAGCAATAATTAAACTATCAATAGAATTAACTTGAGATCTACTTACCATTATGGTGAGTTCATCTACCTTTGCTGTCAATAAATTGATTATATCAAGCTCTAACAATCTCTTGCCTTAGCTATAATTGGTTCATCTCCCATATAACCTTGTGTTGCAATTTTTTGGAGCAAAGTAATCGCTTCCTTGGCTATTTTGTTCATCCATTTTCCATTTGAGGTTGCATTGACTATATTTCAATTTTCATCCATCAAACCATTATAAAAGATATAAGGAATCATCCAATCTGGCAAGCCATGATGAGAAAATTGCCTTTGGAGTGCCTTAAACCTTTGCCAAGCCACATAAATTGTCTCACTTGCATGTTTCCTAAACATTGCGATTTCATTTCCGAATTTGGCCATTTTGTGGGGTGGAAAATAATTATGAAGGAATGCTTGCTTCAATTGATCCCATTTAGTGATGGACTCACTAGGCAAACTAGCAAGCCATAATTGTGCTTTGTCTTTAATAGAAAATGAAAATAGCCTAAGCCGAATTGCATCATCCATCACTTTATTAATTTTGAATGTTGCACACACATTGAGAAAAGCCAATATATAGGCATAGGGATCATCTCTTTGTAGACCTCCAACTGATTATTTTGCACCATTTGGATAATACTTGGCCTAATTTTAAAGTTATTGTTAGCAATTGTAGGTGCCATAATTCCTCTAAAACTCCTCGATATGTCGAGCATAGAAAATAGCCTAAAGTATGCCTATCTTGATCTGCCATGATATTTGAACTTTGGTCTTCCTCTTCTTGCTATTGTCTTTGATCCTTATGTAAAGTACAAAGAGTTATATCAATTTTAGGATAAAAAAGAAGAATATTATCTCTACTATTACTTCTATCCATAAAAGAAAGAAAATAATCAAAACAAAATGAAACTACTACAAATTAATCACAATGTAAAAGAAAATCAGAGAAAAGGCCTAAAACAACCATTTTTACCTTAGGTTAATAAAAATAATCACTTAATTGATTCTCCGGCAACAGTGCCAAATACTTACTGCAGTGTAAATTTTATTATCCTAATCTCTAAGGCTTAGAGTGAGTAGGGTGTTGAATGTTGGGAACCAATATATATAAGAGTTGATTTGTATTAACCAAATAGATACTTAGATAGATAGGTAATGATAACGTTGAATGAATTGTTTATACTAAAGTCTTTAATCAATTAAACTAATAATCTAATCTTAGTTTGTAACTAGCAATACAATCAAATATATAATGCCCCAAAATTTGCATCTGACATGCATAATATATTTTACAGCATAAATGGTAATCTTAGGATAGTTTTCGAGATGATTATAGTAGAATAGTATAGAAAAATTTGGAAGTGCATAAGTGTTAAACATGCTTGAGCCAGAAAAATACTAGCATGGGTGACTTAGTAAAAAGTTTGACTTAACATCTATATAAGAAAATAAATCTTAAATGGAGTCCAGTGGTACAACTTGAGAAGAAATTGACCTCAAACAGGTCCCTAAATGAGACAATGAATAAATGGCTCGATACTATAAAAAGGATTGATCGAAAGTTTGATCGGGCTCTAAAATATTTCACTGACCTCTAAAAATTATCCCACTTATCTAGATATACTAGAAATACTCCTAATTAAAATTTAAAAGTGAAAAATATTTTTTCTAATGACTTTGAATTTTTGGATTTTTGACTCGATGATTTTTCTTCCGAAGCTGGAACTATACTAAGAAGATCTCAGAATAATTTTAAAATTTTAAAAAATATCCTATATATGTTTGGACATGCATGGTAAATTTTCAGAGCATTATGATGAGTAAAACACCAGTTTTCAAAAAATAGTAAAAAATTGAACTTAATTTAATTAATCAAGTTAAAGGGCATTTTAAATTGGTTCAAGGGTATAAATGTAATGATATAGTGTGTTAGTATCATGGAGCCAAAAATTGAGCAAGGAAATTAGTAGATGGATTAATTAGACCAAAAAATGGTTTATTTAAGTGAAATTAGGTCAAATGGTTAGGAATAAGGTGGTTGGACATGATTTGGCCCAATTAGGGTGGGTATAAATAGGAGAAAAATCAAAATTTTTTGAAGAACTCAGCCACTTTCTTCCTTCTTCCAGCCGTCCCACTCTTCCGTCATTTTCTTCATTTTTTTTTTTCGATTTTTATCAAGGGAATTCCACTAAAAATTCATTAAATTTCATGTCCTCTATAATTCTAAAGCCCTAAATTCATTCCTAACCATCCTTAGGGCTTATTTTGGGTGGAGAAAGTGAAAAGAAGTGAAAGTAAAAAGGTTGGAGCAAAAATTCAAGAAAAATTAGGGAAACAAATCATGAAAAATTCGGTCAAGGTGGGAACCAATTGGAATCAAGGTGGAAAAATGGAAGAAAGGTTGGAAATGAAGAGAAGTCATGAGAAGATCTTGAAAAAGAGGTTAGTAGACACATTTGTATGCTTAGTTTTATTTTTTCCTTGAATATAGACTAAATTTACATTATGAATCTAAATGAACATAGGTAGAATTAAGAAATAAATAGAGATATTATGGTATATAGGTGTAGTATCATAAAATAAATGGAAAATAAGGAAGAAATCAAACTAAAAGAGAGAGAACACAAAGTGGCTGAATTATGTACCAATGTGTACTATGTGATGTATTGATAAAAAATTAAATATTTAACTTGAATTAGGCATTATAATGATGAATAAACATAAATCGATAAATTGGAACTTAAGATCTCAATTAAACATAATGTTATGTATATGAACATAATGATGTTCATAAAGGTAATAAGGTAATGATGATAAATTTTAAATGTACACCAATACATAAGGGTCCAAAATGATCAATAAAGCATGTAAGGCATGATAATATATGAAAATCCATGATGAGAGCATAATTCCATTATATGGCTGAATTGTACATCATATTACACAACATGATAATTTGACATTTATGGGTAAATTAAGCATAAAATGAGTAGTACCATGATGGATAAAAACACTATGAATGATTTGAGCACAAAATAATGTATGAACATAATATTCGTTATGTTGACATAATGGTGTACTATAATGTAACTAAGGATTTCTTACGTAAATTAAATGCATGTCAACATATAATTACATAAAGTGAATTTAGAAATATATGTAGCATGAAAAATAAAAAAAAGAAAACACATGGTATGCTTGAATTCTTAATGTGGCCGAATGGTACCCCTTATGAAAATACTACATTTTCATCATGCTTGGATGTTATTTATTGTGTACATTATGATTTCATATGTAATGTCGATGAAAGCATGGAGGATGAGGATGTAAGATATGATACATAATGGAAATAACATAAAGTAAAATGATTTGTTGCCCTTAGTGTATAGTGGTAATCCAAGATCACAGGATATAATGGCTAGCCATTGGGACTCATATACCATGGTAGCATCACGAGATTAGATTTCCAGTGAGGGATGGCTACATTAAGTAGTCACCTCACTCATACAGTATCGAGGGATGGCTACGCTCAAGTAGTCACCTCACATACAGTCATACAATATATTCATACAATCATACAGTCCTCATCTTGCATATCCAATTCGAGGATTTTCACTAGTCATCACTAGGAAAAATGGTAAATATAAGAGAAAACATAAATTAAATGATAAATCATGCATAAAGATGATTAAATAAGAAATAGTGTGAAAAATATAGTTAATAGTTCAGAAAGGGCAAAATTATAATTATGTAAGAATTCAGGGGCCAAAAGGTAAATTATACATAAAGGATGTCATAAATGTGACTAAATAAGAAGTAAAGTGAAAACATGATTAATAGACTAAAAAAGGGCAAAAATATAATCACGTTATAAACCATGGGCAAAATCATAATTTAGCATCAACAATATGATTAAAGAAGTTAAAATGGTCAAATATCTGAAAAAGGGAAAAATCATAATTAACATAAAATTTAAGAACCAAGATGTAATTTACCACTTCATGAGGAAGCATAAGGACCAAAATGCTAATTTGGAATAAAAGTTAAAGGAAGCAAAAAGGACCAAAATTGAGATCAAATCAAATCAAGAATGATGAAATAAAAAGTGTAGGGACTAAATTATAATTTTACAAATAAGCAAGATTCATATGAGATTTAATAAGGAAATTAAGTATAAAAAGGAATAACTAGCAAATTAAGACAATAAGAGAGTTAGATTAAATTAAATTAAATTAACAAAAAGCAATATAAAAGGGTAAAGCGACAATTTATTTAAAATAATTCATTTAGGTGAAATTTTGTGTGATTGTATCCACCACTAGGCAACAATGATGCTTAGCGCATGGTTTGTTAACTGCTTGTAGGGACAATTAATTGAGGACGTGATGAAGGAGTAGAATGATGTGTACATGTGTTGCCTTGTCATTGTGAAATTTAGAGATTTTATTTATATTAGATTTTTAGGTAATTGGTATGCAATGTATTACATTGTATTATGGATGCTAAGTAAAAATGAATATATGAGTATGAATAAATAAGTATATGGGAATGGTGAATTTGTGATTGGGCTGCAATGATGATTGATGATTGATTTTAGAAGTGCTATGAATGTTTTGAAATATTAAAGGTGGAGGTTGCCTTTTGGGAGTTTTAATTTACTTATTTGCAGGTTTGGGTAGCATGGTATATAAGCCGTTATGCTATCGAAATTTTTACCAAATGAATAGTAACCTCACAAATTCAAAAAAGAATTTAGGAACTAAAGGATAAATGGAGCCATTAACCACCAACAACGAAAGTGAATTAGTGTAGTAACCAGGTGACATCATAAATAATAATATACCATGTACGGAAATTATGAAAGAATGTAGGGCATTACAAAATAAAGTTATTAGAACTACAAGTCATAAATTGATCAAGTAAAGATTTAATGAACATATATGCATGCAATGATTGGAGAATAATGGTTACTATCCCTAACTGAAATTTTAATTGTCAAATAAGAGCATTCCCTTCTAGAGTCCACAAGCACTCTCATGTTATTATGGAGATAGATGAAAACATGAAGTTTTATGCCATTCTTAACCCCTCAAAGTGAAATCCTTATCTCCGAAGTGATTTATAGACTGTAAGTAAATTCAATTGCTTTTCCACTAAAATGCTCCAATTCTCATTATGAACAAATTAATTAACATATTATATATGGTGATCAAGCATACATAACAAGTTAATCACCCAATTGAACTTAAATCATTCATACATTAAAATAAAATATATATTATAATGAAGATTAATTTATACTTGTAATTCTAATAAACAAATCAACCTAAATATATATTGTGAAAATAATAAACATAAGGAAGAGAATGATATCAAGTAATGATCTAAAGAGATAGAGAAGAAAGAATGGTTGATGACTCCTTAAAGCTTCTTTAGAGAAATACTTAAATGTTGAATGGCCTTTTTTAATGTCTTTTCTTCCTTGCTGTATTCTTTTTCCTCATAATCTTTTCTCAATTATTTTGTTAGTTACTTAGCAGTTTTCTATCTCTAAAATATAGTTATCTTTATGTATTTGTAGGACTAAAGGTATCCTAAATGATGCCTTTTTGGAGAGGGATGTAAACTTGAAGAGGCATTTGAAAGGTTACAATGGTTGATAGTGGTGATGATGTGCCACACTTGGGTGAATCAACACATGCTGGCTCTATAATGAGTCGTCATGGTAGGCATGAGTTGGCACACTTTTAACTTCTTCATTACTCGATTCATCAAGGCACGAGTCGGCATCCTGAGTTACTGTAATGAGTCAGCACATGCTAGCATAAGTCAGCACAGGCTCTAAAACCTCCCTAAAGTCCTTTTAAAACAAAGAAGATATGAGAAGTAGCATAAAACAAAGAAGATATGAAAAGTAGCATAAAACATAGTAAAGTAAACAAAACACCAATGTTTTGAAACTCAGTTTGACCTGAATGGTTGAACTGATTGGACCATGACTTTATAGGGAAACTGGGTTGGTCCAACATCAAACTCAAAATGTGAAAAGACTTGAATTCGATCGAAAAAATTCGAGTTGGATCGGGTCAATCACAAAAATGTGCATTTTGTGTTAAAAACTCAAAATCTCTAGAACACAGACCCCTTTTTTACTCTGTCTTTCACATAGAGCCATCCTATCCTTAAAAAATCAAAATCCCTAGAGTAAAAACTCATTCCTTTCACATAGACCCTCTCCTTTCTTGATGTAGATAAATTTTTTTTGTCTCTATTTTAGTTCCTGCTCTGCCTCTTATTCTCACCGGCTGTTGTCTCCGATTGACAAATAAGCAGAGCTAGATCCAAGTAAGTCTCATGCAGATCTAAACTTGAAACATATTATAAGTGCATATTTTGATGATAGCATACATCCATATTGGGATCATTTTCATACTAAAATTATCAGAGGTCATGCTGACTTGAAATAGATTATAAGTACTTTCAAACCTTGTGGTAATGAAATTACTAATATCTTTTCTTTATTACTAAAATGATCAGTAGTCTGCTGTTAATTATTGCATGAAGCTACATGTTAAATTTGAAATCCTTTAAATCTGCATATGTTTGATATCAAAATTAAGTGAATGGGTGAGATAAAAGTCTTTGATATCTTTAGTAGCAGAGAGAGGATGATTTGAATTAAAAGCGAATACTACAGATCAAAAGCTTTTGCCAACAAAATGATATATAATTGATAGAGTAATTAAAAAAGAGGTTTAAATTTATGCATTGAAAGACTTATAATAAAAGTATTGTGTAACATTTTATCTGATATTTTTAATTAGTAATTTGTTAGTAATGTTCTAGTTGATGTTTGATTTGATATGTTACTTTTGAGTTCTATAAGTGTACTAAGTATCACATTTTCTTTGGGACATGTATTAATTTATTAGGAAATTATGGTGGATACACCATTTAGAACACCAACACCAATATCTGAAACACAATCCATAACTCCTTCATTGGTACATTCAATTAGACAACAATTGGATGCGACATGGAAATACATAAGCATTGCAACAAATGTAAATGGTAGAAAGATATTAATATGTGAATTTTTTCAAAAATAGGTTTATGGTGGAGGTATTCATAGAATGAAAGAACATTGTGCTGGATCCAAAGGAAACATTGATGGGTGCAAAAAGGTTAGTGTGGAGGCTCGATTTGAAATCAAAAATATATTGGATGCTAATTCACAAAAGGCGAAGGAAAAAAAAGGGCTAATGTAAGAGGATGATGTAATTGTTTCTTCTCCTAAAGAGAATTCAATTGGAAAGAGGATAGCTTTATCTAACATCGAAGTGTATTTCAAAAAAGGTGTAAGTGATCCATCTCAACCTACTATTAAAGCAATCATGCAAAGTAAAGATAAGTGGAATGAGACTGACTTGGCAATTGCATTATGGTTTTATGATGCATGTATTCCATTTAATGCAATGAATTCACCTTAGTTTCAAAATGCTATTGATAAAATAATCAGCATAGGTCATGCATATAAGCATCATTCTTATCATCAATTGAGAGTGAATTTGTTGAAAGATGCTTAAACACATGTCAAGTTGATTATTGATAGTTTTAAAAATACTTGGGGTGATACCGGTTGCACAATAATGGGAGATGGGTGGATAGACAATATACAAAGGCCTTTAATTAATTTTTTAGTTTATTATCTAAAAGGAATTTCATTTATTAAATCGGTTGATGCTTCTAATATTTACACGAATGTTGAAAGTTTGTGTAATCTTTTTTTTTTTTGAAATTGTTGTGTGGGTTGGCCTTTGGAGTGTAGTTCACATAGTAATAGATAGTAGAGCCAGTTATAAGACTGTAGGCTTTATGCTCTTGGAAAAATATCCTTTTGTTTATTGATCATCATATGCAGCTTATTATGCTAATTTAATATTAAAAGATATTGGATAGATGCCCACTATTGAAAGCTTAACCTCTCTTGCTTAGAAAGTTTCTATTTTTGTGTATAACCATAAGGTTACTTTGAATTGGTTGAGAAAAAGAGAGGGTTGGCGAGAAATTATTCATCCTGGTGCAACCCGTTTTACAAAAAACTTTATTGCTTTGCAGTGTTTGCTTAAATTTAAGGATGATTTGTAAGCTTTGGTTGTGAGTGCTGACTATAAGAAATTTTTGAAATTGCAAAAAGGTAAAAAAGTTAAACAAATTGTGTTGGATGAAAATTTTTGGAAAAATTGTTTGATGATTGTGAGGATTATGACTCCATTAATACACTTGTTGAGGATATGTCAAACTGAAGAAAAACATCTTTAGGATATATTTATGAGAGCATGTATAGGGCGTGTGTGGGGATTATGAAATGTATTTAAAAATAATTAAAAATTATACAAGTCCTATATTAAGATTATAGATAGTAGATGGGATTGGATTTTGTATCAAGATCTTTATATAGCAGCATATTATTTGAATCCTGCTTTTCAGTATGATCAATCCTCTTGCTATAAGGAGTTGGATATTATGCATGGCCTATTGAATATGATTGATAAGTTAGAGATAGATCTTAAAAGTACCGACTCACTAACACTTGTTGATTTAAGAATTTTTCAAGAATGTGAGATGGGCTTTTCTCATCTAAGGGCACTTGCCAGTAGCAAAAGCACTAGACTGGGTAATTTTATAATATTACATTTCATGTATGAATGTATGTATGTATGTGTGTGTGTGTGTGTGTGTGTATTTTTGAAAACTAATAAAAGTTTTATATTATTTGCTCTTTATATCTAAGATGAATGGTGGAGAATGTTTGGTTATGATGTTCCAAATTTGCAAAAGTTGGCTATAAGAATCCTTAGCCAAACTGCTTCTTCTGGATGTGAGCGAAATTGGAATGTATTCGAATGCATTCACACTAAGAAAAGAAACAAATTGGAACATGAAAGACTAAATGATCCTATTTAAGTTCACTACAACTTGAGATTGAGAAATAGGTCAGTTTTTCTTGATCCATAAAATTATCTTTATATTTTATACTTTATCTTAAAATAATGTTATCATTGCTTAAAATTACTAGGTTAAATTATAAAAAAACATATGATCAAATTGATTATGAATCAATTATGAAAACTGAGTTTTGCATTGTGGAAAATGAAGGAGAAGAAGGAAAGCTTAACATTGATGAACATGAGAGAATGCTTGTGAAAGAACATCAAAAAGATGATGGAGCTTCAAGTCTACAAGGTTTGTTTATTTTATATAATATGAATTTAGTTTAAGATATTAAAAATTATGTGTAGTTATATTTAATTATATATTTATTTACAAAATTTTAGATACTATGGAGCATGATTTAATTGAATCTACCCAAGGAGTAGAAGGACAAGAAGATGGAGATGGAATTGAAGATTAAGATGAAAATTGATTATTAATGATATTTGTTTATCATGTTAAATTAACTTATTTGAATGTTTATTTTTGATATTATGTGGATTTATTTGGATATTTATTACTTAAAATAATTTAATTGATTTTTATATTTGCAAACATTGTTGGACTCAAAATTAATATTTTTTATTTATATTTCATAATTAATAGGTTTTTAATGTATTTTTATATACTATATTTTTAATTTTTTGTAAATAATTATATTTAACAAAATAATAAAAACTTCGGGTTGACCTGATCGAACCAGTTGACCCATGACCCAATTAGCAGGTCTAGTTGACATCTAAGTTGAGTTTCAAAACATTGCAAAATACATGCGCACAACTCATAAAATGATGCATAACTAAACAAAATGGCTATGTTAGATTGCATGACATTAGCCATAGTCCTCTCTTTTAGTACCAAAACCTTAAAGTCATCTCCACTAAATAACTCAAAACAAAAATAGAATCATTAGGACTTCATTAAGGTTTTAATGTTATCATGGTAAAGGTTAATCAAAGAGTGGTCAAAGATAAACAAGAAGAATAGCCACCCTCTAATTGTACAAACTGAAATTTCCTACAATTCCACTAAAACTATAATGTAATACATCAAAGAACTTAAGAGGCAGGTTACTGTAACATTTTTCATATTTTTCTCCATAACTCAACCAAATTTGGAAAAATCCCAAAACCCTTCTCTTTCTCTTACAAATACCCCACACTTAAAAATTTGCTATAAATTAGTATTTTATTTATTTAACTCTTTTTCTTTTTCTCTTTTTTATTTTAAATAACCAACTTGCTAGCTTTATTTATAGCATCATTAAACACAACGGTATTCACAATTTCACCATTTCTATTGCATTCTTGACTTTGAAACCATCCCTTAATAACATCCCAAACAACCCCTTTTATAAACTTACACTCTCTTAGGTACCCATGAACATTAATCTATCCTAATCCAAGAGTGGCCAATTCTTAAAAAGGGAGATAAAGGCTTTCAGGTTATAGGATATGCAGATGTATGTAATGAGAAAATTAATCATGGCATGCCTTAAGCATGCCTTATTAGGCTTAAAATAGCTAACAAGGGATCTATTACATAAGGGGTAGTTACACAGTCTCAATATGGCTAAACAAGAGAAATTTGCCTAAATCAAGCTTTAAATTGTTCGAGTTGTTTCAATACTTCAAAGGGTGATGAGGAAGGTTATAGCATTCGAAAATTCTTGACTCAATTACCTTCATACACTATCTTTTCTTTTATTTCAAAAACCAGTCTTAGTGTTCAGATGTTGGAAACTAACAAATATTTTTCAAGTTGAATCCTAACTTAATTGGAATTTGATTAAGCAACATAACTTTCCTATCGCTAATCAAGATTCTGAACACTACAAATTCTAAGTTAAAGTTCAAAAAGTTCACTTTAGAGAATAAATCAGGGTGAACTAAACTAAATGTAAACTATAAGATTGCTGAACTACACTATATGATCAGCACAATTATAAACTAACTACATAAACTAAAATAAACATAAAAAATAAAAACACTAAAATGAAAAACAAAAATAATACTACTTAACAATATTGGAAAATACAAAGTTAACTGAGATAAGGTAATACAACTAACTACATGTAAAGATAATTAAAATGAACATAAGGGGGCTAAGATTTTTGAACACTTCCTAAATCTTAAAGAAAAATTGAGCTTGAATAAGGTCTATCCCCTTCTAAAATCCCATGTTATCCCTAGCAAGGTAGCATAAAAATCATAGTCACTAGGGTGGTGGAGAAGATGGTTGAGGTGGTGGTGGTGGAAAACACTCCCAAAAGTGATGGAAACAGTGGTTTTAATGTAGTTACATGGCATCTAAACTATGCTATAGCTTGTTTATCTGTCCAAATTGAAGGTCCAATTGAGCATTCACCCTGTTCATAAATCCATCATCAGCGGGTAAGGTGTATCTTAGGTTCGGCAATAGTAGCATTATGTTCCTCATCAACTGCATCCTCCTCCTCTTCCTCCTCTTCCTCTTTATCCTTCTTTTCTGCTTAAGCAGCTCTAGGTAGTCACGCATGACTAGTAATAACTAAGTTGAGATATTCCACCTGATCAGTCTAATCTCGACAAGGCTTATCTCATAAGATCTTCATATTATTAAGCATTTTATAGTTTATATAGATCGAATGACTAAGAGAGCATCCCAAATAAAGATGCCAGACTACCTTTGCCAACACTTTCACTATGCCCCCCAAAGAAATCTTCTTTACAAAATAAGGTTTTCATTGTAAATGCTCAATCTTTCTCCATAAAAGATAAGTACCATTCAATCTAACTCTATCAATCATACATCCAAGAATTAAAACTTCCCTTGCATTGACACCCCCAGGGCCTTTAGTATGCCCGAAAAAGTCCAAAGCCAAAAATTCATGAAGGACATGCAATGCATGATTCTTGAGGTAAGGAGACTTTGTGTTCTTTACCATGAAGGTGGTAGGCTCAATGTCATCTCTAATCATCTCCCAGTTTTGCCTCGGAGTGGAATTTGGTAAGCCCCAAACACCATCCATAGGAAAACAAAGGTGCTTCGTAAATTCCTTAAAAGTCATTGTATATTTCTTCCTCCCTAACTGAAAATGGACAGTGCCATCTTCATCCTCCTCATTTTCAAAGTTGCAACTGAAGATGGTTAAGAAGTCTTGAGTTATTGTTGGATGCACTTATGCTCTTTTCTTGACAAACTTAGCCCAACTAATATTTTCAATTAGTTGGTTTACTTTTACCTATAGATTTTTAGCACTTATATCGAGGTATACTTTATTTAAGTAAATAGACTTCACATATTGAACTCCTGTAAAATACTCATATAACGTAGAATACTTGTCATCCATATATAAGGGAAGATGAACCCTTGAGGAACTTAAATTACCATCAGTGTGTGTGCAGTTCAAAGCCATTACACAAATCCAAAATAACAATTAAGTGCCAATATAAAGTTGGAACTAAAGAAGCCAAACATAACACCTAAGTCAAAGTCATTGCAGGTAGCATTAAGGCAAAATGAATCAAAGATTGAAGGCACAAAGTAACTATGTGGACAGAGTGAACAAGTAAAGATCAACACAAATAACACCTTGAAGGAAAGAAGGCACTTTAAAATTCAGGAAGTTTAGCCAATATCAAAACTTCTTGTAATATGGCAACTCAAGTCAAGCATCCAACATGCCATAAAGTGCAAATGTAGAGAAAAAATCTAAAATGTGCAAGACTCGCCAAAGAGAAAAGCTAACATAAGTTAAAATGCCCAAATGCCAATTTCACATAAGCAAAGTATTGAACAATTACTAACAAGTGTGTGGAGGTGAGGTTTAGAATCTAAGAACAATTGGCATTGGTTTGGTGAAGGAAAATGTGGTAAAAGAACTTAAGTTGTTCATTGTGGCATTTTATCAAACACTTTGTGGGCACAAAAACAAGTAAGTGAAATCAAGGCTAATCCAATCCATTTTCATGCCAAAAATGAAAAGACAACTGAGTTTAAACAAAAGAAACACCCCAATTATGAATTTGCAAAACATAGATACATGCATTTCTAGCACACACATAAACCAAAACTAGAGCCCTAGGAACTGTAGGCAAGAGAGAAAAAACAAGAAGAATAAATCCCAATCAAATAATTCAAATCAAGAATAAAAACAACAAGTATGGACTTAGAATTAAAATTAGGGAGAGAAACTAACTTGGGTATTATGGGTTTTCCAAAGAGAAGAAGAAGAATGGGAGAATGTGAGCAAAGAAAGTGGCAGAAAGACAAAAGAAAAATAAAAGGAATTTAAATGACTCGATGGGAAGGTAGGGGCACTCGGTGGGGAGGATACGATTCTGCCTGTGGGGATGGTTTTTATGTCACACCCTATGTTCATTAATGATTTCTAAATGCTGTATACTATTCCTAATGACATTCCATAGTAACTATTCATTTGGTATAAATTTCAGAGCATAACAGCTTAAAAATCGTGCTGCCTAAACCTACAATTGAAAAATTGACACTTCTAAAAGGCAACCTCCACCTCCAAAACTCCAATAGCATACACAACACTTCTAAAATCATCCATCTCATCATCGTAACTCATTCACCATTTTCATACATACATGCTTAAATATATAAATACATATAATTAAATTCACGGCTCGTTTGCATCCAAAATTCGACAATAGTTACTACATACTAATTATCTAAATCTAATAATGAGTTATCTAGACTTCGTATCCACAAGCGCAACACATGTAATGCCAATTCAATCATTCTTCATTAAGTCTTTAGTACCTGTCCCTACGCACAATTAACAAACCATGCGCTAAGCAACAATATTGCCTAGTGGTGGATACAACTACACAGAATTTTATTTAAATAAATTTATTTTTATTCCCTTTGATATTGTTATTTTTTTATTTATCTGTATATACATAATTTTTTTATTTTCAAACTACTGTTTAGTTCTTCTTGACCTCATGTTCTAACATTTTCGATTTATTGTTAATTTACATCTTGTAATTAAAAGTTTAGCATTTAATTTCACTTATGCCCTGCTTCCTTATTTGATTACATAATGGTCCTTGTCTAGTACTTAATTGATATGTTTATTTCATTTTATTTAATTTTATTTCGATCTCTTTATAATTTACAAATTTTATCATACTAATCATACTGATGATATACTTAGAATTTTATCATCAATATAATTCTCTTCTTTAATTAACTATATAAAACTTAATCTTTCTTAATTCCTTAATTACTCTTAAATGTTTTAATCTTTACTATTTTCCTCTATCTGTTTGTTTTATCTATGAAAATTAGTATTTATAATCCATTTCATTATTAACTTTGATGTAGAGTGAAATTTCATTTTATCTCATCATGTTTCCATTCTTTCATTATAAGATTTCATTTTTTTTTCATTTTAGTCCTTAATTTTACTTCCTTTGCCAAAATTTCAATTTTATCTCTATTTTCTCAACGTTTTTCAATGAATTGCAATTTCGTCCTTCATCTACTAAATTTGTTCAAAATTCCCTCTCTATCTTTCCTGTTTGAAAATTTTTATTACTTATTGACCGTTTTTCCTTTAATTACTCTTTTTGTATTCTTATTTCATTTTAATTCCTCAATTTATAATTTTGGTCTTCTATATTTCTTTATGTAAGAGTAAATTAACATTTTACCCTTTATATTACTTTTTACTAATTTAAATCCATTTGGCTCTCTTGCAATCATAATTTCGCTATTTAATTCTTTTGATACTTATTCTTTTCTTATTAATTCTCACATGAGTTTTACTTGTACGTAAAATTATGATTTAGCCCCTAGACTTTCTTTTTATCACATTTTACTTCATTTTATTCTAATCTTATTTCTTTTGATTTCCTTTATCTTTTATTTTATCTTAGGTGGTAAATTTACAATTTAATCCTTATGTGTATCCATGAAATGGCAAATTACGTTTTGATCCTTAAACTTTTATTTCATCATTCTTGATTTAGTTTGACCTCAATTTTAATTCTTTTTGCTTTCTTTGTCTTTTATTCTATACTAAGTGCAAAATTCACATTTTAGCTCTTATACTTTATATTGTGATGGAAAATTACAATTTAGTACCTAAACTTTTATTTTCTTCATGTTTGACCATATTTGACTTTTTTGCTTCATTTGACTTCTGTTTCATTTTAAATGAAAAATTTACTTTTTATTCCTTATGTTTCCTATTAAAGTAGTAAATTATATTTTAGTCCCTAAAATTTTTAGTATTTATGATTTTGCCCCTTTTTTACTTATTTGATTATTTTAACTTCTTTAATCACCTTATTGATGTTAAATTATAGATTTACCCTTTCTTTATTGCGTAATTATATTTTTGTCCTTTTTAAGTCTTTTAATCATATTTTTTAATTTACTTTTCGTTTAATCACATTTATAGCTTTTTATGCATAATTTACTTTTTGGTCCCTATTTTCTTTCGTAATTACAATTTTGCTCCGTTTGAACTATTAACTAAATTTTTAATATTATATCTTATTGAATTAATGTTATGGTTTCCTTCATGCATGATTTAACATTTAATTCCTATTTTCTCATATATTTACTATTTTACCCCTATGTTGACTAGTGAAAATTCTTGAACCGGATATGTAGAATGAAAATTGTATGAATATACTATATGACTGTATATAGGGATACTATACTATATGTCTGTATGTGTGGTGACTACTTAAGTGTAGCCATCCCTCAGTACTATATGAAGATACTGTATGACTGTATGATTCTATCATGGTTTGTGGGTCCCTATAGCTAGCCATTATATCCTAGGATCCTGGATCATCCACTACATGATAAAGGTAACTATTTATCTTACTTTATGTTATATTTTCATGCTATTCTTTATGTTGTTATTATTGTGTATCATATCGTAGGTTTTCAACCTTATACATTCATTAATATCACATGTGGTATCATTACGTACATGGTAAATAACATTCATACAAGATGAAATTGTAACATTATCATACTTAACATGTCGTAATGGTTATTTTAGGCCGTTATGTATTGATATACATCTAAATTTCACCATTACCATCTTAGTTCCTTTATGTACATCATTATGCTTACATGATGAGCATGGTATCTACATGTTGTTTTAATCTTGAATAATTTATGATATATTTATTCATCATTATATTACACATTTTATTCTTAATTTGCATTAAAACATCAAATTAACATTTTATACTATATGGTACCTTATTCGACCAAGGAAAAATATTGCTTCATATGATTTATTCTTACTTCAATTCATGTTTATTTCATATTATAACATCTTATTACAATGTTCTCTAAAATTATTTCACCTTATACCTTTGATTTTTTAAAGTTACATAATGTTATATCATTATATACCCATAGTAAACATTATGGCCATATATTTGTTCAAGCTTAAATTATTCTAATTATATTCATTTGACCTTATATAACACATTTTATGCTTAGATTGTTAATTAACATCAATTTATCATATTATGCTTCATTATGTATAATTCGACCAACATTGGATTTCCTTTTTCCAAAGTGTTTTCTCTACTAATTCCTTCTCAAATCATCTTAATTAATCATCATTACATATTATCTTAATTTATTTCACATTTTTACTCAAATTTGTAAAGTTACATATTGTAAATTCTAATTAAATTTCAAGTAATTAAATGAAATAGAGTGTAGTTTGTATCTACTAACCTTTTTAAGGTTATTTTCTCTTACTTAAAATCCTCCACTTCTAAGTTCCCTTGAGCTCTAAGCTAATTTCCATCTTAGAGAGGATGCTTTCTAGTACGTATGGGTGAATTTTGGGCTTCAGATATGATGGGAGGTGCGAACAATGAAGTAAAATGGTAGAAAGCTGACTAAAGGGCCTGATTCGATTTTCTTAAAGAAAAGGGAGGAAGATGGAAAATTTTTGGGTAGAATTATATATGATTCTAGACTCCTCTATTCTTCCCTTAAGTCCACCAAATTTAAGGTCAAGATTCCTCAATTTACTATTTGTTCCAAAGGCTTATTTTTAAGTCACTTATCACCATTTCATGTGTCTTCAAACCTCCTTAGGCTATACTATTGTATATAGGTGATTATAGCCCATTTATAATGAATTTTAGGTCCTTAGATATTTTTAAATATGGCAATTAACTCATTTAATTAATCTAATATCTATTTTTTGCCCTTTTTTGCCATTTTTTTTTGGAAATTGATGTTCCGTTTATCAGAATTCCCTAAAATATTTCCACACATGCAATATCATATACAAAAGAACCTATTTAAAATTTTAGCTCATTTTAACATCATTTTAATATACTTATGGCTCTGTAGGCAATTTCAGCTAATCCAAAACCTAAAATTCCAAAGCTATTAGAATTTTTTTCCACTTCTAATAACTTATTTATGCTATTTATAATATGTCTATGTGATAGGAATAATTTTTAAAGGTCTTTATGATATTTTAAAGCTTGATCAAACTTTTGATCAACCTTTTTTATGGTATCGAGCAAAATTTTTGCTATCTAATTTAAGGGCCCATTTGAGCTCAATTTTATCTCAAATTGTACCACTAGACTTCATTTAATACATATTTTCTTATTCTAATGTTAAATCAAACTTTCAACTAGGTCACCTATCCTCAGATTTCCCTTGTCTAAGCATGTTTAACGCTTATGCGCTTTCAAATTTTTCTATATTGTACTACTGTAACTACTTCGAAAACTATCCCAATATTACTATTTATGCTTTAGAACATACCATGCATACCAGATATGAATTTTGAGGCATTACAATTCATCCCTACCAAGTTCTAAGGTTCTGTATTAAAGGCTAAGAGGACCCGATGAGGATGACAAGTAACCCCGCCAAGCTGATTTTCCCAGAACAAAAATATTGCTTTCTTTCTTCAAAAATCTCCATATTTTCTCAATTAACCTATTTCACTAATTTTAACACCCTATAACGTAATTAAATCCTTTAATCTAATTTAGAATAAAATTCCAAATTAATTGAAACCAATTTGCAGAAACTTAGTACATATTAAGCTTATAACAAACACATTAAACTCATAACAAATTGTGCTAGGATTACTTATAGTAAACAAAGAAAAGAAATCATAACTGAAATTTAGAACTTAAATTTCCACTCTAAGTCCCATTAATCAAAACACCACCTTAAGTTCATAAATAATAAAACACACAGAAAAATAATAAAAGAACATAAAACATAAACACACTAAAAAAAATACTAAAATCAAAAGCTGAGAAAGGTTAGAAAATGTAGTTCTAAATTTATAAAGTTTTTAGCTAGACTTTTTGAAATCGCCTTTCTTGCCATCAAAAATTAAGGCTGCCTCGGCAACCTCTACTTGAGCAACATTATAAGGCTTCAACTAGTGTCCATCAACCTTGCATTCATGACTATCCTTCGGACTTTTCATAATTACCACCCCAAACTCATTATTCATGATTACTTGGTACAGTCTAAGCCATCTAAACTTTAATTTTCCTAAGAATAGCCTCAACCTACTGTTGTAAAGTAGTATTAACATTCCTAGGATAAACTCCTTCTGAACCAACTTCTTACCATGCTGACATTTTATCTTCTTCTTATATAAGGCAGCATTTCCATAGGACCAGAGTTGAAATTTCTCGAGTTTATTAAGCTACAAACATCTCTTATGCATCTCAAATCAAAATTAAGAGACTTAGTAGCCTAATACGCTTAATGCTCTAATTCGACTAGTAAATGGCATAATTTTCCAAAGATAAGTATAAATGGAGACATACCTTTAGGGATGTTAAATGCAGTTCTATAGGCCCAAAGAGCCTCATCTAGCTTTTAAGATCAATCCTTCCTAGCATTATTGACTATATTTTCCAAGATTGACTTTAATTCCCTATTAGAGACTTATATTTGACCATTTGTTTGGGGTGGTATAGGGTGGCAATCTTATGCTTAACACTAAATTTTCTAAGCAGGGTTTTGAACTGATGGTTGACAAAATGCTTGCCTCTATTGCTAATAATAGCCTTTGGTGTCCCGAATTGAGTAAAAATTATTCCTTCTAAGGAATTCAAGCACCACTCAAGCATCAAATATCCTAGTATCTACCATCTCTATCCACTTGCTAACATAATCAATAGCTACTAGGATATACTCAAATTTGAAAGAGTTCAAAAATGGTCCAATAAAGTCAATTCCCCAAACATACAAAATTTTTACTTTTAAGACATTTTTCATTGGCATCTCATCATGCATAGAAATATTACCAACACATTGACATATATCACATGAAGATATAAAAGAATCAAAATCAGTAAAGAGAGAAAGGCAGAAGAAACCTGGATGTAATATTTTTGCTGCCATACAATTCAGTCCATAGTGACCTCCAACCTCTCCTCCATGACATGATCTCATGATATTAACTTGTTCCTTCTTAGGAATGCATCTTTGCAGCACTTGATCAAGAAATAATTTAAATAAGCATGCATCATCCCATAAGTAATGCCTTTCATCCGCCTTTAACTTCTTCTTTTGCTGCCAAGTATAATCTTTTGGAAGATAACCCCTAAAAGATAATTAGCAATGTCAGCGAACTAAGGAATGGAAATTTCACAAGAATAAACAACACATATACATTTATTGGGATATAAATCAAAATTTTCCCTTTTTCCATATGTGGATGGTCTAAGCGAGATAAATGATCAACTACAAAATTCTCTGCCCCTTTATTATCTTTAATCTCCATGTCAAATTCTTAAAGTAACCAAATCCATCTTAACAACTTCTATTTAGAGTATTTTTTGGCAAAAAGATGCCAAAGGGCAATATGGTCAGACTAAACTCTGACATTTGCACTAAGAAGATATGGGTTAAGTTTTTCAAATGAGAACACGATCACCAAGAGTTCCTTTTCGGTGATGGTATAGTTCATTTGTTCACCTATGAGTGTGTCACTTGCATAGTAAATGGTATGAAAAACCTTCTCCTTTCTTTGACCTAAAATAACTCCCACTATGTAATCACTAGCATCACATATAATCTAAAATGGTTAACTCCAGTTTGATGATGCAATTACTAGTGTTGAAATTAACTTTTGCTTCAATAAATTGAAAGCCTACAAACACTCTTCATTAAAGTTAAATGCAACTTCTTGAATCAATAAATTAGAAAGCAGTTTTTCAATATTAGAAAAATCCTTAATGAACCAACGATAAAATTTGACATGGCCAAGAAAATGCCTAATGCCTTTCACACTAGTAAAGGGAGGAAGTTTGTCAATGACATCAACTTTGGCTTTATCAATCTTAATCCTTTTTTCAGAAATTTTATGCCCTAAGGCTATACCTTCTCCCACCATAAAATGACAATTTTTCAATTGAGAACAAGGTTAGTCTCTTCACACCTCTTTAACATTAGAGCAAGAACGGCTAGATAACTCTCAAAATCACTCCTATATAATGTAAAATCATCCATGAAAATTGATAGTTTTGAATTATGATAATACTTATTAGTGTGTTTAGGAGTTATTTTAGTGTTAATTAAGCTAATTCTATGTTTAATTTCATAACTCTTTGATTTATATGGGTCTAATTACAATTTGGTGTTTTTATAGGTGTTTATGTTAGGTGATCCAGAAGCTAGCTCCTTGGTGGAGGGCGATTTCCCCTTAGTCGAGGAGGATATGCAGATGAGGCACCTCGATGGAGGAGAATTCTCCATCTATCGAGGAAGGGTTTAATTTTTAAAGTGTAAAATCACCTCGGTAGAGGAGGATTTTCCCTCTACTAAGGCAAGTGTCCATGTTACGATTAAATTCCAAATTTCTCTAGCTTAGAAAGTTTTTTGGCAGCTGGTTCTTTATTCTAGGGTATTTATGCAAGCTTAACACTAGAATTAAAAAAAGAAAAAAGGATGAATTTTTTGAAGTTTTTAGACCTAGTTTCAAGATTACAATCAACTTAGGGTTTGAAGCTGCAAATTGGATGTTATGTGAAGACTTCCAGAGGAGCTAAATACTTTGTGTATTGTAACTTTTTATTTTAGTTTTTCACTTGTTTTTAAGATGAATAATGAGTAGTTTTCCTACTTTTGCTGAGGTAAACTTGAACCTTTATTCTTATATTGTAATGACTTTAATTTGTTCTTAATTTTCAATGTAAGTGTGTTATTTTCTTTATTATTGAGCTAATACTTATCTAAGGTTTTGTTGGATTGATGTTTAATCTATTGGATAAATGGTTGATTGTCAATTTAGCCTATGATCTATATTTTGCATGTTCTTAGTAAAATTTGCTTATGTTTATGCATGATTGTGTTCTATGAAATGAGACAGTAATGTGTTGTTCAGGAGGAAGTGATCTCTCAAAGGATGATTTAATGAAAGTTTTGAATTTCATAATCGAATTTATATGGTAAGTATTAGATTGTTCATAATCTAGGAGTTTAGTACTTAGAATGATATTTTTAATAAAATATATGATCTTGAACTTCTTTTCCATAATCACTTGTGTTATTTTTAATTAAGTCATCATAATAAAAGTTAAGGTGGATAGTCTCTTAGCAGAAGTGTTTTGATTATTGAATTTTATCATCTCTTGCATCTTGTTCCATTTTAGTTTTGCAAGTTAATAGATTTAGTTTCATTATTTGGTTTGTTTAGTTACTATTTTTAGCTTAATTAATCTATAATCGCATTAAACTTGGGAATTTTTTCATGCATTTATTACTATAAAATTTGGAATACACAATCTATAGGGTATGATATTTAAAGGTCTTAATCTTATTTTCCTATATTACTTAACTGATCTAGTACAATTGCAAGACCCTGGTTAAGTTTTTGATGCCAATGTTTGGGATTGATGTTTATTTTAGATTTTAAAGTAAATTTTATGTGTTATTCTTCTTCTTTCCAGATTCTTTATTCTTTTATTAATACCCTTTAAATGGGGGTTTTAAGACATAAATATTAGCATATCTATGAGTCCCAATGACATTGATGCCCGTTTATTTTTCGTAATAAATAAAAGGTTTCCTGAATCGATTATCTTGCCATCCTTTCTTAGCTATTGAATTCGCTCATCCTTCATTCCTCAAAATCTTTGAGGAATAGACTAGGCTGCAAGTGAGAGTGATAGAATCAGTTCAGCTTGCTGTCAATATTTAATTATTTCATTCTTTATAGGTGTCAATAGTGTATGGTAAGAGATGATTCAATTTTACCTATTAATCCTGAGATTAAGAGGATATTGTGTAGACTCAGGTGACAATAAAGGAACAAAATAAATTCAAAGGATAAGCCATGTAACGATCCTCTCCTCAATGATCCACCACCTTTACTCAAAGGGTAAGTTATTCAAAATCAAACCCAAGGGAATGGGATGAGACCAAGAACTAGAAGGGATTATGCACTTTTAAGTGGAATGAGGAGCACAGGACTATTATTTTACCTCAAAACAATCATTTTGAGCTAAAACATGCTACTATTACCATGGTCTAAAAGAAATAGTTTTTAGGATAGAAGATTGAAGACCTAGCTCAACATTTGGACATTTATCTAGAGATAAGCGATACAAAGCAAATCCCAAATATGTCTATAGATGCTATTAGATTGAAATTATTTCCATTCACTCTCATTGGTAAGGCAAGGGAATGGTTACAAATGCTACCAAGCTAGTCCATAAGATCATGGGAGCAAATGCAAGAGAACTTCATAGTTCGATTCTTTCCACTAACCAAAATAGCCATCATTAGAAATAACATTTATAATTTTTAGTAGCTTTATGAGGAACCATTTTATGAGGCTTGGGAAAGATTTGGGAGACTTTTAAAAAGTTATCCACATTATGAAATTTCTATGCACCAACTATCGTGTACCTTTTATGCAAGTGTAAATCAATCAACAAGGTCTCTCCTAAATGTAGCTTTAGGAGGAGTTTCATGAACAAGATACCGAAGGAATCTTTTCTACTCCTTGATAAGATGGCCATAAATAAAGTTCAATAGGCAAATACAAGGACCACACAAAAGAGACGAGAAGTGTATAGTGTGGATGAGGTTGTAATGCTTAGGCCTTAAATGGAGCTATTAAAGAAAGAGTTGAGTGTTCTAAAGGTAAAAATGTGTCAGCTTTGTCTTAAAGATGTGATACCTATAGAGGAACATAAATGACACTTAAAAATAAGATTAAGGAGGGTATAAGTATAGTAGTGGTGGATGTGAATGCTATAAACCCTCTCAGTAAAACTTACAACCCTAGGTGGAGAAATCACCTTAACTTTTATTGGAGAGAAGGGAATCATGCTTCCACCTTAAATTCTTAACATCAGGTCCTTTTCAACCAAAATATAAACCCTTATGCTAATACTTACAAACCTTATCATACACAAGCCTAAAAACCCTACCCATCCACCTATCAAGCTTTACCTTACCAAAAAATAGGATTCCAACCAAAACCTCAACCCTCTCAAGATAGGAAATCAAAATTAGAGGAGATGTTTGATAACTTTATGACTACACAATCCACATTTATGGCATGTCAGGATGCTAGATGGAAATATCAAGATGTTTGGATGAAAAATAAGGATACCTCTATTAGGAATCTAGAAACTCAAATTGGGCTACTTGTAAATTCTCTCTCTAATAGAACTCATGGAATATTCCCATCTAATATGGATTGTAACCCTAAGGAGGAAGCAAAAGCAATTACTTTAAGAAGTGGGAAAGAGGTAAAAGAGGCTAAAAAAGGTAAGCTTTCATCAAAAGTGGTTGAACTGATGTTGAAGGTAAGTATTTCTAATTTGAATGTTATTAATGGATTGCCTCATATTGTTGATTAAGGTATAGGTAAAGAAAGATCTAACATTTCTACTGTTGATGAGTCTGAATTTCCTTATCTTTTTTTAGCTATGAAAGAAAAGCAAAATGAATAGTTAGCTAGATTTTTTGATATGTTTAAGAAGTTGCATGTGAATTTACCTTTTGCAAAAGCTTTATTGCACATACCTAAATTTGCTAAGTTCATGAAAAAACTTTGTTCTAATAAGAAAAAGTTAGAAGGTATAGGTACAATTCAATTATTTGAAAATGATAGTGCTATTTTAATGAATAAAATTCTAAAAAAATTAAAAATCCAGGGAGTTTTAATTTGCCATTTGAAGTAGGAGCGAATTTTGTTGGACATACTTTATGTGATTTAGGTACAAGTATAAATTTGATGCCTTACTATATTTACAAGAAATTAAATTTAGGATACATTAAAAAGACTCAAATGACACTACAATTGGCAAATAGGTCTATGAAAAGGCCAAAAGGCATAATTGAAGACTTATTAGTAAAATTTGGAAACTTTATATTTTCAGTGGATTTTATTGTAATGGAAATGAAAGAAGATGGAAAAGTGCCTTTGATTGTAAAAAGACCATTCTTGAACACTACTAAGGCATCAATAGACATCTATGGTCAAATGGTGACTTTGAGATTCAATGATGAGGTGATGGTGTTCAATGTCAACAAAGTGATGTAACACCCTTCTTATAGCTTTGAAGAGTCCGTTTATTTCATTGATGGTGTTCAAGAGTGTTAGATGAGAAATAAGAATAAATGCTATTGAAAGATAAGCTTTAAAGTTGTTTAATACATCCAAAGAGGAAGGAGCAAGTAGGAGAGAAAGTAAATGAGCTATTAAAGGAGTTAGAGAAAGAGCACGATGAGGAAGATACAAAGAGAAGGATTTGGTTCCCCCTAAGGGAAAAAAATATTTTTGAACATAAAACCCTTCATTTACATTTAAAATATGTGTTTTTAGAAGAAAATACAAAAATAGTAAACATTTCTTCTCTTTTGATAGGTTTGGAGGAAGAGATGCTCATCAAAGTATTGAGGAAACACAAATGAGCCATTAGATGGGAGATATCCACTACAAGAAAATAACAATTTAGCAACAAAAATTAGCAACGGAATATTCAGTTGCTAATTCGGCAGTTGCTATTTTTAGCAACAGAAATTTTATTCCGTTGCTAAATTTAGCAACGGAAATCCATTGCTAAATTTAGCAACGAAAATTGAATTCCGTTGCCAACTTCAACCGTGCAAGATTCGGTGAATCGGTCAATTTTAGCAACGGAATATAAAATACGTTGCTAAATTTAGCAACGGAAGATAAAATTCCGTTGCTAAATTTAGCAACGGAGTATAAAATTCTGTTGCTAAATTCACCCATAAGTAAAAAAATTAAAAACGGTCCTTTTCGTCGCTAATCCGTCGCTAACATATAACTGAAACCAGTAGAGAAAGGAATAGCAATTCTCTACCGAATGATTGAGAAACTTCAAACCCTAAGAACATTGATAAAAGGACAAAAAAGTACAATGTAAATAAATAAATAAATTAGAGAAGGCAAGTAATTCGAAAATTAGAGACACACAACTGCAGAATTCACACTAATGAAAATAGACTGATGAAGCTCATGTGAACAGAGATGAAAAAATGAGGCTGCTTTTGTGCTTTTGACATTTAGGCAAAGGTTTAATTGAATGTGCTTTGGTCCGAATAATTTATTTTTAGTACTAAGTTTACATGATAAAAGATTGCTTAATTTAATATATAAGTATGCTAGCATTAATTATATTAAATCAAAGGAAAATTATTGACAATTCACCACAGGACAAACAATCAAGAATATAAAAATCTTGCAATAGAAAAGAGACAGAAATGGCAAGAAAAGACAAGCAAATACAACAAGAAACTTCATCTATCACTATCTTTGGTGTCCATAATGGTAGATGGACAAAAACTTCATTGCCATTACTCACATGGCTAACCCGTGTGCTCCTTCACAAATGCATACAAATTGCCTTTTTGTATTATATTCAACATAATTAAATAACTCTAATTAGATTCCCTTTTCTGTTTCTTTTCCATTAATTAATTCCAATTATCACTTAACATAATGACGTAATGAGCCTATACAGAAAACAGATAAATGGCCAAAATGGCATATTGATCAAAATATCTACCACGACCTTTAGTTCCAAAATCCTCTCTGAAAACAATCTGCCAAATAAATAACCCAAGGCTACAGATTAAAGTATGAAAAGGTAAGTGTTGTTGCAAGGCAATAGTTAAATAAAAGCAAAAAGAGTTGTGCAAATTTTCCCATGGATCAACAAACAGGGTGGAAGAAAATCAAATAACAAGAAATTTGAATGCAGTAAAGCCAAATAATTTCGCACAGAAAATAAAGTGAACATAAATAATTATACAATTTCACAGCATTTAGTCATTAGCTGCAAACTAGAAAAAATTAAGAAGCTATAATTTATAATTAACATGACCTCACCTCAATTGGTGTCATCAACTCAAAAGGCTTTTCCCAGCTAGATTGTCTGGTCAATTTGTTATAATAATACATGTGCATCATAAAAAAGAGCAGAACATTACATCAAAAGAGTTGTAATAATCAATCCACTACCAGACATGCATTGTTAGTGAGAAAAATTAAGAGAAATAAGAATCGCTAAAATGGCATATGCATCTTCCTCTTGATCAAGAGTAGATGTTGCTTAGTGAACAAATATTGATCAGTACCAAACAATGCTAAATGAACTAATATTGATCAAGAGTTGCAGTAAGTGCTGAATGAACAAACATAAAATGCCAAATGGTTCGAGAAAGATGACTATTCACATGGGAAAATTTTTCATTTAGACGAACAAGCAGCAAAACAAAAAGGAACTGAAGAAATGCCTGCACATCTCATAATTCCTTTGGATGAAATTTAAGCAAATAGTTAACATAACACATTTTTTGTTTCAGTCCATTAACAGTCTGGTGACAAGTTCAATTTTCTCGTAAGATAAGGTTCACTACATCAAATAAGAAATCAATGCAACACTAAATCAATTAATTTTTACAGCATCCAGGTCCTCACAAAACGCCTTATGTACCATTATTCCTTTAATATAAGTTCTAGATGCTTCAAATTGAGGAAACATAACATCAAAATAAGGTTCATTAAAGATGAATATGAAATAGGAAAAAAAAAACACAACCAAGATGATGATCAATTCCTAGTCCAATATACAAATTCATCCAATTAGTCATGTAAACTCCAAGATTTTTAGCACACACCACCAGAGCCAAACCGAGTAATAAACATCTTGGATCACCAGCAACTGTTGCATTCGCTTACCTCCTTCTATGAGCAGATACATGCTCTATCCAATCAGTTGTAGGCTGATATGAGCCTAAATAGCTCATATTTAATCCATGTTTTGTTACCAAAATAATATTTAGTTATATTAAATTGTGCTAGAATTAGGTGTGTTTAATGTTTTTATCAAGTTTTGTGTATGTAGGAGAAAAAGGGAGAAAATTATGAAGAAGCCCTGTCGCGAGCGCGACGGGTACCACGAGCGCGACAAGGGAAGCGTGTCCCGTCGCGAGCGCGACAGGTGCCGCGATCGCGACAGGAGGCGGTGATAGGCAGTTCATGTTTAAAAGGCTCTTCAAAGGGACACTACTCTTCACCAAATGATGTATACTTCTAGAGGGATACTTGAAGAGTTATGTTGTTATGGAAAGGTGCTTGAAGGGTCATAATGCTTGGCAAAGAAGTTATAAATATAAATGGTGGTTATGCAATTTAAATTTCAAATCAAATTTAAAGAGGCATGACTTTTCACCAAGGGTTGCATACCTATGGAGAGGCACTTAGAGGGACATAATGTTTGGAAATCTATAAATACCCTAGAAGTTATAATCAATGGGAGGAATCAATCTATCAATTATTTTTATTATTTTGAAAGTGTAAGTAGAGGAAATAATTGTAGGTTTTAGTTTTAGTTTTATGGCTTGAAGAGAAGGCAAATACAATGAAGAAGACTACACTTGGTGAAAGGAAGAATGGTTGAGAGATCCCTTCTTCTACTTCTAATCTTTACTTCTTCTTTGTTATTATTATGAACACTTTTTAGGAACTTGAATGTTATTATTTATATTTATTCATTTCTCTTTCATTTATCTTTATATGTAGTATTTGCTATTAAAAGTTTATTAGTATCATTATAAGTTAAGGAAGACGACCTTCAATGTGCAATTCCTTCTCTGAAAATCAACATAATGGTCATAAATAAGGGAGTTAGCGAGAGCAACGTCTTATTGAAAGTTAATAGGAAATTCATTATCAAAGCATAGTTTGAGAGATCACATGTGGAGATAGTTGTTATAGGTTGGTTTTTATTCTTTGAATGTGTGTTTATGTAATTCTTGTCTAAATGCAAGAGCTGCGATTTAGAACCATAAATGCATATTTAAGGCATAATCTAGTCTAGATGCGAGAGCTGTGACATAGAACATTATTCCAACTTGGCTTGCATGATAAAGATTGAATTATAAATAAGAGAAAAATATCAAATTCCATAATTATGTATATGTTATATTCATTATATTAATAAGTCTTCTCGGATTGTCATTAAAGTAGAAAAATATTTAATTTAGTGTAGTGTAGTTTTAATAATAATTTTAACTTGCAAATTAATGAGCATTGTAAACAAGATTAAAATCAAGTAGTAATAGTGTACAATGTTAATCAACATTCCTCGTGGGATCGATATCTGAAGTACTATAATCGGTACACCGTATACTTGCGGTATTTAAGCTTTACAAAAAGCATATCATAGGCACTTCAGTTGGCTTAGTCGGCTAGACATCCATTGCCTAAGAATTTTTATGTTGTCAGCATGAAAAAAAATAGTAATTAACATGGCAAAGGAGCAACTGTAAGGCAGAAAAATAACATAGACGAGATGAGTCTGTTATTTTTAATCTTTAAATATCATCATCTTTATCTTTTAATCTTTTCTTTAACATGTTGGCTAAGCAAGTAATTAACAGATAAATGACTTCATAATCACTAATAATTAAGTAAAGATAAGTCTATAAATGATCAAGGGATTCATTTCTTAGGCATTTTTTTCAAATGTTGTAATCAGTAAAAGCTTCAATTAGCCTGGGAATGGTATCATAAAAGCAACAGCAAATGCAATTGTTAATTCAGGACAATGCTAATCTTAATGGGAAATCAAAGTTTATGGCTAACAAAAGACATGTGCAAAAAGATGGAGTATCCAAATTATAAATATTGCAGTCAATCACGCACGACTTACAACAGTAAAAATATCAAATATTTGAGAGATAATTATAAGGTTCCATTTAGTTTAGTTTATCCTCTTATCAATAATAGAAAAAAACCCCAAGCAGTCCTAAAAAAACCAAGATAAAAGAGCCTAAAAAAATTACAAAAGCCTGCCAAACCATACCCCAAAAGAAAACCTTGGGCGGCAGCCACAAGGAAAAAAATTAGAATACGACAAAACAAAAACGTAACCATCATTCAACACCCAAAAATCAAGAGAAAGAACGAAGAAAAGCATAAAATTCAACATATAGCTTATTCAATAGTAAGGATATTAGCCAGAACCCACGAACAGTATCTCTGAAATTTTGCAAGCCAAATTAAATAGAGATCTAGTTTTACTTAGCATGAGAGGAATGCATTTCTAAAACTGAAAATATTGTAAGAAATGTAGTTCATATAAAATTTGATGGGAATTGGGTTTCACGTTACCAAAATTGAAATGTAGTACTAACTGAAATAAGTAAACCAAATGACTTGCTACTAAACCAAGAGCAGTACTAGTGAAGAAAAGGTACAGAAAGTTGCCCAGCGACTTTAAGGTACTGGTGAAGCAGTACTCAGAACCTTGACCATAGGAAGAATATCACGTATTGGTGTCATTAGTTAATATTTGCACTAGGGGCGGCGGTGTGTGAGGGAGGAGATGAGTCTACCGTCGACTTCTTCATTAGAGGGAGAGAGAGAGGGCGGCGGTGTGTGAGGGAGGAGCCATTGACTGCTTCATTAATAATACAGAGAGAGGGAAGGCGGTGTGAGGGAAGAGATGAAAACCTAGGGTTTTCGCAATTTATAGTTTTAACAAAGGTAAAATTACTTAAATGCCCCTAATTTAGCAACGAAATCATAATTCCGTTGTTATTTTTGCAACCGAATTAAATTCGATTGCTATTTAGCAATGGAATCCTAATTCGATTGCTATTTTAGCAATGGAATTTAAATTCTGTTGCTAATTTAGCAATCGAAATTGTATTCCGTTGCTATTTTAGCAACCGAATATGAATTCCATTGCTATTTAGCAATATAATTCGTTTCGGTTGCTAAATTAGAAACGAAATTTAAATTCCATTGCTATTTTCCATCCTAAATTTTATCCGCCATTTTTTGCCGCCTTAATTAGCAACGAAATTCAATTTTCGTTGCTAAATATTGGCGCCATAAATTCCCTCCACTTTTAGCAACGGAAGCTAACCAAATTTTTTTCGGTTGCTAATTTTATAAAATTCAACCAATTTTAGCAACGGAAACTATATTCCGTTGCTAAATAGCAACGGAATTGTTTTTTCGTTGCTAAATTAGCAACGAAATCAATTCCGTTGCTATTTTTTCGTTGCTATTTCAAGAATTTCTTATAGTGATCTGACCTCAAAGGAATCATCGCAAGCATTTGTACACAACTAATTCCTATGGAAAGTGACGTTAAACCGATGGTGCAACCTCAAAGATGACTTGATTTAGCAATGTAAGAAGTTGTGAAAATGAAAGTTGATCGGTGTCTAACAAGTGTACTAGACTTGCTAGTAATATAAGGAAATACAAATTAAAATCCCAAATATCGTACCTAAGGGAATATGGATTGCTAAGCCAAATATCGTTAAGTGAGTTAAATTAATATGAGATTATTTCCCAAGTTTTTGATTTTAAAGACAAGAATTAAACTAAATTATCAATAAAATAAAACAAAAAAAATTAGACTAACATCAATTAAAAATAGAGCAATAAATAAAATACTTCTACTAAAAGACTTTCTACCTCAATTTCTAATGCATATAACTTAGTTAAAGATAGTGCAATTGATTATGGAAAACTGGCAATAAATTTAGATAACTTCTTATAATATCTTTCTAAGCATCAAATTCCCTTACTCAAAATAATTTAATACTCAGCATAAAAATTCAGTTTATAAACTTCTAAATATCTGTCAGACCCTTTCTCAAGAAATCTCACTTCAATTCATTCTTAATTCACCTCTTCATAGCCTTAATTTACCTAAAGCTCATACACAGTTACCATGTTTTTCAAAAAATAACCATGCATCAAATTAAACGAGTTAAACTATGAACATGCATACCTTAAGCCAATATTACAGTTGATTATTAACCATTTCTCAACAAATCAACTATCAACATAAATATAACTCAAGATATGGATTTCTACTCATGAATTAAGAAATAACAAAACTGCATCTGATTAAAGAACAAACGAAGTCATTACAAAAAGAAATGTGAGGGTTCAAATTCCCTTAGCAAAAGAAAAAGAACTACTTATCGAATATGTTTGAAATAAAAGAAAAACAAAAATAAAGAGATAAAATACTTATGAAGCTTCAAACTTGCTCTTGATGACTCCTCATCACACCAGTAAAAAGCTTGAATCTTTACAAGAATTGAAAGCTAAACTAAGAAAATTTAAACCACAACTACGTTACAAATATTGAGAAAAATAATAAAAACCATAAAACTAACTAAAGAAAACCCCCTACATAATTACTCTATTTAATTTCATCCTCCTCTCTCCCCTTCACTTTTGGTATTTAGGTGTGCTTTTATAGCTTGAAAAGAAGAAGTTAAACAGTCTTCAACTTCCTATTCTACAAGACTTTTAACCATAGCAAAAGACTTCTTGTTTAGTAAAGAAGAGAATCCAATTGCAAACAGGATTAATAGAATCGGCAGAGTGAAATTCCAAATGATCGATTAAGCTTAATTGAATTATCCCTGCTCGGTAGAGTGATTTTTCACTCTACCATGTAGTTTGTATCAAAAGCCACTCCATGGAGTAGAAAGTCACTCCATAGAGTGACTTCCTTCTGTACTTATCGATCAAAAACTCTTTTCTTACAAAACCTTTCCACAACCAAAGTTTCACTTAAGTCCTTCAAGTTTTCTTCTTTTTCTTCAATTAGTTCCCTAAAAATACCAAAATACATAATTAAATAATTAAAAGCTCACGTGAAGAAATTAACTAATAAAGTAACTAAATTAACATAAAAATTACATAAAAACATATTAAATACGTATTAATAACATAGTTAAATTTGTACTTATCAATCCCCCCACACTTATCTTTTGCTCACCCCTAAGCAAATTTGAACAAACCAATTTCTCAGAATAATCAAACTTTAACTTAGAATTATATAGTTCAAAACCTAATTCATTAATTAACAAGAGCACTTAATAAAATTCTGGCTAGAATAAACTCAAATAAGGAAATAAAAATAAGTTTTCATGTGTATGTGCAAGACCAAGACAATTTTAAGAAATTTTCAAAATCAAACCATCAATGCAATTTATAATCAAGCACTAGAATTGATGTGCACTAAGTATACATGTGATTTCATACTTGAAACTCTAGAAACACCATAAGCATATCTTTTAGCACCGAAACCCGAAGGTCATCTCCTCTAAACAACTCAGAGCAAAATATAGAATCACTTAGGTTTTAATTCGATTGTAATGGGGTTAAGGTATTGGTTATTAATGAATGGATAATAAATAATTAAAAAATAATAGCCACTATATGATAAGATAGACTAACATTTCAAAAATTCAAACTACTAAGCATAACCCCCTTTACAATACTTGCTTACTTATACCCTTAAACATTGAACATACCCAAACAAAAAGATAAGATTGGAATCCCTTTCATTTTTATTAATTTTACAATTTTTAAGAAGTCACCACCTCTTTCTCTTGTAAATACCCCATACTTAAGATTTTTCCATATATGCTAGCTTTTATTTCTTTTTCTTTTTTTTAAGAATAGATTCATTTTCTGGCAGTTAACAACAACATGGGAAAAAATAGACATTACATAACTACTTGAATTTTTCTCATAATTCTTGCCCTAAATGATATATTTTTTTCTCATTAAACATAATTGAAATGCCCAATACATGTAAATCCATCCAAATCTAAAATGGCCAATTTTAAAGGGTAGATAAAGGCTTTTAGGCTATATGGTTAATAGATGAGTGTAACAAGAACAAAAATATCTGGTACGCTTTAAGCATACCTTATTAAGCACAAATTTGGCTAACAAAGATTAATTATATAAAAAAGATAGGAAAAAGTCTTTTAATAAGCTTAATAAGAAAAATATGCCTAGATCATTTTCTAAGTTGCTTGAGTTGCTTTTATGCTTTAAAAGGTGATGAGGAAGTGACCGATGTCTAGCAAGTGTACTAGATCAGCTCGTACTATAGGAAAATATAGATTAAGATCCCAAATATTGTACCCAAAGGAATATGGATTACTAAGGATAATATTTATATTTGAATTAAATTAATATGAGATTATTCCCCAAGTTTTTGACAAGAATTAAACTAAGTAGACAATACAGCAAAACAAAAATTAAAATTAAATCAACATAAATTAAACACAAAAAATAACCGAAATACTTTTGTTAAAGGAACTATCCACCTTAACTTCCATTGTAATGACTCAATAATAAAAGTAACACAAATGATTATGGAAAAACTAGTTATAAAGCCAGATATCTTATACAATAATATCATTCTAAGTATTAAAGTCATAGACAAATCTAACACTTAGCATAAAAAATCTAGTTTTAACTTCCTAAACATCCATTAAACTCTTTTACAAGTAAATTCAACTTCAATTTATTCTTAGTTCCTCTTTTCTTAGTATTAATCAATAATTTCAATACATAATTACTTCAAAATAAGAAAACATTCATGTATCGACACTAAAGAGTTAATCCAAGAACATGAAAATCGTTAACTATATTTAAACCAAATTTTAGTTATTGAATCAATAAACCAACAATCAATCTTAACACAATTAAGGATAAGAATAGGCTTACGACTAAGAAATAACCAACTAGTATTTGAATATAAAGCTCAACTTAAGTCATCACGATAAAAATAGAAAGATTCAAGTATCTATTAGTAAAAGTAAAGAAAACTACTTACGAAACATGATGAAAATAAAAAGAACAACTAAAATAAAAAGAATAACTAAAATTAAAGATTTGCAAATTTGACTCATCTTCACATGCGACCGCTCAATATCTTAAGTAATTTTCATGCACAATAGTTCATTACTTCATTGGACTTCACGTATAATTTACTAGCATACACTTTCCAATTTCACAGATTTGGCCCATAACTTCTTGGTTTTGCAATTTAGCCTTTTTCTTTTGATTTAGCCCTAACAATTCCAAAACTTATAATTAGCTCCTAAAACACAAATGGAAACATTTAGACTAAAAATTAACCAAATTAAAACAAAATTAACTAACTTAAACACCTAAAATCATACTAAAAACATTATATAATTCACAATTATCATATACCCCACACTTAAACCTTGCTTGCCCTTGAGCAAATTAGAATAATCCAACTCCTTAAAATAATCAAACTTGAATAAAGAATCATGCATTTTATAACCAAGCTCAACTCTTAACAAAAGCACTTAATAGAATCTTTATATAGAATATCCTCCATCAAGACAATATAAGCTAATTTCCCTGTGTGTGTGCAATACCAAATCAATTTAAGCATTTTACAAATCAAAATATCAATACAATTGCATAGTGAAACTTAGAATAAATGTATACATATGCATACAAATTGTTTCGTGCTTGAAACTCTAGAAATACCATAAGCCTCTCCTTTAGCACCGAAATTTGAAGGTCATCTCCTCTAAACAACTCAAAATATAACTCAAAATCACTTAGGTCTTTCAAAGGTTGTAATAGGGCTAAGGAAATCGTTATCAAAGAATGGATATAAGATAGTTAAAAAGAATAGCCACTCTAAGATAAAATAGACTAACAATTCTTAAAATATCATCACATTACTTAATCAATAAAGAACTACATCAAACTAATTTAAAATTTCATAACTTAAAAGCTCTTATGAGAGAAAACATATTGAAATCCTCTCAACTTCCCCAATTCGTACCCTTTTAGAAATCACCATCATTTTTCCTTGTAACTACCCCACACTTAAAATTTTACCATACATGCTAGCTCTACTTCTAATAGTTCTTTTTCTTTTTATTCTTCTTTTTTTCTTTTTTTTTTCAAAACTTCCTCAATACTAGCAAGATAAAAATGCCCTAGGTAATCACAAAGTACTTATCTACTTTAATTTAATAATAATTCTTGCTAATAAGATCAAAATCTCATACTACACTCATCAAGATATTTACTTCCCATGAATCCATTTAATCCTAAAGTGGCCAATTTTATATGGGAAGATAAAAGCTTTTTAGGTTATATGGTTAAAAATTGAGTGTGACAAGAACAAAATATATAGTATGCATTAAGCATACATTTTTAGGCTCAAATTGGCTTACAACGGATAAAACTTTTACAAGGGTAGGAAAAAGGACTTTAGAAAGCTTAACAACAAAATTGTTGCCTAGATCATTTTTTAAGTTATTTGAGTTGTTTGTATGCTTCAAAGGGTGATGAGAAAGAATTTAGTATTCTAAAATTCCTTCACTATTTCATTGCATTGCTTTTTCTAAGTTCAAAACTGATCTTAAGTGCTTTCAAAAGAATGGAAACCAACAAATATTTATCAAGTTGAAGATTAAACTATCTAAGGATTTATCAAACAACATATTTGTTCTACTACCAAGCAAAGATTCTAGCATGTACATTCTATTATTCAAGTTCAACATGTTCATAATTTTGAGGAAAAACTAGGCAAACTAAGTTCTTGTGTAAAAACTAGATGATAAAAATGGCCTACATTATATTTTTAGCAAATCTTGCAAACTTTTTAAAGCAAAAAAAATATCCTACTACTAACCTAACATAAAAAATCAATGTAAACAAAAACACAATAAAACAAACACAAAATCGATTCATGAATTAAAATAAAGAGGGTCAGAAATGTCAACTCCTTGAACAAAATTGAGCTTAAACTCTACCCCCTCCTAAAAACTTTGTTGTCCACAGCAAATGTAGAAGGACTATGCTGAAGGAGGTGGAGGTGGTGGGTAGCATTTCCAAAATTCATGAACAAAAGTCTCCATAGTGTGCTTGACATCCAAAATCGTATCCTGCAATGTCTCGATTCTTCCATGCATTTGATCCAGGAAAATATATTGTGCATCCAACCAACTACTCAACTGATTAAAAGGAGCCTCCCACTTAGGTGTAGCTGGATCAGCTGCTGGGGAATTCTTTACTAGAGCGGCTTCTTTTTCATTTGGCTCATTGGGTTGCTCATCAAGATGGATGTTATTTTTCGTTAAATATTCCTCCCATGTAGTCCAATGGCACTATGGCTTAGGTAGTAAAATCTTCATCCTTTTTAGCATAACATTATCAATATATGGCAAATCCCCCTCAATTAGGTCTCCTATGGTGGGATAACCAACTGCTTCTGCTAAGATTGTAGCTATCCAACCAGTGGAGATGCTATTGATGTTAGATGACATCTTTTATAATTCCCTAATCCTATATGCTATAATCATAGCCCCATTGATAAAGATTCCATCCACCATACACCAAAAAAGCATGGTCTATGAAGCATTCACTACACTAAGATTCTTCAAATTGTTATAGACACTCTTGGTTAAAAACCTATGAATGATTCTAAGTGCATAATCTTTTAAGGCATAGACTTTACATCTTCCTCCTCTTTATGATTCAGGGTTTAGTGGATCTCGGATGCATTCCCAATTATCCTTAGCCAAAGCATCAGTCAATTCAACTTGAGCATTAGGCAAAAATCCTAGGTGTTCGAAAAACTGCTTAAAGGTCATTGAATATCCTTTCTTCCCAAAATTAAATAATAATTTACCTGTGTTATCACTATGCCCCTTAAAATAGCACTCAAAGGAATATAAAAAAATCCTATGCAATATTGGATTAGACTTTAGGCTTGTGATTTATGAACTATTTCCACCCAATACGCTGAATTAATGGGAGTACATCATTCCATAAGTTGCCAGTAGGAATGTTAAGAAAGAATTGACTTAGGTATGCTGGTTGAACATAAGTACATGTAATGAAGTAGTCAAATTGAGCAACCTTAGCATTGTCAACATAAGATGGAATACGAATACCAGAAGAACTTGACACTTCAGTGTTTTTAGTCTTCTTAAATGCCACTAAAAAACAAAATATAAATATGAGTGTAAAATGGCAAGATAAGGGCATGAAAATATTGGTAACACATAATTTATTGGGAAAGAAAACTCTTGGAAGAGAAAAATGTATGCACGTGAAGATAATGTAGAATGATGATATTCATAATAGGAAGAAAACATGAGTAAATGAGTATAAACAAGAGTATGCCAAAATAGATAAAGAGAATAATTCAAAATGAAAGAGATATAGCCTCAAATTGCATTGATAAAGTCATATAACTATATGTAAATGAGCATTCAAGACACTAGATAAGTAATGAACCATGAGCTTTGATTAAAAGAATGTCAATAAATGAGTTATGAATAAGTCAAACTAAAGATAAAAGTCATTGACACATTTCATCGAGCATGTGGTGTGCGCATGTTTGAAAGTCAAATTGAAGATCATAATGAAGCGCTTTCATCACCAAAATTGATAGGAAGCATTATTTACATTCATATTAAACACACAACAACCAATATTACCAAAAGGATCAAGCATGAAGTGCAAATGGCATGTTGATTATGACAAAAAATGATGCAATCTTAACCAGATAATAAGAAAAAATTGACATGAAATACAATAGAAAAATCCAAAGAGAGAAGATAGTTACTTGAATTTTGGATAGTCAATCAATGGGTGCAAAAATTATGATGATAAAATAAGTGAGTATGTGATGTGGGTGATGTGAGGAAATTGTGAAAACATAAAGAAGAAGAAGAAGATGATGATGATGATGAGAAAGAGAGAAAAACTAGAGGGGAGATGGGGATAATGTGGTGATCGGAGAAGAAGGATGGTGGTGAGTGGCCGTGTAAGGGAGTTATGGTGAGGGAGGCGCGGCAGCATTAGAGCAAATAAAGGGAAGATGTGAAGGAATAAAGAAAAGGGGAAAGAATTTAAAGGCCATTGGAGGGATAAGTGGCAGTGCAAGGAAGAAGGGAATGAGGTGCATGGCCACGCATAGGGATAGGTTAAAACATGCGGGCATGTAAAGGAAAAGAAGTGTTTCACGTGGCAGTGCAGTGGGCAGCATAAGGGATAGATCCCTAATATGCGGGCGCACACGGAAAGAGGGAAGAAGACCTGCGGGCACACAAGGGAAAATGGCAGCTGGCGTGGGTGCACAGGGAAAGAGGAAAATTGGTACGTGGCTGCACCTTGGACTGTTGAGTTTGACAATTTTTTTGATATATTTAAAAATTGAAATGCATTTGAAAAACCATTGTACTCTAAAATATTTCCCAAAACTCCAGTTTTTCCTTTTAAAAATTGATTTTTCATCCTTGAGTTGAAACATATTTGTTTAAAAACCAATTAAACTAGTTAATCTTAGTGATCTCAAAAACATTATATTCCATACCTACAATTAATTCATAAATCTAAACTAATGAAATTAAAACCAACCAAAAACTCACAAAAGTCAAAAAGTTACCTACTAATAAAGATAAAGGGAGAAGAGATTTGAAGTTCTGAGTTTAAGATTCCTTAGCTAGACTATCAAACAGTATTCAGTAATCCTGAAGCACCATGGTTGCCTTAGCAACCTCATGTTAAGCAACTTTATACGATTTGAGCTGATGACCATTCACCTTGTATTCGCAACCATCTCTAGGATTTTTTATCATCACAACTCCAAACTCATTACTTGATAAGACTTGATATGGTCCGAGCCATTTGGATTTTAGCTTTCCAGAAAATAATCGAAGACGGCTGTTATATAATAATACTAACATACCGGGAATAAAGTCTTTTACCTTTAAACACTTGTCATGCCAACATTTCGTCTTCTCTTTGTATAATGCTGCATTGTCATAAGACCATTGCCGAATTTCATCAAGTTCATTGAGCTGCAATTTTTTCTTTTCTCCTGCACTTCTCAAATCAAAGTTAAGAAATTTCGTAGCCCAATAAACTTTATCTTTTAATTCGACTGGAAGATGACATGCTTTCCCAAAGACCATTCTATAAGGAGACATGTCTATAGGGGTTTTAAATGCAGTTCTATAGGCCCATAGAGCCTCATCTAATTTCTGAGACCAATCTTTCCTAGAATTCTTAACTGTCTTTTCTAGAATTGATTTTAGTTCCCTATTAGACACCTCAACTTGTCCATTTACCTAAGGATGATATAGGGTAGTTATTTTATGTTTGACTCCAAATCTCTTAAGCAAAGTTCAAAATTGATGGTTGACAAATGTTTGCCTTCATCACTGATTATAGCTCTCGGTGCTCCAAATCTAGTGAAAATATTTTTTTCTAACAAATTCAAGCACAATTTGATTATCACAAGTTCTAGTACCTATGGCTTTAATCCATTTACTGACATAATACACAGCTACTAAAATATACTCAAAACCAAATGAATTTGAAAATGGTCGCATAAAGTCTATACCCCAAACTTCAAAAACTTCTACCTCAAGCATATTATTTATAGGCATTTCATCTCTTTTAGAGATATTACCAACACGTTGACATCTATCACAAATTTCAATAAAAGAATTGACATCTTGAAATAAAGTAGGCCAAAAGAAACCTGATTGAAGAACTTTCTGTACAGTATGATTAGGTCCATGATGACCTCCAACTTCTCCTCTATGGCACTATCGTATTATATCTTCTTGTTCAGTTGTTGGTACACATCATCTAATCACTTGATCCGAGCAAATCTTGATGAGATATGGATCATCCCAAAGGTAATGTTTGGCATCCGCTTGAAGCTTTTTCTTTTGTTGACAAGTAAAATCTTTAGGAAGATAACCGCCTGCAAGAAAATTAGCTATATTAGCGTACCACAGAACTGGATTTGCATAAGTATAAAAAGCACAAATATGTTCATCAGGAAATAAGTCAAAAATTTCTCCATTTTCAGTGCTAGCATGATCCAATCTAGATAGATGGTCAGCTATGAAATTTTTAGCTCCTTTTTTATCCTTTATTTCAACATCAAATTCTTATAGTAGCAAAACCTATTGGATAAGCCTCGGTTTGGAATCCTTCTGAGTAAAAAAGTGCCTTAATGCAGAATGATCCTACCACACAGTAACTTTGGACCCCAGAAGATAAGATCTGAATTTTTCAAAGGAAAATACTATCGCTAAAAGTTATTTCTCCGTGGTTGTATAATTGACTTGAGCTCCGGTGAGTGTATGACTGGCATAGTAGATAGTGTAGAAAATTTTCTCCTTCTGCTATCCTACTACAGCTCCCACTGCATAATCAATAGCATCACACATAATCTTGAAGGGTAAACTCTAATTCAATGATGCTATGATTGGTGTACTAACTAACTTTTGCTTTAATAAATTAAAAGCCTACAAGTACTCAGCATCAAAGTTAAATACAGCATCCTTAATCAGTAAATTAGATAGTGGCTTAGCTATTTTAAAAAAATCCTTAATAAATCGATGATAAAATCTGGCATGACTAAGGAAACTTCTAACACCTTTAACACTAGTCGGAGGAGGTAGTTTTTCTATAACATCAACTTTTGCCTTATCTACTTCAATTCCTTTGCCAGATATTTTATGCCCTAGAACAATTCCTTCTCTAACCATGAAATGGCATTTTTTTCGATTAAGAACAAGGTTTGTTTCTTGAGACTTCTTTAAGACCAATTCAAGACTATTTAGACAAGACTCAAAATCACGACCATATAATGTAAAATCATCCATGAAAACTTTCATGAATTTCTCAATAAAATCATGAAATATGGCCATCATACATCGTTAAAATATGGTAGGGGCGTTACAAATCCCAAAGGGCATCCTTCTATGTGCAAATGTTCCATAAAGAAATGTGAACGTGGTCTTTTCTTGGTCTTCCAAGGCTATAGGTATTTGCATATATCGTGAATATCCATCTAAAAATAGTAAAATCTATTTCCTACCAGTCTTTCTAACATTTGGTCAATAAAAGGTAATGAAAAGTGATCTTTTCTAGTGGCACTATTTAACCTCCTATAATCAATGCATACTCTCAATTTCATCACTATGTGTATAGGAATTAACTCATTGTTCTCATTGGTTATTATAGTCATGCCTCTTTTCTTAGGTACACACTGAACTGGACTCACCCAACTACTATCAGAAATTGGATAGATAATACCTATAGCGAGGAGTTTAAGTACCTCTTTTTTTATCATTTCTTGCATTGCTGGATTTAGTATCCTTTGGGGTTATACCACCGGTTTGAAGTCATCTTTCATAGGTATCTGGTGCATATAATAACTGGGGCTAATCCCTTTTAACTCGGATGTTGGACAACCAATTGCTCCTTTATGCTTTTTAAGTACCTCAATGAGCATTTTTTCTTCCAAATCTGTCAATAAAGATGAAATAATTACTAGTTTTGCATTATCTCTTAAGAATATATATTTTAAATGAGATAGAATTGTTTTAAGTTCAAAATTTTCTCCCTTAGGAGGGGATGGTTCATCCTCCCTATTTTCGTTTTCATTGCACTCCTTTTCCAAATCTTGTATCAACTTCTTTTCCTTAGTTTCTAATTCATCCATTTTCTTTGAATGAATCAAACATTCTTGAAGTTCATCATCTAGAATGATTTCCTCTTGCTTTGCTTTGACACATTCTTGAATACTATCAACGAAACAAATTAATTTTTCAAAGTCATATGAGGGGTGTTTCAAAATTTTATTTACATTGAAGATCATTTCTTCCTCATTGAACCTTAAAGTGACCGTTTGCCCATGAACATCGATTAAAGCTCTTGCCGTGTTCAAAAATGGTCTACCTACAATTAAGGGTACCTTTCTATCCTCCTCCATATCTATCACCACAAAGTCCATCGAAAATATAAAATTTTCTACTTTGACCAATAAATCTTCAATAATACCCTTTGGTTTCTTCACCGATCTATCTGCCAATTGTAGTGTCATTCGGGTCTCTTTGATACCTCCTAAATTTAATTTCCTGTAAATTGAATAGGCCATCAAATTAATACTGGCACCTAAATCACATAAAGCATGTCCAACAAAGTTACCACCTAGTTCGCAAGGTAATGTAAAACTATCAAGATCTTATAGTTTTGCTAGAATTTTATTGATTAGAATTGCACTACAATTTTCAAATAATTGGACTGTTCCTATACCCTCTAGCTTTTTCTTATTAGTGCAAAGTTCTTTCATGAATTTAGCATATTTAGACATGTGTAATAAAGCTTCAGCAAATGGTAGATTTATATATAGCTTTTTAAACATGTCTAAAAATCTAGTTAATTGCTCATTTTGCTTTTCTTTTCTAGCTAGAACAGGAAAGGGTAACTGAGATTCATCAAGAACAATAGAAACAAGTTTTTCCTTACCTTTATCCTTTTCAACCGTAGAAGGAACTTTCTCAATATTTTTAGAATTAGAAATACTTACCTTCGTTGTTGGTTCCACCCTTTGAGAGGAATTCTTACCACTATCGGCTTCTTGTAACTTTTTCCCACTCCTCAAGGTTATTGCCTTGACTTCCTCCTTTGGATTGCGGTCTACATTGGATGGAAAGATTCCTTGAGACCTATTAGATAGCGAGTTAGCAAGTTACCCCATTAGGTTTTCTAGATTCCTAATGGATGCCTCTTGGTTTTTCATCCAAATGTCTTGCAATTTCCACCTAGCATCTTGATTAGCTAAGATAGAATTTTGGGAGGCCATAAAATTTGTAATAATCTCTTCTATGTTTGATTTTTTTCTCTTGTGAGGGTGAAGGTTGAGGTTTTTGAAATCCAAGTGTTTGGTAGGGTTGAGATTGGTATGTGGAAGGGTAATGTGTTTGAGCTTGATTTTGATATGGGGGATGGTTATTTGAGGTTTTATTTTAGTTAAAATGAGCCCTAGGGTGAGGGTTAGAAGTAGATGCTTGATTACCTTCTCTCCATGAAAAATTTGGATGGTTTTTCCATCCTGGGTTATAAGTGTTACTATAGGGGTTCAAGGCATTCACTTCCTCTACCAATCCTTCACCATTCTTCATTCTGGGTGCTCCTTGAGTTCCTATATAAGCATCACATTCATTAGACAATATAGATAAATTTTTAACTTTGAGCTCATTTATTTCTCTTAAATGTTCTTTTCTCATTAATTCCATTTGAACTTTTAACATAGCTATTTCATCTATATTATGAACTCCCTGTTTCCTTTATGCTGCTCTAGAGGTCATCCATTAAGTGTCATTGGTAGCCATCTCATCAAGAAGCAGGAATGCTTCTTCAGGAACTTGGTTCATGAAACTACCATTTGATGCTGCATCTAACAAAGACCTTATTGCTTGATTAGCACCTACATAGAAAATATGCATTAATTGATAAATAAAAAATTCATGATGTGGATAACTTTTTAAAAGTCTCCTAAATCTTTCTCAAGCTTCATGAAAGGGCTCCTCATAGAATTGCTGAAAGTCATTAATTTGTTTCCTACTGAGGGCTATCTTAGTAGGTGGGAAAATTTACACAGAAATTTTTCTTGCATTTGTTGCCAAGAATGAATGGACTGATTAGGTAGCATCTATAGCCAATCTCTAGGCTTTCCTATGAGTGTAAAAGGAAAAAGTTTCAGCCTAATAGCATTGATTGATACATTTGGAATTTGCACGGTATTGCTAACTTCTAAGAACATATCTAAGTATTGTGCAGGATCCTTTATGTCTGAGCCTGAAAATTGGTTTCTTTGTACCATTGTAATGGTTGCATGTTTAATCTCAAATGGTTGGTAGTGAGGAATCCTAATAGCTCTATGTTCTTTATTCCACTTAGGAATAGCATAATCCTTAATGGTCCTAGGTTTAAACCCATTCCCAGAAGTTTGATGAAATATGTCTTGCTCTTTAATCCTAGGTGGTGGTGAATCATTCATAAGTGGTTCTTTTTATAGGTCATTCATATTACCTCTTAGCCTTCTTATCCTATGAAACATCCATTTAATCTTAGGGTCTATGGGTAGAATGGGGTTGTTTTGCACCATAAACCAATCACACTTGAAAGGATTCAAAACGAAAAATCAAAAAATAGATAAAGAAGAGAAGAAGAACACACAAAAATTCACTTTAAAATCAAGATAAATAAACAAACGCCAATGTTTTCTTAGCAACGGCACCAAAAACTTGATTGGTGTCTAGAAAGTGTACTAGATCAGCTAGTAATATAGGGAAATATAATTATGACCCCAAATATCGAACCCAAGGGAAACTTGTATATGTATGAATGAATTGAGTTTTAAAACAGAATTCGTGTGTTACAGACAGAAAAAAATCCTAAAGTTCTGATGTTGAAGGTTGAAAACTAAAAACAAAAATTGAAAATTGAAAATAATAAACTAAAACAATGAAATATTTTAAAACAATTAGATTAAACTCAAACGAAAGCAAATAATCAAATGAGGTAAAAACCAATATTTAAAAGCAACTTTCACTAAAGGACTATCCACCTTAACATATATTATCATGACTTAGTTAAAAAGAAACACAAGTGATTATGAAGAACTCGGATGAATAAAACAAGATAATTTAACTTAAGATTATCATTCTAACCATTAAAACTTTCATATTAAGAATAATCCAACACTTAGCATAAAAATTTGAGTTAAATCTCTTAGATGTCTGTTAAATCCTTTTTCAAATAAATTCAACTTTCATATATTCTTAGTTATACTTTTCTTAGCATTAACTTACCTTAATTAAAATAAAATGATATATAATTAAGAACATAACCATGCATCAACATAAGTAAACTAACCTAAGAACATACATATCAATAACTAAACCAAAAATAAATTATTAACCAAATAATTAAACAAGTTAACAACCAAGGTTCAGCTAATCAATGATATAATTGTGCTCAAAACTAAGAAATAATCAAAACTTGCATTAAATTTAAGCATAAACTAAATCATAATAATAAAGAGTTAAGGATCCAAGTATCTTTTAGCAAAAGTTAAAGAAAGCTACTCACTATGCATGTTTAAAAACTAAAACAAAGTTTTAAGAAGAACAATACTAAATAAGAACAGAGAAAATGGAAAAACTACGTAAAACTAAAGTATTGAATTCTTCTCGTTGATGATCCTCTTGCTTTGATGTTTGAGTCATTTATTTATAGGAAAAATAAGACATAGTGGTCTTCTAAACTTCCTCAATTAGAATAGGAAAAGACTTCTTCTTAAACTAGAAAAGCCTTCGAAGCATCGGAATTCCTCGCACGGCTAAGCAAAACCTTGCCTTATTTGATGCACTGTCGTGCATCCTTCTCTATGGGGTGCACGACCACTCAAGAATTATTGCCTTTCCATGCACTGTCGTTCATGGTTTCCTATGGGGGCGCAGGACCACTTGAGGAAAGAAGCTTTCAAGTGCACGGCCACTCAATGATGAAACTAATTTCACTCGTCTTCACACGCGGCCACTCAATATCTTTAGTAATTTTCATGCATGGTCATTCATTACTTCACTGGACTTCATGTACAATTTACTAGCATAAACTTTTCAATTTCATAGATTTGGCCCATAACTTCTTGCTTTTTGCAATTTAGCCCTTCTCTTTCAATTTAACCCAAAAAAACACCAAAACTTATAATTAGCTCCTAAAACACAAATGGAAACATTTAAACTAAAAATTAACCAAATTAGCTAACTTAAACACCTAAAATCATACTAAAAACATTATATAATTCACAATTATCATTTATCCTTAGATTATTCTCATCAACATTAAAAGTGATTAGAGAATGACACCTCATCAAATCTGCCTCTAAGATGAGTTCATAGTCCCTTAGTTTAAACACCCTCAAGTCAAACACAAACTTATTACCCTTCATACTTTAGTGACATTGATTGCATTGGTATTGCACAATTATCCACCTTCCATTACCCATATATACCATAGCTAGAGAGGCTTTGGCCACTTAAAGTTCAAGTTTCTTGGCTAGTAGGGCATCCAGAGAGCTGTGGGTGCTGCCACTATCTACAAAGATCATAATAAAGTTCCCACTAAATTTCCCCTTTAGCTTACTTTATAATCACCAAGCCCTCAATCCACAACATTGAGGGATAATGAAATTTGTTATGTTTTTTAGTAAGCTCTTGTAAATTAGAGTTATTAACATCTTACCACTCCTTTACTTCTTCTCCAGATGAATCTACAATTTTTTAAATAGCCATCAACCTCTTTTGATTGCACTAATGGCCTAGGAAAAATTATTTATCCACACTTGTAACAAAACAATGCTTTTTTTAGAAGTGCATGATTTTATTTTGAATTGGTTGGGAGGATTTAATCTTAGCATGGTTAGCCACATTGCATTGGCAAGTTTTAAAGGAAAAATTAGATGCATTAAGAGTTAGGTTCTAAGGTTTCGACTGGTTCTGAGCCTTATAAGTAAATCTAGATCTGCTAGTGTAACACCTTTATACCGTCGTACAGTGTACGCGGTAATCGGATGTCAAACCATACATGAAATAGTAATTTTTTTTACTAACAGTACCAATAAACATACTTGTACAAACATACTTAATATATAATCATTAATCGCATAACTGTGTCTCAATAATTAATAAATAAATTTCTTATACTATATACTTGCATAGTAACTATATTTTTTTCGTACCTACATGTACATGCCAAAACTAATTCCTATCTTGTTCCTTTTCTTAGACTTGTCTACTCCTGCTTTACCAGCCAATGAAATCCTATCATCTTCATAACTTTCGCACAGTCAATAAACTATGCGCTGAGCATCAAAACGCCCAGTGGTGGATACGTATCCCAAACTTTCTATAATGAATCGCAGAAACACATATACACACTTGCATGAAATTACGCATACATACATTGATTCGATATGCAATACATATATCCACATACTTTACATACATATACATACCGTACATGCATACATAGCATATCATACATGCATCCATATATATATCATACATGCGTACATATGCATACATATCATATACATACATATACATATCATACATATTCACTTACGTATTTCTATATACCCATAATATTTATTTTAAATTCATTTAAAAGTCTTAATAAGCATAATATACTATTAAAAATTCATTTTTCAATTTAATTTAAAACTTTACTTAATTTTTCAGTTTAGTCCTTTAACTTTTCATTTATTCCAAATTTACCATTTTTATACCTTTAATTACCAAAATGCCCTTTAATTTCTTATTCTCTTATTTTAATCTATTAATTGGCTTATAAATTACCAATTAATCCTTGTTTTGACTTTTCATGTAAAATTACATTTTAGTCCTTTAATTTTACAAAGTTGGCTTTTTATACAGTTAGTTGACCAAATTACCATTTTACACTTATTAATTCTTTCCTTCTCACTTTTACTTATTAAATTCATCTTTAGGAAAATTATTTTTTTACCCATAAACTTTTTAAATCTTTCATTTTAGTCCTTTTTCATCTTAACTTTAATTTTAATTTTCTTTTACACATTTAACATTTTTTATCATTATGCCCCTAGTATAGACCCGACAGAAAACTCTGAGACCAGATATGTGGGAGTGGACCCCACAAGGCCACAACAGAATGAGAAATGACCTCCATGAATCATTCCTCATAAAACATATGAACATATGATAGTAAGTATAATATATACTATGGAGATCAACAATCCAACCATAGAAAAGCAAGTCACCATGACTTGCACCGCGGTACATATATCCCTATGGCCAGCCAATTATTTCCTGAACTAGGTTTTACTGCCTGACTTTTTCTAAGGGCATATATTCTCTTACTTTTCATTTTATTATTCAATTATTCATTCTTTATAATACTTTTCAATACTTGTCAATATTATACCAGTACATTATATTTACAGTCTGTTTTTCTTATACAGTTTGTGAATTATTTCGTAATAATTCACCATTTAATCAATAAATTATGCAGTAGTTCATCACAATTTCATATCTTTCAATTAATACTTAACTAAAATTTATTCCAAAAATATTTGTTTAATTTCCATAAATTCTATAAAAATTTATGGACATCAATACTCATTTGTACTATAATTTTAAAGTTTAATTACATTGAAATAACTAAAGATTTCATAGTTTTCCTCTTACTTTCCATTCGGCCATAACTAAAAGTTCATCATATTTATACGTAATACACACATTATTAAACATATATTATATTGCACACTAATTTCATTTAATACTATCTTTCGTGTAATATCATTATTTATAGTTTTATTTGTTTATATGCTTCTCATCTATAATTTACTAACTTGTGTTATAAAAATTATAATCCCAAATGCTCATTTTGTCGCATCTATCACATTATTTCTATGCTAATTTTAATTTTATTATTATTAATTATTCACGTTTTAATTCGTTCATTATTCACCACACTCATTAGTTTCTTTAATTCATTTAATCACCATAACTTACTCAAATCACTTTATGCATAATTAAATACCACACTAATTACATGTAAATTTATTTCAATTCAAGTCTTTGACCTTTCCATATATACCAATTTGTCTTATTCTATATAACTTATGCCATATACAAATTTATATTATTTACCAAAATACCATACTCATTTAATTAATACCATTAATTTGCTATTAATAGCATTGCATATCCCATTTCTATATATATATATATATATATATATATATATATATATATATATATATATATATATATATATATATATATATATATATATATATATATATATTACCATTAGCAGATTGTTACATTAATAACCATGTCAATATTTAATGTATTACCGTAACCTTATCATTAAACTACACTAATGTATTAAATATGGTTAACTAATTAAATAATCCACTATCTTCTGCACATTATTATTTATTTGTTATTTTATTTCTTTTAATTTCCTTAAAGTTTATTATTTTCTTTCCATTAGTATAGTCTCTAAATTTCCTCAACTACTATCATGGTTTTTAAGTTGATCTATATTGAATACCTAAGCACCTACTGGTTACTATAACTCATTCATTCAATTTTATAAACTTACATACATTAATTTCACCCATTTCATAAAAGTTAACCTCATCACTTTCTTCATTAATATTTAATTTCCAGCATTTCATTTATCATGGGCCATACAATTATTAGTACACATTTTTTCCACCTTTACTTAATAGATTAATTTTTTCATCCATTTGTGTCTTCCTTAGGGCCCATGAAAAACCCAACTTTACTATCTCTACATAATAACTACTTAATAAATTTATTCCATATAATTCTTATTCTTTCCACTCTTAACCAAAGCACGTCCCACATGTTTTTCCATTTACTGTCACTTTCTATGCAAGTTTGCTATCCCTTAGTTATTTTCATTTCCTATTTAAGCCCTTTATTCTTTTTCTTTTCTTTTCTTTTTAATTCATTATCTTTAACTTATACCATTAATTCACTTTAGATACAAACCTTCTATATTACTAACTTTGAACATAATTCAATATCAAAATAAATTTTATGTCTAACTTGTATACACTACTATTTCACTTTATTCACAATCTGCCTCCAATCTAAAATGTACTCAATTAAGTTTTGAAAAAATTTCCAATAAATCACTCAATATTTCATTTTTATCCCTAAATTTTTGTCATTTAAGTCCCTTTTCCACTCTCTTATTTCACTTTCCATTCTTTTTATTTTCTTTGTACTCTAATTAATTAATTGGCTTATAGTATGGCTATTTATGCAATAAATAAAACCTTTCTCATTAAAATTCAATATTTTTACTATAAAATAATTTAAAATTTAACTTAAAAATATTCTAATTAATCCCAAAAATTCCAAATAAATTAGTATAACATTAAAATTATACCTACTTTCAATTTATACTAATATGTTCACCATTTAACCAAAATAACCACACACACCCACACACATGTAATTCGGCCAACATGAACCTTATCTAATTATTTTTATTTTTTTATCTACAAGTATTTCATTCATCCATTTAAGCCTACAATTTCACATATATCATATTATTTCAATTTTTCATACATAATTACACATAATCAAACATATACATAAGCAAATTTTCATACAAAAATTACGGAAATTGAGGGATAATGTATCCACTAACCTCAAATTTATCTCCTTCACACCTTGGTCCTTACTTTCTCCATTTTCTCCTTTAAAAGCTTTAATTTCTTCAATATTTTTCTATTATGGCTGAAATTCCCAATGCCAAAATTCATCAATTCTTGCTTCATTAATTCAATTAAACCACATAAATCTAACCTACAAATCCTAAAGCATCTATTAGAACCTTTAAATTAAATTAAAAACTCCATTTCTACTTACCTCAATTTTTGAGACATCAATTTATTTCCTTGATTTAAACCACTTCCAGCCCTTTAATTGAAGAGTAGAGACATCCATGAACTAATAGAGGAGCTATATTTTACTTGAGAAGGTGTAATTTAGAAGAAATTAACAAAGAGAAGAAGAAAATCGAGCTAAAAATGTTGGAAAGCCACTCGGCCAAGGAGAAAGAAGAGGAGCCAACGTGAAAAAGGGAGAGGTTTTTGGAAAAATATAGAGATTGAGGTCTTATATAGAGGCTGATTGGGCTGCGCCTGGTCTAACCAAGTTGGTTGGACCTAACTCAAGCCCAATTACCCTATTAAGCCCAAATTGCATTCCTAATTTATTTCTCTTCCTTCCAAAACTCAATTTCACTAAAAATTAATTTCATAATTCTTAAAATAATATATTGAGCCTCCATGAAAAATTTCGGCTCAATCGAAGTCCGTTTTTAGTCTGGTTCAATCCAACCAGTCTGATTAATAATTTTTCAATGTTACCGAAAAATTAATTTTTTTCACCAAATGATTTTACATCTCATAAAAGGCTTAACTGGAAATTCCTTCAATTTTTGAAGATCATTTGCTATTTTTAAAATCCTAGTAAAATTGTGGTTGACCGGTTACTATTTAAATCGAAATCATTATTTTTCTCTTACTTCTTGAGGTCAAATATCCTTAAAAATACTTCTAAAATTCTCAAAATATATTCAATAGGCTTCATGAATATTTTTGAGTCATTCGGAGACTATTTTTCGATCTGGTTCATTTTTATCAGTCCGATATTTCAATTTTCATAGTTATCATAACATTACTTTTTTTTTATTACCATATGATTCTACATCATATTTAATGTAGATCTAGAAAAATATGGTAATTTTTAAAGATCATTTATTATTTTTAAAGTCCTAGATAAGCTCTCAGTTGACACAAACATCTTTTTAACTAGAACTGTGACTTTTTCCTTATTTTTTACTTTTAATGGTCTATTTGACCTCATTTTCAGTCCAAATTATATATTTGGACTCCAGCTAACTTGCTTTTTCCAATGGTCCAATAAAATATTTTTCAACTCAGAGAGGTATTATTCACCCCGATATTACTATTCACTGTCGGAAAGTACTATTTTCGACTAGCCTAATATTTGGGCCATTACAAATCTCCCCTACGTATAAAAATTTCGTCCTTGAAATTTTATTTCATGTCACAACTATAGTGACCTCTTTTAAATTAAAGAAAATTCTTATGGAGAGAATCGGTTCAAATAACTCATCTTATTTACATTCCAAAATTATCACATGCTTTTGTCCTTACCATCCAATAACTCTACTATTCTTATGTCCTTTGCACTTCGGATATCAAGATCAACTCATGGCATGTATACATAGTATATCATCCTTTATTATAACGTTTTGATCTTAGGATCGACTAAACCTTTGCTCTGATACCAATAAAATTGTAACATCTTTATACCGTCATACAGTGTATGCGGTAATCGGATGTCAAACCATACATGAAACAATAATTTTTTTTACTAACAGTACCAATAAACATACTTGTACAAACATACTCAATATATAATCATTAATCGCATAACTGTGTCTCAATAATTAACAAATAAATTTCTTATACTATATACTTGTACAATAACTATATTTTTTCGTACCTACATATACAAGCCAAAACTAATTCATATTTGTTCCTTTTCTTGGACTTGTCTACTCCTGCCTTACCAGCCAATGAAATCCTATCGTCTTCATAACCTGCGCGCAGTCAATAAACTATGCGCTGAGCATCGAAATGCCCAGCGGTGGATACGTATCCCAAACTTTCCATAATGAATTGCAGAAATACATATACACACTTGCATGAAATTACGCATACGTACATTCATTCAATATGCAATACATACATCCACATACTTTACATACATATACATACCTTACATGCATACATAGCATATCATACCTGCATACATATACATATCATATATGCGTACATATGCAAACATATCATATACATACATATACATATCATACATATTCACTTACGTATTTTTATATATCCATAATATTTATTTTAAATTCATTTAAAAGTCTTAATAAGCATAATATACTATTAAAAATTCGTTTTTCAATTTAATTTAAAACTTTACTTAATTTTTCAGTTTAGTCTTTTAACTTTTCATTTATTCCAAATTTACCCTTTTATACCTTTAATTACCAAAATGCCCTTTAATTTCTTATTCTCTTATTTTAATCTATTAATTGTCTTATAAATTACCAATTAATCTTTGTTTTGACTTTTTATATAAAATTACATTTTAACTCAAGGTCCAATAAAATATTTTTTAACTCAAGGAGGTATTATTCACCCCGATATCACTATTCACTGTCGGAAAGTACTATTTTCGACTAGCCTGATATTTTGGCCATTATAGCTAGGCTCTATATGACTCTCTTACAACCTAGCTTGTTGTATTACAATATATAGATAAAAGGGTTTAAACATCTTAGTAACACTTTATATCATTTTTTTAATTCTCCAATAAAGTATGAGACATAGTAGGGTTCAGTTTGTTGGGTATAGAGTTTCTCCACTCTAACTTTAATCTCTTTAAACTTATGCTCATAGGATTTTACAATGGTATTTTTCCTAAGTTTTCGGAATTCTTCCATGGGATTTTCCTAACCCACTTCTCTAAACCTCTTAGATAATGCTTGAGAAAAATATTTCCAGCTTATATCTCCCTTATCTATACTCCAATTCAAAAACCATGACTTGGCTCTCTATTGCAAAAAATAAGCTAGCAAGGTCTACTTGCCTTTCAAGAATCACCTCAAATATTTAGAAGTATTTTCTACATTTGTTAATCCAGGTTTGCTACCTTCCCCTTCAAAAAACTGCAAAACACATTTGGGAAAATATTTGTTCAAATAAGGTTTCTCAAGATTGATTGGATCTTTATTAACCAATTATATGAGGTTGGTAAATTTCCTTTATTAGATATAGAAAACTCAATATTAAGAACTTGAGGATCATTACCTCTATTACTACTATTACTAAACTGGGTTTGGGTGATTGTTAGGGAATTGAATCTATTAAAAGTTTGGAGTCCTTAGATAAGCTAGGCCAAGTATGCCATAAACTTTAATTCTCCTACCTAAGCTCTAGCTTTAAGTTGTTCTACTACTGCATCAGATCTTGTATCCTCTAATGATGCTTCAGCTAAAGCTCACTTAGCCTGGTCTTCATAGATCCAAGCCTGGATTCCATCTAAATAAGATAAGCTTTTTTCTGCTCTTCAACTCTTGAGTTAAAAGATTTGAGTTACATCTCCAATTCATCGATAAAGGATGGATTCTTTTAGTTGTTTTGATTCTTGCATATGTTGCATCAGAAATGGATTGAAGAGAGCTCTATGATCGATTTCAAGTGTACTAGATCAGTTGTAATAAAGGAAAATATAATTATGACCCCTAAATATTGAACCAAAAGGAAACTTATGTAAGTGTGAAAGATTTTAGATTTTTAAATTGAAAACTATGTGTGAGAGAGAAGAGAAATCCCAAGGTTGCAATGATTAAAGCTTAACTAAACTAAAGATAGAAATTTAAGTTACCAAAAGTAACAAACTAAAGCAAGCAATTAAAGATTAAAGCAATTTAAACTAACACTTAAATAAAAGTAAGTATACAAGGTTGATAAAAATCAATATTAAGGACAAATTTTGCTAAAAGACTATCCACCTTAACTTATATTGCAAGAACTCAATCAAAAAGAGAACAAAGGTGATCATAAAGAAATTAGATGAAAAAGGTAAGATATCTAAACAAGAATATCATTCTAAGCATTAAACCTATCTTATTAGGAATAATTCAACACTTAGCATAAAAATCTGATTTTAACCTCCTAGATGTCTATCAAACTCTTTTGCAAACAAATTTAACTTTCACCTATTCTTGGTTTTAACTCTTCTTAGTCTTAATTTATCATTAACAACACATAATTATACCTTATTTTGAATATAATCATGCATTAATACCAATAAACTAACCTAAGAACATGCAAACCAATAGTCATGCATAAATCAATCATCAACCATTAATCAAAACAAGTTGACAATCAAATCATAGATAACCAAAGATAAAACTTTGTCCAAAACCATGAAATAACAAAACTTGCATAACATTAAACACGAATTGAGTCATTACAATATAAGGTCAAGGATTCAAGTATTCTTTAGCAAAAGTAAAAGAAACTACTCACAACTTATCTTAAAAACTAAAGCAAAATTATTAAGAAAATATGAAAATAATAAGTAGAGAAACTTCTTTGATAACTCTACAAAGAGAAACAAAGAAGAACTTTAAACTTAGTTAGAACTATTCTAAGAGAAAACTAAAGTAAATTTAAGCTAAATTTGTATTTAAGAGACTATCCCCTATATATCTTGCTTTGGTTCCTTGAACCTCCTTTTATAGACTTCAAATACGAAGTTTGGACCTTAATAAACTTCCTAAACCATGTTGAATTGGAGTTTTACTCAAATAGGAAGCTTTATTTCATATTTTTTCTTATGTCACACGGGAGAGTGGCCTTAGGCACTCTAAAGAGTGATCCACTATGAAAAACGACGAATTAGCAACGGTAATTTTTGTCGCTATTTGAAGAAATTTCATAGCTAATTAATTTTAGTGACTAAACGACTATTAGTCGCTATTCTTCTGTCACTGGCAAATTTAGTGACTAAAATAGAAAATAATCGCTAATAATAGCGATGGAAATTCTGTCGCTAAGGTAATAAAATCTGTGACTAATTAATACCTAAAATCAATCGTCTTTATTGTAAGAAAATATTTACAACAAAATTTTGCCATCACTATATTTAGTTACTAAGAATTTGATTATTTTTGCACAATTTTATCGTAATATTTTTTCACTGCTAAACGTTTACAACTAAAAATACCATTTCTATTTTTAATCTTTAAGAACTTAATTACTGATGCGATGGTTTTGTCATAATATTTTTTTATTGCTAGAATTTTGCGACAACAAATACAGTTGTTGTTGCTGTCACTAATTTTTTTATTTCTATTTGTTGAATTAACATACTTTTAATGATTAAGAAATCACTTGAAATAAGAAATGCATTTATTACCCTACAAAGTATCTTCCTAAATAATAAACCATAAAATTAAAAAAAAACATCCAAATAAACATAAATAATAATGTTTAAATAAAATAGTTCATAAGCAATGGCGATGTCAATTTGAGTCACAATCGCGATTACTGAATGGAGAATCATGTTGATTATCTCCTTATGCACCTGAAGGAGAAACATCATCATGTGTTGGTTATGCAGTATCAGTATAAGGATGAACTGGTGGTTGTTGAACCCCTAAGTTAGGAAGCAAAGAACGAATAGCTCGTGCGATAATCTCCTTGACATCTTCCTTTCTCAATAATGTCCCATCCGAATTAGAGGCATTACTTGTACCAATAAAACATGATGTACCTGATGGAGAAACAATATGTGGTAAATATGAGACAAATTCATATATTTTTTTTTCCTTTTATTGCATCGAGCAGCCTCTAAAACCAACTCAGACTCATCGACAGATTACTCATCTAACTCACGCAACCTATAGACCCATACACAAACGCGGAGGAAGTTAATGAAGGAAATCGAGTAGCTCACTTCTTGTATTTGGCATTTAAAATCGACTTCATATCTCTGCTAAAATTGCCGGCGATAATCGGTGACCATTCGAGATGAGGGGGAACTTGAGAGATTATGGCTTTTAGGTTTAGGTTTTCTATTTGTCCAGAGAAAAAAAGAGTAAGTCACAAAATGCTTAAAATTAAATTTTTTTTTAAAATAGTGACAGAATAAACAGTCGCTAAAATTTTAGCTAAAAAAGGCGCCAAAGAATCTTGTTAGAAAATTGCGACTAATTATTCCGTCACTAATCCATCGCAAACATAACCATGCAATTAGCGAATAAAATTTTATCGCTAAATTAAAACATATAAATTTCCAAAATAAATTGAAGCGAAAAAAATTTAGCGACGAAATTTTCATCGCAAATTTTGTTCCAAAAAAGGTGTTAATTTTTGCCGCCATAATTTAGCGATTGTTTCCTTCTTTCCATCATTATTTCATCGTAAAACACATTAATTTGGTGAAATAACTTACTTTGATGACTAATAGATAATTTGGTGGCTATTTCGACGCAAAATAGCGATGGTTTTCTGTCCGTCGGTAAAACCTATTTTTTTGTAGTGATCCTTTACTGGAGAAAAGAAGCTTATTTCTTAGGTGAGTGATTTTTTTCCTTTAGGTGAGTGTTCTGGTCACTCAACCGAGTGACTACTTCATTCTTCAAAAAAATTTGCTCCTTCTTTTCTCCTTTCTTCACTTAAATGGTAATTTCCTTCAAATAAGCCCTAAAAAATACCAAAATTCACATTTAGACGTCAAAACACAAAATACAAATATTTAAACATAAAATAACTAAATTAACATTAAACCAAGTCAAATAAATACATAAAACACATTTAAAATATACTTAAAATTCACAACTATCACTCTAATACCAATTGTGAAGAATAAATCCTTATTTAGTCTTTTAATATGGAAATAATTATGGATAAACTAGAATGGTAGAAGAAGAAGATAGATTGTGGAAGAAGGAGAAGACAAAATAAAAGCATAAAAAAGAGAGAAAAACAAAAGGAGAAGGAGAGAGAAATATTCTTTGTATTGACCATAATGGTCCCCTCTAGGAGATACTGTTACATAAAGGAAAAAGTAATATATGGTGAGTTGTACAAACAGACAATAGAGCATGCATTCTCTCTGCCTTAGCACACTGCTATACCAAATATAGTAAGCTAACAAACTTTTTGTTCAGAAGCTAAATAAAAGAAAAGCTACATGAATTAATAAAAAATAAGAGAAATAACTACTAGGCTCTTAATTACTTTAATACCCTTGATGTTTTGTGTGCATACTTAACACTATCAAAGAAAAATATTTTGTTGGTAATGTCACATATTTTTATTAGGGTATTAAGAAAATGAAAATTGAATTAATTTTCCCATTAAAATGAAAATACACTTAACCTTTGTTTTTATACATGAAACAAAGTTGTATAAAAAAACAAATGAGTCAAATACTCATGTACTTAAAGTAATAAGCAGTAATATAGTTATGGATTTCTTAAAAATTTTTGATTTATGATCATTTTTTTTGGATGGCTTACACTATGGCCATGTTTGGTTTTTTGTATTATACATGGGATATTATAATATAGTATAAGCTAATACAAGTATTATGTTTGGAAGGTTTTCTAAAAAATTAATATGCGGATAATATAATACGCTATAGATCTCATTATCCCCTATACATTGTATAAAATAATACACTACAAATCCTTAGATTTGTGTGATATGGCAAATATCGTATTAATCCTAAATACTACCAAACCACCATCACCGTTGCCGCCACCACCACCACCACTACTGCTGCCATTACCATCGCCTCTACCACCACCACTGCCGCCACAATTATCTCTATCATTATCGCCACTAACACCACCACCACTACTGCCGCCATTACCATCGCTTATGCCACCACTGTCGCTGCCACAATTATTGCCATCATTATAGCTGCTACCACTACCGCCGCCATCACCATACTAGCACCATCACCATCATAGTTGCCATTGCCATCATTGCAACCACCACCACCATTACCACCATCATTATCGCCACCACCATCACTGCCCCTGCTGCCACCACCACCACAACCACAGACATTGCCTCCACCGCGACTACCACTGCTGGCATCACCATTGCCGCTACCACCACCATAATTACCACACCGTGATCAAATCTTCAAACTAATAATACTAAATGTATAACTTAATAGCTATTATAGAAAAATCATATTATAATCGATAAATTCTTTCATTTTTTTGCTCAAATGCATAGTCAAATTTGTTATTTAGATTTCTTCACTTTTTATCTAATTTTACCTTTAAAAATATCAAATTTTCTAATAATATATAGTCATTTTTCATTTATTTTTTCATTTTTTAATAAAAAATGGATGTAGGCATTAAAAATTGTATTTTTTAATTATTATAATTTTTTATCTGAATTAGTTACAATTAAAATAATTTAATTATATCTATTTTCAAAATTTTTAAAAAATAATACATTACGACATTATACACCAAATACGGTATTAAATATTATAGGCTAATACATATTTATACCAAACACTATATAATATAATACAAACTAATATTGTACAATCTAATGTTATACAAATTAATACTATATAAATTAATATTATACAAGCTAATACAATACAGTAAATCAAACATGTTCTATAAGTATAAAACATAAACTTTTTGGATTGCCACCAGAATATATCCATACAACTACATAAAAAAGAGCAATTTACTATTTATTCACTTATAGAATTGATTTTTGATCTTTTTATACAATTTAATTTGTGTTTGTGCTTTTTTTTAATCAGAAAATTTAAAGGAGAGAATTTAAAAGGGAAGGTAGAGTATTTGAAAATGGCTACTAATAATAAAAAAATAAAAATCAATTTGATTACTCTAATATATGCAAGTTAATAGTATGGCTAAAATATAGTTAAATTTTTTATAAAAAAAGATTAAAAATTTTTAATATTTTTTAATATTACTGATACACTACTACATGAAAGTCAATTTGGATGGAGAATGACTATGTATTGATGAATTTATACGTTTTTATTGGATACCTATGACATCCTCAGTTCAGTCATATTTCCCTTACATTTTACATAATTACAACACCATCATCAATACATCCTTCACATATATTCTAATATATATAAATGCCAGCATTCATAAAATAATGATAATCTCAATCATTACATATTGAACACTAGACACAAACCGTCCAAGCTTGTGTGATCACAATAATTCTTTATGTACATGCCATATCAGATCTTGATCTTTTTTTTTATCCTGTCCTCAATTACGTGTCCCTGCGCACAGTCAACAAACCACACACTAAGCAACACTGTTACTTAGTGGTGGATACAACTACACAAAATTTCATCTAAATAAATTTATTTATTTTTATTTACATTTTGTTGTATTTATTATTTTATTTAACTTGTTATGTATATATATGTATAATCATATTATTCATGATACTACTTCTTTTTTATTACTTGTATATTCATACCTCTCACCTCCTGTTGTATGATCTTTATCACTGTCAAAGTTCCACATTTATTACCTTCATACGCATATATTTTTATTTAACTTTTTTATTGATTCTTATCTACTAATTAATATAACTATTTTATTTCTTTTCTTTCTATCACAATTTATAAATTCACCTTATTGCGTCTTCCTAATTATGTAATTTAACTTTAGTATCCGCATAGAATTTCTTTCTTCATTAGTTGCTTAATACTTTATTGTACTAAATTCCTTAATTTCTCATAACTCTTTCATTCTTTGTGTCACCCTTCTTTAGTTTTTAAAATAGTCTTTGAATTCAATTCGTTTTCTTAATATAACATTTAAACTTTGTATTTTAACAAATTATCATTTAAATTCTTATTTTGGTCGAATTGGTTTTTTTGTTATCTCCTTCCTCATATTTATTAATTCATTTCAAGTTCTTCCTTTTTAACAATTCTTACAATAAAATTTCATTTCATTTCATTTTAGTCCTCAGAAATTACAATTTTACCCTTAAATTTTCTCAACTTTTGACTAATTACAAATTTATCTTATTTGTAATAAATTTATTCAGATTTCTCTTTTTTTGGTCCCCTTTCTGTCTGAATTTTATTCTCTATTGACCAATTTATTTTTAATTGATTCATTGTATCCTTTATTTCATTTTTCTTCTTTAACTTACAATTAAATTCCCACTATTCCTTTATATAAAAATAAATTACTAATTTATACCCTTGTATAACTTTTATTTTCTCAATCTTACTATTTGACCACTTTGACTACTTATTGTCTTATTAATTTTCCTAATTATCATTTAGATATCAATTTACAATTTAGCCCCTGAATTCTTAGTTTCTTCATGCTAACCTTAAATTTAATTTAAATTTTGGCTCTTTGACTTTAATTACTTTTATATTCAATCTTTTTTTACTAAGCTTTTATATAATTTCTACTTGAATGAAAAATTACAAGTAAACCCCTAAACTTTTATTCGTTGCTTTTGATTTTATTTATTTTCTCATTTGATTCATTTGACTTTTCTTACTTTTAATTTCCTTAACGTATATTTTTTCTATTTAATTACGCTTATTCCTATACTTCAGTAAAAAAATTATAATTTAGTCCCTAAAACATCTTTTCATCTTAGTTTAACTTATTTCACTTCAATTTTGACCATTTTAATTTCCTTTGATTTCTAATTCTTTTAAGTTGGTAAATTTGTATTTTGATTCTCATACATGTTTCTAAGATCGAAAATTACATTTTGGTCCTCAATAATCTCATTCTTTACAATTTTACCCTTTTTGACATATTTAATCAAATTAATTTCTCAGGTTACTATTTCAATATAAAAATTACTATATTGCCTCTACTTTATCGCGTAATTACGTTTTTACCATTTTCAAGTCTATTCACCCTATTTTTCACTTTAATACTCTTTTAATTGCATTTACAACTTCCTTTATATATATAATTTAACTTTTGGTTCTCGTTTCCTCGTATAATTACTATTTTGCCCTTGTTAACTAAATTGTTATAATTTTCACTTTATTTCTAAATTAATTAACTGTATGTCATTCTTCCCACTTGTTTGCATTTTAATTTCTATTTTCCAATATTATTACCATTTTTTCTTTCCATTGTCCGATCTTTGATAGTTTTATTTTTATCATTTAGTTACATTTATGCCCTTGTATTTTTTTTCTCTCTAGTCCTTGTTCCTTAATCATTTAATTACTTTATTTATTTCTTATTTCATTATCTTTATGACACATTTTTTGTTTACTTTACTACTAAATTTTTCATTTTTTCTTGCATAATTACCATTTTACCTCTGCTTGCTACTTAATCACATTTTTCATTTTATGTCTCATTTATTTACAATATCTTTAATGTCGTAATTATTCTCTTATCCTTGTTTACATGAAAATTTATGATTTTACCCCTAGTTGCCACCAATGGAAAACCACGAACTGGATAAGCGGGACGGGTATCCAATATACTGGAGTGAACATACACCCAGGGTATGAGACCATCTCCAGTGATGCCATTAAATGAGCCAGCTATACTGTCATAAATGCATTATAATCATATCTCGTGGTATAAATCTCCATATACTCATAATCTTCCGCGGTATATATAACCATATGGCTAGCCATACTATCCTAAAGTTCTGGATCACCCACTGAACACTAAGGACATTATCCATTCTTATATTGTATTTCATTTTTACCCTATAATTTACTTTAATTACACTATGATAATACCATTATGCCTTCATTTGCATTCATACCAGCTTATCAACCATACATTCATCATATATGTGTTTATTATCATAAAGACATAATTAAAACATGCCATTTCCAATACATATACCATTTGGCCTTATGGTAATATCATACGTATATCATAATTTCTTCTTCATTTTTATATGAATCATATTTTTGTATTGATTTTAGTCATCAATATAATTAATTGTAATTAATTTATGCTAAAATTCTTATGTTGTTTTTATTTCCACCATTATGTTTACATGTACATATTTATACATATTCACTATTTTTCATTTTTTTATCGTTTCTATAACCTTTTTATGCTTTATACTTTCTAATAATTACTAAATGCATAATTAAATATCAAATTCCATTTCATTAACTTTAGGTACATATTTCGGCCAAGGTTAGTTCTCTCTCCTAATGTTTGATTTCTTTTTAATTTCATGCTTATTTCATTCCAATTCATCATGTTATGAAATTATCTTATATTATATGTCATTAATCTTTAGATTCTTATAGTTACATAATATAGTTTTTATACTAATTATTATAGCTACATATCATTTAAAGAACAATTATTACTCAATTTATGGCTAATATGCTAATTATCATCAAAATACCACAATATTCAACATAGGGTACCCTTCGGCCTTCATTCCTTTCCTTACTTATAGATTAATTTCTTATTAATTCTATGGTTATTTCATATCAATTTATCATTTTATTACTTAGTCTTGAATTATTTCACATTATCCTTTATATTTACTTACTTACATAATGTAAATTTCATACTAAAACTCAGAATTTAAATGAAATAAGGTGTAGTTTATATCCACTTACCTTATTTTCTTGCTTTTCACACTATAACCTTTATTTCTTTTGTCTTTCATCCATAAACACCATCATCTTCCATATTTTGCTCACATGGACGAATATGCTTCATAAGAAAACATCCATCAAGTTGCTTTCTTAATTTAATCCAATACTATAACTATGATCTAAATACCTTAATCTACCTATTAGAATCCTTAAATCAATTTAAGAATATCAAATACATATACCTAAATTTTAAGAAATAAACTTGAATCCTTAATTTCTCTCACTTATTTCACTTCAAATGAGATTTATAGGTGATAATCCATGAAAAAAGAGGCTAAATGTTGCTAGAGAAGGTTGGATTTGGTGAGAATTATAGAAAAGGATGGAAGAAGAATGTGGAGAATGGTAGTGAGAACCATTCGACCACCATAGAAGGAGAAGAAAGTTGGAGAATATTCTGGTCTTCTTCAGATTTTTTTCAGTCTTATATAATCTTTTTAATGGGTTAGGCATGGTCTAACCAAGTGATCCAACCAAAGTCCAAGCCCAATTTCCTTAATTAGCTCATTTTATGGTCCAAAATGATTTCTCTCAACTTCCATATTCAAATTAATTTCTAATAAATTATGTCACTCTTAAAATAATAAATTATCCCCCCACATAAATTTTCATCCCAATTGAAATCCATTTTAAGTCTAATTCACCCAAAGCAGTCTGACAGACAAAATTTTAATGTCACCAAAAAATTTACTTTTTATACCAATATATTTTACATATCATTTAATGTAGTACTAAAATTTTTGGTGATTTTTAGAGAACATTTGCTATTTTTAAATTTTCAATCAAATCTCGATGAGCCCTTTTCTCTATTTCTTGACCATTTTTTTTGAAATAAGTGTTACAGTTGTCAAAATGCTTCAATATTTTACCTTGCATGCACTAGAGTATTCAAAAATATGTGGTTAAAATTTCAGCCTATTCTGACATTATTTCGATATACTTTTGACTTCAACGGCATAATTAGCTGATCTAAAATCCAAAATTCCAAAACTGTCAAAAAATTTATTTTCACTTCTGATAGTTTATTTACATTATTTATAACATGTCCATACGATCAAAAAAAATATTCAAAAGTCTATGGACTATTCTTAAGCCTGGTCAAACTTTCAGTTAATTATTTTTTGGTACCGAGTAAAACTTCTCTGCCTAATTTGAGGGTCCATTTAAATTCAATTTCACCTCAATTTATACCATCAAACTCCATTTAATACCTATTTTTCATAATCCACTCTTAGACCAAACTACCTGTCGGGTCATCCATCCTTGAATTACCTTGGTCCGAGCACATTTAACCTTTACACTCTTTCAGTTTTCCTTTCTTATTCAGCTTTGATTACTCCAAAATTTATTTCAAGATAATTATTTATGCTTTACATCGTACCATGCATAACAGATGAAAATTTAGGGCATTACAATACCATTACTCCCATTAGATATATATAGGGGAGTGCAACGATCAGTTTGGTTCAATAATTGAACCTGAACGAAATAATCAAAAATAGATTTTTAACAATTTAGCTAACTGAATCAAATTGAACTATTTAAATAACCGAATACTAAATGAATCAAATTTTTTGATCGGTTCAATTCAATTAGTCGAAAATTAAAATTATTTTTTAAAATTAAAAAATTGTGTCCAAAAATTATATAAAATTACAAATTATAATATACTAAGGATAACAACATCCAAATAACATCCAAATACTACAATAAAAACATCCAAATAACATACAAAATACAAGTCCAATTTAAAGATACATTTCCAAAATACATAATAAATAATACAACAAAAATTGTTAAATAAACTTTTTCATTCCATCGACCTCCAGTACAATCATCAAAATCAAAAATTATCACCTAGAAAAATATATTAATAATTGATAAATGTACTGATATAATATTTAACTCAAAATAAGATAATTTGCATGTACAAAATAATTACCCATTGAAGGATTACTACGACTCAATGCCGTCCCATTTCTACCAAAACCGACAATGGGCACCTCTGAATATTAAAAATAAATTAGTTAGTCATTCAAAACTCATAAAAATAAAATAAAAATATCATTTGAATTTTCAAATATAAAAGGTTTAACTTACCATTTTCATGTCTTTCGACTTCCTCTAAATCTTTTTCATTCTTCAATTCAATACTGTTTCGAAGCCAATCTTGTGTACAAATCAAACCTTCTACTACTTTAGGAGTCAAAGAGCTCCTAAATGAATTTAAAACCCTCCTTACAATGTTAAATGTCGACTTCAAAGCTATTGTAGAAATCAAAATAGCCAAAATATCTTTAACCATGTATGCAAGAATAGGCAATCTCTTAAAATTCACCCTTCACCGTCTAAAAATATCAAAATCTTATCGATCTTCTAATAATGCCTCCTCTAAATAAATATCTAACTCGATCTTTCTCATCTCCATAAAACCTTCATTTTCCTTTTGTCTTTAAAATTCTTCCTGAAAGACACCTTTCAATCTCCTTTTTGTTCCTACACTAGAGTCATTAAACTCAACATTGCTTAAAAGGCTTCCAATTGATTGTAAAATTGAAGATTGACTACTTTCAAGTTGAACCATACACTTATGTTCAATAAATAATTCAAAAAGTGCATCCTTTACTCCTTTGAACTACTTTTTACTATCATTAATCCCATTAATTTTACAAAAAGCAAACTCAATTGCCTCAAATTTCTCTCAGGGATCAAATACGTATGCAATATAAATAAGTTTATTCATTTTCTCATGATCACCCCAATATTTTTCAAACTTTTCCTTCATCCCTAAGCCCATGGATCTAATCTCTAAATCATCACTTTGAATCCACTTCAAAATTGATCCCAGTAGATCACTAATCTCAGTCCAAAAAAAATTAGATGTTACATATAATGATCTAGAAATACGCATGGTAGCATCATAAAAATACTATAATATACTATTAAATCTCCTCATAGTGGCCTAATTTACAAAAGAAATCCCATCATCGGGTGCTTCAACTTCAAGCTTAAAATATGGATCTGGAATTTCAAAATTCTCAAATGCTTTCTTATATTTTGCAGCCACACTTAACATTTCATAAGTTAAATTCCACCTAGTAGGAACATCTAATTTCAAAGAATTTTGACATTGAATATTACTATCTTCAGCACATTCTTTAAATTTTTTTTAATCTTAGCAAGAGAATTCCTCACATATCTCACAACATTCCTAACCCATTTAGTTGAACACCTAACATCTTTTAAGCCATCTTGAACAATTAAGTTCATAATGTGAGCAATGCTTCTCATATATAGATACTTGCCTTGTGCTATACAAGTTTTTCAATTAATAAGTTTTTTTTAAACAATTACAAGCTACTTCATTGGCACTATGATTATCATCTGTTATAGTAAACACCTTTTCAATCTCCCACTTAAGTAAACAATCAACTAACACTTTACTGATTGAATCACCCATATGATTTGAGATTGGATAAAAATTCAATATTTTCTTATGAAATTTCCAATCATTATCAATAAAATTAGCAATGATGCACATGTAATTCATCCTTTGAATTGATGTCTATGTATCGGCAATAAAGCATGTAATGGCCTCAACACCATATTAACCGTGAACAATATTTACTAATAGTGAATAGTATTTTTTCGGGCTAAAAAATACACCCAGAGGTGAAAAATATTTTATTTAACCATAAAAAATATTGGTTATGGGTAGTCCGAAATTGAAATTTGAAATCATTTTGAGGTTAAAAAGGCTCCAAAAGTCAAAAATACGAAAAACGAAGCAATTCAATTTTTAAGTTAATTAGTTTGAATATAGTTTGACCGAGCTGTTAAAAATAGTAAATGAAGTCTTAAAATTGTCAAAAATTACATACATGCCAAAAATGATGTGTAGAATATTTTATTTTGGTTGTAAAAAGTGAATTTTTTTTGTAACACAAGTAATTTTGAATCAGATCAATTTAATTAAACTGGACAAAAAATGGATTCTGATTGGGCTGAAATTTTGTGTAGAGCCTATTTTTGATTTGTTAAGAATGATAAAATTATTTTTAGAGTGATTTTAGGTTAGGATGAGATAATATTACAAGAGAATAGCTTTATTGGCGTATTTCGGGTTTTTGGGCTTTATTTGTTGGGCATGGGTTGAACCAAAGCCCAACCTATTTAGCCACCTTAAATATCTAATAAAAGAGAGAGAATTAATTAGCTTTCATCATCTCCTTCATCTCTCTTCTTCTTCCTCCATAGCCGAAACCCATTTAGCCATAATTTCTTCATTTTTCTTTGAGATTTCTTTCAAATTCTCTCTCAATCCAAGCATAAGAAATATTATTTTGCCTCTCTAGTTACTTGATCCAGCCTCTATCTTGTTATTAGAGAAAGATAAACTAAGAAAATCAAGTGAGAAAGTTAAGGTGTCAAATTGAGGTATGAGAAATTTAAGGGTGTTTCTTGATGTTTTTGGGTATCTAGATTTTATTTATGATGTTTAGTTTAGCAAAAAAGAACAAAAAAGTGAGGTTTTGATTAGTTATGTAACTAGCCATGGTAGGTACACAAGGTGAAGGCCAAATTTCCAAAGCAAAAGGGAAAGAAAATGAGGTCTAGGCAAGGCTAAGGCAAAAGAAAAAGGTTAGTTCCTTCAAATCCAAATATTTCCTATTATTTAGCATGATTTTCCTTTAGGTAAGTTAGGAAAAATTGGGTAAATCTATGTATATTTGAAATTGATATTAGATTAGCGTAATTGGACCCTAATTAAGCTTATTAGAATGCTTAAATAAATTTTAAAGAACATGTATGATGTACTTCTTATAGTGGTTCTTAAGGAAAAGTAATATGCATTTTAGTTATTTTGATGTTTTTAAGCCTTTAACTGAATATAAGCATGAAATAACATGTCCATGAATTTTTATAGAATTTATGAAATTTAATTGAATATTTTTTATAAGCATTTTGGTTATGTATAAGGTAAAAATGTTGAATTAATGTAAATTAATTCATAAAGCGATGAAAAATGGTGAATTATATTATATTAATTTACAAACTGTGTAATAAGCGCTAAAAAAAGTAATTAACCTACTGTCTGAAAGAAAGGATTATTGAAAGTATCAAAAATCTAGAAAATATTTTGAAAATAAGTGAAATTATGCCCTTAGAAATAGTCAAGCAGTCAAAATCTAGCTCAGAATATAATTGGCTAGCCATAGAGACACCTATATCACGGTACATATCATGGTGACTTGCTTTGCTATGCTAGGATCATTTATCTCTATATTATTTGTTTGTTCTATTATCTGATCTGTGAGAAATGGTCATTTGGGATCATTTTCTCAATCTGTATATGGTCATGTGAGGTCCACATCTTGTATATCCGATTTGAAAATTTATGTCGGAATTGTACTAGGGGCATTAATATGAATATAAGTTAAAAAGATGTAAAAGATAAGTAAAAGTGAAGTTAAAAATGAAAAATAATCTAATTGAAAAGAATTAAAAGTTTAGGGGTAAAACTATAATTTTTCCAAAAAGTGTGTTTAATGATTAAAAGTAATTAAGAAATGCTTACAAAGGGTAAAATGGTAATTTAATATACAAACAGTCCAAAATTGAAGTTTTGTAAAGGTGACCCAGAGCATTAGTACACAAAGGATGAAGAATTTGAAGGACTAAAGCTATATTTTTATTTTGGCATGTATATTACTGTAAATATTTGAAGTTAAGAATAAATTTGTAGTGGCTCTTGATTGTATATATATATATATGGATTTAACTAGTAGTGAATATGTTGTTTATAGTTAAGATTTGATGGAAAACGTATGAATGAGATGATTAGTTTGATTATAAATATTGTGCTTCTGAAGGGTTGTGGTTATTATCTGATTTTCAGATGGCTAATCCAATATATAACCGTTATATTGTCAATTTTTGCAAAATAAATAGTAAAAATTGGTCAGTTTAGGTCATCGACAAGATGGACTACGTATATGAATTTTTGAAAAAACATTATTAGTTAATGATTTTAAGGGTTAAGTTTATAAATTTTAAATTAAGAAGGAAAAAAATTTCAGTCAAATGCTTAAATCGGAAAGACTGTTACAGTAAACGTACTACAAGGCATATCCTTTGTGAATATTTTTTTTTTTTTTGCAAAACATTTTAATTTTATTCTCTCATTAACATAAATTTAAAAACAATCGCGCGAAACAGTCCACCTACTAGGCACCTTAAACCTAAGATATGCTTTATACATAACCTTCTTAAACCCTTTACTTTTAACAACGTTAAATGGATATTCATCCTTAATGACCATTTCTGCAATTGCTTCCCTAATTTTCATTTGATCAAACTTCAAGTTAGATAAACTACCAATTTCACCTTTACCTGTTGGTTGCAAACATAATTGTTTCGTGTATTATCAACACTTTGTGGAATTTTTGGATAAGAACTAATGTGATTGTTTAGTGCACTAGTGCAATTTTGCTTAGGATCACAACAAAATTCTTTACTACAATAGTTACACTTACCTTTTATGTTGCCCGTTTCATCAGTAAATTTGGTCAAGTATTCCCATACTTTAGACCTTAGCCTTATGGGCTTTCTTTTTGACTTTCCATCCTCACTTGAACGTAATGTGTTTGAATTTCCTCCCTCATTGGATTTGCCTAGTGGTGATTGATGTGACTGCTGCGATTATTGTAAATTCTGACAACATAAATACATCATCAGATAAATAATAGTGCACTAAATTATGCCTGAAAAATTTATCAATCAAAATATAAAATTCTTGTATGTTCGGTGGCCATATACTGCTATCAAAATTGAAAATGCAGCAATAAAAACCGATAATCTTGCATAATTGATAAAGAAGTATTCAATAAGCCAAAAATATTATTTGCTCAAGTTTAATAGGATTAATAAAATAATTAATAAATATTAAGAAAATAAGTATACACAAAAGTGAAAGAACTTTACAAAGTTCTTGACCTTCAGGTATGTCTTTGTACGTTAACTTTCTGTATTAGATTCATGAGGGTTTCTTGTTGCTAAAAAGAAGAGATCATAACTCAAACATATACTTTCCTGCATAACCTAAATTAGGATTCATTTTCATAAATCGCATATGAGCTGGGTATGAATTTATAATTAATTTACGAGCATATGGTTAGTGAATCCTTGAGAAATAGCTTAATGAGAGAGTTTGAAAGAACTATGTGCTTATGTATGCTTGCTAAAAAAGGGATCACATATAATATATTATTTCATCCAAAATCGATCTTAAGGAAAAATGTAATAATATGATTGAGTAAAAAAGTTTGTGTTAAACCAGTACAAGATTAAAATGAAAATAAGAATTAAACTAAAAAACCACCAAAACCATAGCAAGTTTGACTGCACAAGATGTTAGTGGTAGTAGGAGAGCCTATGTTTGTGTTCACAAGCATTATGCCATGAAATTCACTCTCTGGTTACTGTTGTTAGAGGGCTTGAATAGTCCCTGTATATTAGCTCAAAGGATGTAACATAGTACTGATTTATATGAAAGATTAGGATAATTACCCTTGAAATTTCCAATCTTATTTGTAGAATCAAAGAGGAAAAGTTTCTTTGGTGATGTGTGTAATGCTTCAAGTAAATGAATTAACTAGTGCAATTTTGGCATTGTAATTCACTTTGACTGGTTGTCAATTTTGTTGATATTGGAGCTAACAAGATTACAACGATAGTCTAATGTAAAAACAACAAAAACATTGGATGCAATAACATTACTATCTAATTCACCTGTGAGAACCCTGCTTCTTTCTTCTACTAGTTCATTTACCCCGGTAGTATCATGATAGTCCCATTTAATTTCTACGTTTCATATATATATATATATATATATATGGTATAGCAGCACATGAGCCGAGTATATTACATGATTTCTTATTCCATACTTTTTTAATTCATTTCACTTCAGAAGACTTTCAAAGGTTAATTGCACCTGAAATTAATGGATTTACGCTTTAATTACTGCAAAATTAAAAAAAAAATTATAACAAAAAACTTTAACATTATACTATTTTTATTAAAAGCCATTTGCTTGAAAAAATGCTTAAATAACCAATAACAATTGGAAAGATAATTACTCAAACTTAAGAACTCTGCAATCAACAAACCAAGCCCAGTAGCTGAAAGTTCATCACTAGGCTACAATCATATTCAATAATAATATTATAAAAACCCAGCTCACTTGCTAGTTTCAGATATCTACAGAGCAGATCGATGGGAAAAACAGACAAAGGGAGCAAATCTAATTTAAATAAGACAGTAAAGATGAAATATATACCTTCTGCTGCTTTGACGATCGGAGTGACAAAGTTTGACGAACAGCTTCTCTAACAATTGGAGGGAGGGGAGAGGCGACGGTATGGTAGAGATACTACAAGAAAATTCTAAAATAGCAACAAAAATTGTTGATTTTTCCATTGCTAATCAAAATTAGCAATAGAAAAATCGATTGCAAATTTGACAGTTGCTATTTTTAGCAGCAAAAATCATTTTCATTGCTAAATTTAGCAACGAAATTTAAATTCCATTACAAATTCCAACCAATATAAGATTCGGTGAATTGGTAAAAAATAGCAATGAAAATCAGAATTTTGTTGCTATTTTCATTAACAGAATTAGTAATTCCATTGATAAATTCAGCCCATATTATAAAAAAATTACAACGGAGTTTTTGTTGCTATTGCGTCACTAAGATATTATTGATTTTTTATGCAAAATTACTTTTAATTTTTCAATGTCAACATTTCATTATTGCTTCTTACTTGTAATAAAATGGGTTGTTAATAGAAATTTCCTCTTCCACTGCTTATTTATATAAAGGTCTTTTGACATTATTTGAGGAATTCTTGTAATTTATTATTCAAATACATGATTTAAGATTGCAGTGTCTTTTAAAAGAAATTAATACTAATTATATTCAACAGTATGTAGAGGCAAACATCAAAAGAAAAAAAAATTCTTTTGATTGAATATTAGTATTCAATAATTATAACTTTGCTCTGACAAGTAATACACACATTTCATATCTAGACTTAAGATTGGCATCAAGAACAAACAGTGAAATATTAAATGAGTTCCAACCTATTACATACCACACGACTTGCTAACTACAGAAGATGCCAAAATATTGAAAAATGTGGTTTTGCACTCGGTCGCAACAGCTTTTGCAAGCATTGTCTAAAACATCAAAATAGTAAGTTGTGCAAGTATCAACACAAAGAATAGTCAGGTCAAGACTAACATGATATTAATTGTGAAATACCTCAGATTTTATGGCCCTAAAATGATAGCAGTATCACTAAACTAAACCTTGTTAATTCTTGTGATACAATCTGACTGACTCAACAAATTGAGCTAAGCATGGAAAATCAACTTGTTTTCAAATTCAATGAAGCATAATCAAGATAATTAAATACACAAACAAATAGAGCTTCCAGTAGAACTGGAAAATTATTCAGTAAGCTAAAAAGTTATTGTATATATTAAAGTCAAATTAATTATGGTGTTTAAACTAAAGCAAAATGCTATTGAATTTCATAAAAGATAAAGATAAGCAAATTAATAATTGTTAATAATGTGTTAGGAACTATATAATTGCACAAGCATCCAAGAAGCTATACTCTGGAATTATATAACTGCAATCAATAGAAAATCTTTTCATGTTCTCAAAAGAAGCTAAAAATTCAAGGCTAGAATGAATGATTCATCAAAGCTGGTATGATGTAAATAAAAATTGAGGAAAAAATTATAATAATTTTATATTGTACAACAAATTTCCTTGTTAAATAGTATGGGATGAAAAAAAGCCATATTAATTTCATTTTAAGTATATTCTGTCTTTTCGTACTCTCCAGAATAAGCATTTGCCATATTATATTAACTCAATAATACTACAGCTAGCTATCCTTAACAATAATAAAAAAAAAAATCTTGTAATTTAAATATCTTTAAAAATCAATGCTGTTATATTCAAATCCATTAAATGGTACTGAGAAATTTTTGAAGACCTTTTACTAATAAGGTTCCAGCTATTTCAAGATCTTCCTCTGCAGACATTTTATGGTCTAACATCGCTATAGGCTCTACCTTTTCTTATAAATAAATTTTTTTAAGTTTTACTTTTGATAAGGAAATTCACTATGTTTGTTACTACACCATAAAGTATAAAACTATTCTTCCTCTTGAGATTTAAAATTCAAATTCCCTATTTTCAAATCATTAAAAAGAAAAACTCTTTTTTTCCTAAAAAAAAACTTAGTCGCTCCCTGTTTTCAAACCATGTAATATATTTACTTACCCGCAAAGCAAATGAACCAAATCTGCATCAGTTTTAAATTTAAATTATATGTCAAATAATGCTTAGTGGATAATTTAAAGAATATAGAGATAGAAGCAAGAAACTCACTTTATTTGGCACTAAAAGAATAGTAATAACTACAAAAACTATATATATATATACACATATATATGTATATACATATATATATATATGTAATAATAACTCAACTCACATTTCAGATAGAAGATAGCTAATTTTACGTAGCTCTACTAAAATAGATTTACCCAGATTCATAATAGCTAATGGCATGCAAGAGATTAAAGAAAAAAAAAATCTATATTCATTCTATTGCCAATTCAGATGATGTTTTAGGCATCATGAAAGGCTGCAGTTTATACCAATTCAGATGGTCTCTAACCAGTCAATTAAATCAATTACTGGTTTTGACAAATAAAGAAGCAAACAAATGGCTATAGCTTAGATGAGTTGGGAATCATATCAAGCAAGAAAGTTGCAGAATGAAAATATTACTTAAACCAATTATGAAACTAATCATATAAAAGTTAACTACAAATTATCATTCCTACTTATAATTATCATTTTTGGTTTACTACCCTGTTTAGTAAATAAAAAAAATTTCCAAAACCAGAAATCAAAGAATGAAGAATAGGAATGAAAGATAGGTCATTGCTAAACTTTCAAATTATTCACTTTACATTTGTCAATTTAGAAGTAATCTGGGCTGTGCTAGGTAAGAATTATCCTTTAGTATATTGCTTTAAGCTATTCATTCACCTTCTATTTGCTCTCCTATTTTTCTAAGAATTGATCGTGCAAAAGAGAACGCTTACCGAAATATACTTTCTAAGAGACAAAGGCTTGAACCACTAGTTGATATAGAGAACAGTGGATACAACAAAAGCACAACAAGCTTTCAAGTTCTTTACCTCATATCCATGGTTAACTCCAGCTTGTAGATCAGTTTCAACAATGAGAAATACGGATATAATCAGGTACAAATGCTTATTTATATTTGTCAATTAAAACATAGAAGCAGTACAAATGGATGAAAGGAGAACACACAAAATGAATAGCATTAAAATGACATAATTCAGAGGTTTTATGCTAATTCCACATGGAAATATTAAGGAAAGCTCTTTTGCAACACAAACTTAGATAAAATTGAGCAATGTATTGCGGATAAATATCAGATTACTTGCATAAATGTAACAACTACCCAAGTTGGATTTGTCATCAGCACATTTACACATCTGCATAAAAAAGGCACCAAACTTAATCTAATTGTCAAATCAAAAAAATCCTGAAGAGCAAAGGAAGTTGAAATAAGATATAGAGAGAACCGCACTCAAATTAATTTTAGCTTAGCTTCAATTCTTGAAAATGCTATCATAGTTATAGACAATGACATAAATGTTACTCAAAAGAAGAGCTGCAGCTATACCAAAACCCATTAAACCTCCACCAATAACAACAACCTTTTTAATTTTCCTTGGTTTGAGCCCCAAGTCAGTGACATTAGGCACTTGCCAAAGTTCAAGGGAAAAAGAATTATGAAAATCTAAAAGGGTTTTAAACAACAGCAGCTGTTTATTTGTAAACATTAATAAACCTCATTTTTTATATTTAAAAAAATAAAAAAAAATAAAAACTGCTAACAACATACAAATAAAAACAAAAAGAATGATGAAAACTATAGGGTTTCAGATGTTAATTGATAGAAGGCCATGATGCTCAATGCAAAAATCAGTGCCTAACTTTAAACTTAATTAAGTACCTCTTAAGGAAGCTGAGATCGGGAAAGCAAATCGTTGAAACTCATTTAGTGCAGCTCATTGAAAATCCTATCTAATTGATGCAATTCCAGTTCAATAACTAGCGATAATTTAGTGCAGATCATTGAAAATCCTATCTAATTGATTCATAAAAAGATGAGAAATTTGGAAAATGTACCCCTTCAATTGAGCTAATTATGCTGGGCTTCAAGATAATTGAGATTTTGAGTCACCATTACTTGAGATTTGCAGGTTTCAGTGAAGATTCAGAGGTCCACTAACCTCTTTGTCGCCCAAATTAGGTCCTTTCAAACTTCAAAAATACCAAAAAGTCACAAATTAGCTTTCTAGCTCCTTACCCTTCTCATTCCTTCTCGCTCCATCTTTTTTCTCTTCATTAAAACCAACACCAATCAATAATAATTCAATAAAATACAAGAACAACACAAATTAACATGAATTAAAATAATAAAATGCAAGAATTTTAACTTACCTGAAGCTTGTAGTCCCAAAGTTGTAACTTTCTAATTTTGAAATCCCTAAAAAATTTAGATCTCTCTTCGTTTTCCTCTCGATTTCTCTTTTCTGGGAACCCAAACCTCGCTTCTCAAGGACTGTTGTTCGTGGCTGGAGGAAAGATGGCGATTCAAGGTGGTTGGCAGCTGATGGAAGCGACGAAATACGGAGGAGAATGTGGTGTGTGGAGAATCTCTCGAACCTGCTGGAACCGAAGAAATGAGATGAAAAAATGAGAGGGGAAGGAAACACACCAACGGTTTGATTTGCAGGGAAAGATCGAAGGGGAAGACCAGAGAAACGAGATCGAAATTGTAGTTGATGTGGAGAAACAAAGAATAGAAGTGAGAAGCAGGACGACAAGGCAGGGAGAGAAGGAAGGGGAACTGAGACAAAAAAGTGAACTATCTATGCCTAGGTAGAATAATGAAATAGAAATGAAAAGTAAATTTTATTGCTAATTTAGCAATAAAAATTAATTTTTATTATTAATATAATAATAAAAATAAAATTTTATTGTTAAATAAATAATTTTAAATTAATTTAATTTTTAAATAGTAATTAAAAATTTTTTCGTTGCTAAAACTTCAATAAAATTTGCTTTTTGATGTTAAATTAGCAACGAATTTATTTTTCGTTATTAATTTTCGTTCTAAAATTTTTTCGTCATCTGTCGGCGTCTTGTTTAGCAACGGTATAAGCATTTCATTGCTATATTTTGATATTTTCTCTATTTTTAATGACGAAAGATAATTAATTTTATTTCTATTGTTAAATTTAAAAATTTCAACTAATGTTAGCAACGAAAATTTATTTCTGTTGTTATTTTAATATATTTCTTGTAGTGAGAGGAGAAAATTGGCTACTGGTGGCTTAGGAAAAAAGTGAAGGGAAGAGGGATACACGACATAACACATTAAAACGTTTAAGCATAAACAATATAAAGTAGTTTTAAGTGAAACTTTAATCGATTCGATTTTTTATGATTTTATTTTTTAAAAATCGAATCAAATTAAAATAACTGAATTTTTTTAAAATTAAAATTAAATTAAAAAATTAAATTAAATTAAAAAAATTGATCGATTAGACTCAATTTTTCGATTTTATCCATAATTAACTCATTCCTGGATACATTTATTCCATATCTAAAAAAACATAAATGCACTATTAGTTTGAGGGTAAATTTCGAAAAAAGAAAAAGTGGAAGGTAAAATTACGCTATTTCCTAGGGGCAAAATCGTACCTTTACCTTTTTTTTTTATGAGCCTCTTTGCCATTCAATTCAAAGCTATAAACAGAAACGAAAGCTCCCACGCCTATCTCTTTAGATTGGCTTGGTTTGTTTAGATCATTCTTCTTCGTTGCTTCGATCTGTTCCTTTTAGTCTAAGGTATGCTTCGATCTTTTGTTTTTCTTTTTCTATTTGTTTTTGTGGTACTAGATCGGTGAGCTTTGATTGATTTTTCTTTGGAATCAATGTTTCCGATCTGAGAATTTCCTGCTTTTTACTTGATATTGAAAGTGAGATCTGGATTTAGATGTTTCTTATGTGAGCGTGAATATTAATTTTGTTAGTGCTTTGTTTTATTGATATCAGTTTCTTGTCTTGGATCGTTTGATTTGATTTTCTGACCTGGTTCTCTCATATCCGGATCTATTCTTGTACGATTTGTTTTGTTTCAACATTTTATATTTGTTTTCTTGTTGTAATTGTTGCTGTGCTTTGTATTTTTGTTTAACAAAGACATTAGCAGGAACTCGAGCGAAAACTGTGATTATATTAAAATAACTTGAGATTGGGCTATGCCCGATCAAAAATTATAAAAATCTCATCTCTCAAGAAATTTTCCAGGTCTTGCCAAAACGAAAAAAAATGGTTCATTTTCTTAATTCTATGAGATGGCAGAAATTTTTTTTTCGTTACCGTGTTATACCCAGTTTTCGAGTTTCTAAGATATTACTTGAAATATTTTTTTTTTGTACATGATTATCTTTTTTTTTTTTGGGTTACAGTTCAATTTTTAGGAGAAATAAAATTTTAAAAATGTTTTTTGCGTGATTGGCCCCAGAGAAGTTTTGGATTTTACATGAGTTCTGTGAGTTTTCAAAACATAGGAAAATTCTTGCCTAGGCCTGGTCGACGAGTCATTTCATGAGCCAAGCCTATGATAGAGTGTCACATGCGAAAATAATTAGCATCCCACTATTTTTTCAACTGTTTTATTTGATGCGGCACTTAATTATTGGCTTGGTCAATGAATTTCTGAAGGACCAGAGCATAGGTAACTAAAAGCATTCCTAAATTTTTGACTGAAGGATTACTTCTTGTACATTGTTCATCAATTTGGCATTAGAAATTTAGTTTGCAGATTTCTTGTGCTTTTCTGAGTGTTTTATATAATATAGAATTAAGGCTTTGCTGTTGTTTGTTTGTGCATTTTTTTTCTCAATCTTTTGCACTCACTTCATTGTATGCTTATTTGGGTTTCAGAAAATGGCTGATGCTGAGGATATTCAGCCCCTTGTTTGTGACAATGGAACTGGAATGGTGAAAGTAAGTTGTATATTTCCTAGATTCTAGTTTGAATTGTATGTGATGTTACTTCATTTTCTTATTGCTGAGAGACCCCTTGTGCAGGCCGGGTTTGCTGGTGATGATGCTCCTAGGGCAGTGTTTCCCAGTATTGTTGGAAGACCACGGCATACTGGTGTCATGGTTGGGATGGGTCAGAAGGATGCATATGTGGGTGATGAAGCACAATCTAAAAGAGGTATCCTGACCTTGAAGTACCCCATTGAACATGGTATTGTCAGCAACTGGGATGATATGGAAAAGATCTGGCATCACACTTTCTACAATGAGCTTCGTGTTGCTCCTGAGGAGCATCCAGTGCTTCTCACTGAGGCTCCTCTCAACCCCAAGGCCAACAGAGAAAAGATGACTCAGATCATGTTTGAGACCTTTAATGTTCCTGCTATGTACGTTGCGATTCAAGCTGTTCTGTCCTTGTATGCCAGTGGTCGTACAACTGGTTCGTATAAGTTACTGTCCCCCTTTGCATTCCACATTACAACATTGTATGGATGCATTTTGGATTTGATGGTGTTTCATCTGTAACAGGTATTGTGCTGGACTCTGGTGATGGTGTGAGTCACACGGTGCCAATCTATGAAGGGTATGCTCTTCCACATGCCATCCTTCGTCTAGACCTTGCTGGTCGTGATCTCACTGATGCCTTGATGAAGATTCTCACCGAGAGGGGGTACATGTTCACCACCACTGCAGAACGGGAAATTGTCCGTGACATGAAGGAGAAACTTGCATATGTTGCTCTTGATTATGAGCAGGAACTTGAGACTGCAAAGAGTAGCTCATCTGTCGAGAAGAATTATGAACTTCCTGATGGCCAAGTCATTACCATTGGAGCTGAGAGATTCCGTTGCCCAGAAGTTTTGTTCCAGCCATCTCTCATTGGAATGGAAGCTGCAGGAATTCATGAGACTACTTACAACTCTATCATGAAGTGTGATGTGGATATCAGGAAGGATCTTTATGGTAACATTGTGCTCAGTGGTGGTTCCACGATGTTCCCTGGTATCGCTGACCGGATGAGTAAGGAAATCACTGCTCTCGCTCCAAGCAGCATGAAGATTAAGGTTGTGGCACCCCCAGAGAGAAAGTACAGTGTCTGGATTGGAGGATCTATCCTCGCATCCCTCAGTACCTTCCAGCAGGTGATTTTTGTGATTTCACTAATACCTTTAGTTACTGGTATTATGTTTTGTATTGGCTCAAGACTGATACTTGCTTTGTGTTGTATCAGATGTGGATTTCAAAGGGTGAGTATGACGAGTCCGGTCCATCCATTGTCCACAGGAAGTGCTTCTAAGTTCTACAAGTGCTTTAATGGTGAGTTTTTTATCCATTTAGTTGGCTTTTTTCATGTCAAGGTGTCATGTGAACTGAGTATGGTTGATGTGGAGTATTGAGGTGGGGTCATTGAAGGAGGGTAGATTGTGATCTTGATGTATCAAATAGCTTTATGTCTGTCGGATTAATGTTGCTATTACTGGAAGCGAGAGAGGCTATACTTTAATGGGCTCTCTGGATATGGTGCGCAGACACTTTGATACCCAAGTCTTTACTTTCCTTGCAAACTTTCGTGGTTCAACCATAATATCTTTTAGTAGGAATGGTTGTAGTTGGAGAGTGATTGTGATGCTTTTTATTTTTTATTCTTTTTTTTTCCCCCAGTTTCATCTGGAAGTTTTTTTCTCCCTGGGACATTAATGTTAATAGTTATTGTATGAGAAATTTTATCTAGTTTCAGTTTGCGGTCATAAAACTTTTGGAAATTATATTTTATAATTTGTTTGAAAGGGTTCATGCACCTAGTGCACATGGAGACGGACATTTTACTTTCAAGTATCAATCTTGTATTTGGTATTTTAATTAAGTTTGCCAGTTGTGATTAATTTTGTATTTTGTGGAGCATAACTGGTGGATACGAATTAGAAGCTGATGGAATGCTTATATTACAAATAAGTTCATTTCGGTTGAGCTATTATGTGAACCTTCAATAGTCATTGGTGGTTGGTTGCGGTCTTACTGTCATGAAAACATTCATGTTAGTCTGGTGTCTTTGAAGAATGGATATCGTGCCTCAAGCCCACGTCGTGAATAGTTCAGAATGTGTTCTTAAATCTGGGATTTGGTTGGTATGAAAACTATAATCGCAGCTGGGGATAAAACACTGAACTGTTGTAATCCCAAATCACACCTTATTTTGATTTCCTGTTGAATTGCCTCGTTCAAAAGATTGTTGCCCCAAAACAGTTTGAATGTTCCAACTAGGGGTGATCACGGGGCAAGGCCGGTGAATTTTGCCCCGCTAGTAGCGGGGATTCCTTGCCCTTGCCACCAATATCGGGGAGGAAATTTTTTTCGTACCCGTCTCGTGGGGATCCCCACCTTTCGTTTTTTTTTTTAATTTTAAAATATAATATTTTATAAATAATTAAAATTAAAATATAATATTTAATAAATAAAAAATTTAAAATCAATAATAATTTAAAATTAAGTATAATTTAAAATTTAATAATTATAAAATTAATTTTTATTTTAATTTTAATTATTTATAAAATATTATATTTTAAAATTAAAAAAAATTACGGGACGGGGATTTTTATAGGGCGGATATCATATTTCCTGTCTCCGCCTTTGATTTCGGGATAGGGATTTTTTTTTCTGTTCTCATTTTTGTGGGGAGAAATTTTAAAGATTTTTCGTCCTGAACAGGGTGGATTTTTGTCAGGGTCAGAGAATTTTCGTTCCGTGATCATTCTTAGTTCTAACTGTTGGTGTGAAGCATTGACAACAATTGCTGTACTGAATCTTGGACCCTTTGTTGGTTTGCTGGAGATTCTAAACTGGTCAAATTGGTAGTGTTGACAATTGGTTTAAAATTTATTATGGCCCTACGTGTTTGGCTAAGGCGTCTAAAATACGTAATGACGGGAATTAATTTTGTAATTTTGAAAGGACAGCTCCAAAATGAGGCAAGTAAATAATAATAATAATAATAATAATAATAATAATAATAATAATAATAATAATAATAATAATAAAAGTAAAGCTAGGCTGGCGAGATGTCACTTTTTATGAGCCGGCCGGCTTTTATCGAGCTAATGGTAAAATTTAAAAGCTTGTTTGCTTGGTAGACATGGCAAATCCGATCGGTTGGATCGGGCGGATTTGAGTCTCTTTTAGCATGTTCTTTTTGGTGTTGGATATTTTGAATTATTATATTTATGGTCGCGTCACTTATTATTATTATTATTATTATTATTATTATTATTATTATTATTACGGATTTGTGTCGGGATAAAAAAATCATATTGAAATTGAAAACTGAACTATAATCAATTGAACGTATAAGGTTTAATTGTTGGTATAATTGGTTCGGTTTTTTAAGTTTTCGTCAACTCTTTTTTTTTCTCTACTTTAAATATATATATTTAATATAATATATAATTTATTATATTGGTCGATATGAATTTTTTTTTTTGGCTTTCTAAGTATCAATTTTGATCACACCCAAATCTAGTCAAATTTGTTACTAATTACTGTGTACACCCAAATTTAGTCAAATATGTTACTAATTACTGTGAAATTGTGGTTCGGATTTTAGTTTCTTTTCTACCATATTCAATAGATTTAATTCTATTTCAAATTCGGCTCTCAGATTTATTTGAAATGATACTATTCATAATTTGAAAAAATAATATCTATGATTCAAATGGCATTATTCATCTTTGGAAGTATTATTAATGGTTCAAAATGTACTATTAACAAATTCATAATATTTGGATATTACATTTAGATTTGAAATGTTATTATTTTATAAGAGAAAGTTCAATAGAGCAATGGAATGACTTAGATGGTGGATGAGTTGTGAATAGCAGAACAATGACGGCTTAAGGCATTAAAACAAAAAAATAAAATAAAAAAATGCAAAAGAATGGAAATAGTGAAATATAATATATAACATACAAACTTAATAATCATTTTTTGTTTCAGTTTTTTATTTCTCTTTCTTTCTTTTTGCAGTCTAAATTAATTAAAACAATCAAATATGATTAGAAAAATATAATATTTAATAAAATAGTGCAACATATATATATATATATATATATATATAATTTAAAATTAAAAGAAAATCGGATATAGTCATGATATTTTCGAACATATCAAAAATAGAAAAGGAGAGGAAGGGACAAATACTGGGAAACTTCTTGAAATATGTAAAAAGAGAGCATCCGATCAAAACATAATAGTTTTGGTGCTTAAGTTAGCATATATCTTTTAGGGAGAGAGAAAATGAATAGAAAGAGTATTTAGAAAGAGATTGACATTGTCAGGGCTCTTCGTATTCCCTCTATTTATTGGGTTTTGATAGTTTATAGGCCATTAGACTCTTGAGTGTCTAGAATAGTGATCTAAGGTGATGATGCGATTGCACTATAGCGATCATACCTGTTTAGGTGAGCAATATCAGACAGAGACATGGAAGCTATACTGTTGGCACTGATGTGACATTCTTGTCATGTCAATCACGTCAATTCGATCGGATTGTCTGAAGTGCTTCCTTTATGGGCTTGAACGTATATTGGGCTTTTAGGTTTTTAAGGTCCAACTTTGGAGGATGTTATCATTTGTCCCCCTCACAAATCAATCCGATCAATTTTTTTATTAACGTTTTGGAAACTCTATGTTTTGATATCCAAATGTTGAGATTTATTTTAAATTTGAAATTCAAATTCAAAGGGGATCCTTTGCTTGAACAATGGTCATATGCAGACAAAGCTTCAGGTATTGAGTCATTTAATGGCTCATGCAAATTTAGGCCACTTATCATCCTCTTTTTATACGTGTTACATAAGTCATTATTTTTTCCTTGTAAATAGGTGCTGTGTTTTTTCTTTCATACTTTTACAAAAATTCTCAAATTTTTGGGACTTTTGGAGTTCTTCGTATTTTTGGCATTCCCTTCCTAATTTTTTGGCCGATTTCATCAAGTAAGCTTTCTTTACTTGTATGAGTTCCTTTAATTTTATTTCATCTTTTCTGTCTTCTGGACCAATGTCTTCATCATCTTCCTCATCATCAAAGTTAAACATTTTGATACCATTCTAAAGTCTGCTTTCTAGGAGCAAATTAGGAATTTCTTTTTCGAAACTGTTCCTCTTAGAATGGCTTTTAGTAGTAATGTTCCGACTGGGAGCGAAGATGATTTAGATACAGGATTTCTTGCAGAGTACCTGCTACTTCAATTTTTGACTTGATTTTTATTGATCTTTAATTGATTCATTCTCAACACTACTCCTTGAGTCAATTATTGCAAAAGATATAACTTGAAATGCATATAGATTTTATTTTTTTTATGGTTATGGGATACAGACATGGGATATGGTTCATAATTATGGAAATATGGACATGGCATATTTTGTTGTTGTAGGGCATAGGCATGACATAGCATATTTTTGTTATTTATTTCATGGGCATTTTTTTTAAATAAGTAATCCTCCTCCTATTTTTCATTGACTATAATTTTGGTTTCATTTTCTTGTTTATTTTTGCATACTTTCTGTATATGACTCATTTGACCACATTTGTTGCATTTGATATTTGATCTCCACCAATAATTGTATTGTGGATGATTTGTTTCTTACAATGAGGGCAAGGTGTATTGTTTCCCTCATTATTTCTTTTCTTCATTAACATTGCTTGCAAAGCTCATTCCATAATATTTTCTTTACTTATATATTTTCTTTGTTCATATGCTTGCATAGCATTTAAAAGTTCTGCCAAAGTAATACTTGACAAATCTTTAGTATTTTGTATAGTAGAAATTATAATTTCATATTTTTCAAGCAATGTAACAAATATTTTTTCAACTATCTTTTCTTGAGAAATTACCTTGCCAAGTAATCTCATCTTGCCAACGATTTAAAGAAACTTGTCAATGTACTGTTTGATTGTCTCGGACTCTTTTATTTTTTGCATTTCAAACTAGCATAATAAATTTATCACTTGTATGTGTTTTACCCTCTCATTTTCTTGATACTCTTTTTCAAGATATTTCCAAATTTCTATAGTAGAATTGAGTTGTATAATTATGAGAAGTATTGAAGGTAAGACGGTTGAGTATAGGCATGTTTTGGCTCTATCTTTCTTTGCCTTTTTTTCTTTGTACATTTTGATTTAAGGTACAATTAGATTGACTCCTAAAGGAGGGAGTTCAAAATCTTTTTCCAGAGCATACCAAAGATCTAAAAGCTTCAAGATGAATTGTCATTTGTACTGCCCAAGTTTAAAATACTGTTCCATCAAACTTTGGTTGTTGCATTTGTAGGAAATTCATTTGACTTTCCATGTGTAGATTTTTGTGTGTGTATTTTTTAATCCTCAAGAAATAAGGTTATGATACCACTTTGCTTGTTTGTTTTTATTTATGTGGGAGAGAAATATAGAAATATAAAACTTTGGAACTCAAACACTCTTGTTTTATTTATTCATATAACTTACATATTTATAGTAAAATTTTTAACAAATATAATCAAAATTATTCCTAAAAGTATGAATATAAAACAATAAAATCAAAATCAAATTTAAACATAAAAAATCTTGACTATCATACATTTCCTACTTCAATCTTTGATTTAATCTTTATTGATCTCCAATTAACTCATTCTCAATCAATTTTTTATTGCTAGTACTCGTTTCAATTCAGTTTATTGCGACTTCTATCACTACCAATATAACTCCATTTAATTAATTATATGAATCACACATTAAATATCAATTTTAATGTATATTATAATTCATAATTTTGTAAGTTAGATTAAGATAAATATGTACAGAGCCCTGAAACTTCTTCGGAGGAAATACGATTTCCATGGCGAAGGCGTTTGTGCGACCTTTTCCTCGATAGCATGGAAAATCATATCCACCTAGCGCTTTCTTCCCTATTCCAAAAGAACTTTCAACGAAGACTCTCGGGGAGTAGTATTTATCTTGGAAGAATCCAAAGAGGAAATAGAGCTTGGGGGAATCCAGAAAGACTTCTTATTCGAGTTAGTCTTAGAAGAAGCATGGCCAACAGGAAAAAATTTATATAAATAACATATAAATTAAAAAGTTTACCTAAATAATGTAAAAGTAAAAATAATACTGCCAGACTAAAAAAATAAAAATAGTAAAAGTTAAAAATATTTCAATTGTTATTTTTAAATAATGTAAAAATTATAAAAAAATCAAAATTTGCGGTTAGGTGAAAAATATTTTAAAAAATAATTTTTATATGCAATTGACAATTTTTATTGGAGTCTAAAATTTGTACTAAAATGATTGATGGGACTAATAATTTCATACAATGGAACCTACAGGTATGCTGCAGAATTATAACGAAACCATTATACCCGTAATGGTTTCAGAAATAAGGCTCACTAATCAGATTGAATACAATTAAGTATATAATAATGAAATAATAAAGCCAAGTTGATGTGGGTGATGATTAAATGAGCAATTCTTAATGGATGGTGCTATACGCATCATTTGATAGAAGGTTACTAGGTGACGATAAAAATTTGGTTGTATCTCTCATTTTAAACCATAAAAAAATGGAAAAAAAACCATCTCAACATGCCAGAATACAATAAAATGCAGAGAATTGGAAAAACGCTAGTGAGTAATAGTGCATGCTAATCGTCGAAGTAAGTTCTACGATAGGAAAGTGTAATACCTTTTTATTACCCTTACGCATACCCATTATCAATTATTAACAGGATTATCATGAAGCAATAAAGTTAGAAAAGCATGTCATAAATGATGTATAGTCAGACTATTGTAGAGAGTAGGCTTGAGAATCCCTAAGAGGAAACATATCTAATTTGAATGGAACAGTGGTATAACTTGTTCATCTTACTTTAGAAATCCAAGTATAAATAAGGTTTTGAGCACTATTCCTAACTAGGACAGTTAAGTCCATACGAATTTAGCTTTCAAAACCTAAGTCCGATTGGACTTATGACTTAGGTTTGATTACACTAAACTTTTAAACCTGAACAAACTTAAGTTTGAGCTTGTTACACTACAAGAAAATCTGAAAATAACAACAAAAAAATAACAACGAAAATACAGGCTCATGAGTTCCTTTCTCCTCAGCATACTAGCTTCTAGTTTTGTTTACCATGTAATATATAGTCAAATTGTTTGGATGGATAACCTTTGTGACTGTCTTTTTTGGACTGTAATGCAGGCTCATGAGTTCCTTTCTAAGCTCGGTGACCTCTTTCAAACACAAATCTTTGCCAAAATAGAAAATGTAGAGGTCAGTGAGTTGCATATTCTTTCTTCATTACTTCATTAATACTATTTTCTATTTGATTTCCAACTAAAAGTGATGAGTTTCTTTATTAATTTGTAATTTCTATTTCCAGGGATTAACCCATTTTGATGATGAGATATTACAAAAAGCTGATGGCATTATTCTTTCACCTGAGAATTTGGGAAAGTTGTAATAATTTTTATCGACAGATGGGACCGTCATCAATTTTATTACTTATGAGTGAATTTATGCCAAAATAGCAACGGAATCTGAATTTTCGTTGCTAAATTTAGGAACGAAAAATGGTTTCCATTGCTAAAATAGCAATGGAAATATTTATTCCGTTGCTAAAATTGACCAATTCACTGAATCTTGCATTGTTGAGGTTAAAAATTAGCAACGGAATAAAATTTTCGTTGCTAAATATAGCAACGGAATAAGTCTTCCGTTGCTAAATTTAGCAACCGCCAAATTAGCAACCGAAATTTTCGTTGCTAATTTCCATTGCTATTTTTGATTAGCAACGGAAAATTGACATTTTTCGTTGCTAATTTCCGTTGCTAAATTGCAATTTTCTTGTAGTGTTAGGTTCGATCAAACCTAACCTTTAGAAGCGTAAAGGCCAGATTTTTGGGAATCTTGGCTGAGATACAACTTAGGGGCAAAATGGTCTTTCTATCGTGTATGAAGCTTATAAATAGGCTTTATTTTAAGAAGGGATTCCTCTCCTTTTGGATTACCTTAGTCATCTTTTCCCCCCCTCTTACATCCCCAAAACCCTAACACAGAAACTAACTCTAACAAGCTTGGTTTTTGATGAGAAACAACAAAATAATTCACTACTAAGTTCACATTCTTTTTCTGAAATAAGTAAAAATGTTATAAACGAACATAATGTTAATGAAAAGGAATTCAAAATTGATAAAAAAAAATTATTGCATGGGAACTTTTGTGCCTTTTATAGTTCAGAAAAAAAGAGATTGGATTTTCAAAAATTTTCTATAAGTAAGAAAATAAATTCAAAATGAGTTTTATGATTTTGTTTCACAAAATAAAACTCATATTATGTTTTTTGGTTAGTTTGAAATTTATCCTTTCAGAAATAAGGTTTCAAAATGGAAAATATCAAATGGTAGGAAAATTCAATCAAAACACCCACTATTAAGATAAATTAAAATAGCTCGTTTATTTCAAAGATTGGATGTTGCTCCTTACAAAATTTCACACAAACACATAGACAAGGATATTAAAAATATTCTTCAACAAAATAACTTTGCAAATGCTCATCTTAGTACAATTGAAAAATAATTAACTAGGATAGAGGAAAGCCAAAAACCAATGTTGTTTCCCTTGTTGAAATAGTAGATTCAAAATTAAAGAGTCCTATCTTCAAGCCTTTTTAGATTTCAAAAATAAGCTAAAAATTGTTCAAGGAAGGTAAATCATAATTTACCTAAGCCCTTTGTGACCAACTCAATAGAATAGGGTCCACTTCTACACCTGTAATTACACAAAACACCTTTGATAAAAATAAAACTAAAGAAGATCAACAATCAGTTCTAAATGTAGAGTTAAACAAATGCTATTGGCCAATAGATTAGCCTCTAGCCATTACCTCAATACCAAACATAGGTATAGAAAATAAATCGAACATTTTATCTCAATCTAAATTTAATGCCACCACTGTCTATGAATGAAATATATATGGTGTGTCTGAATGCAGCATCTTTAATCTTCTTCAGCGGATGATATGGCCTTAAATGCTTATAAAACCCAAACCAATATGTGTCTGAATACAATATCTTTAATCTTCTCTAACGAATGACATGGCCTTAAGCGCCTACAAAACCCAAACTAATATATGCTTGATAGAGTTATAGTTGAACTCCTTATAGTAGGATTCTTAAGACAACTGAAATGATGGTGAGATTGATAACTTTAATTTAGTATTTATTTACAGTGTATTTTTATTCGTGTTTACATCTCGTTTTGCGTATTTTTCATATTTTAAGTGTTAAATTTCTCTTTTTATGCCAAATAGGATTTTATTAAGATTTGTGAAGTTCTTGTGTGTTTGATGGTATAATTTTGAATTTTGTGCAGAAAAATTAGCTTGCACTCGGTTGAGACCATTTGTCTCAGCCGTGTACCTTGTAGATTCTTAAAACGCACTATTTCACCAAGGGATTCAATTGAAACCATTTGTTTGCACCATATTTAGTATAGAGCTCGAGGATGATTTAGTCCAAAAGGGTATACACGACTGAGACTAAAGTGTCTCAGTTGTGTGCTGCTGCTAAAGTACTCTTTTAATCGATTGGACTCGAATGAGACCATTTGTCTCCATCGTACCCCTCTGTAGATTGGTATAAAAGCTACATTATGTCTGGTTTTAAAGAAAGTTTTTTTTAGGTTTTTGAAGTTTAGGGTTTTTCTCTGTAGTTTTAGCTCGTAGTTCTTCATACTTTTAGGGCTTTATACTTGGTTTTCACAAATTTACTTGTAAAAATTAAATTTTCAATATAGTTTGTACCAAAAATACAAAAATACATAGTCATAGTTTAGATTATATAGTAAATTTACAATTTTCAATCAAGCTCAACTTGGAGAAGAAGAAGAGAAGTCATTGCAATTACAGATCTACATTCCTAAATAGATTTAAGAGTTCTTTCTTCCTTTTCCTTGTTATTTTCATTATAAGTAGTGAATAGTTCTTTAGTTGTTTGGGGATCTTTGAATCCCCTAAACCATGTAAGGATATAAACTTCTTCGTTTAAATATATGTTTTAGATGTTTCTTTTTCCTTGTACTTATCTTAGTATAGATGTTATTCAAGTATTTATACTACTAATCTTACTCAAGTTGAGGGATTTATGCCTGTTTAATAGTTATATCATGCATGCTCTATTTTTCTTTACATATTTTATAGTTTTGATGGCATTTCTAAAATGAGACCTATTAGATCTTGGGTTTATGTGTTGTAAAACCAGAGAAATAGAGGAAAATGAATAGGTGTTGAAGTAGTAAGCTTCGGATTGGGATACTAGTTCATATATAAGCTTTGGGACCCGTGCTTATGCTGGCTAGCAAATTGGTTCTGAAATGGAAAATCGGGCAGTTAGAGTAGTAGGCTCTGAAATGAGATACTAAGGATTTAAATGAGTTATCCACATCTGAGATATATTAATGTTATATTAAAATGAATCTTACATAGAAATAGGGAGGATTAGATTCTTGAAAAACATTTCTAGTCATTGTTAATTTTATCCATTTCATATTTTCTATTTTAATTGTTTTATTTAAGTCATACTTTTTGTTTAATTACTTTTATGTTAATTCTTAATATCACTAATTTCACCACACTCAACAAACAATTGGGACATCCTTTTAACATATAATTATAATCAATCAATTATGCTCGTGCTTGCCTTATTTCCTTGAGGTTTGATATCTCAGGATCATAAAAATACCCTACTTTATTACTTATCGATTCAGTACACTTGCTGACATCCGACCAAGTTTCTGGTGTCGTTGTCGGGGATCATTGGCATGTTTAATTGAATATTTGATTGATTTTTTTATGTATTTTTATTTTACTTATCTTTGTTTGCTTATTCATTTTAGGTGATTTTAGTGTATGAATAGAATTCGCGAACAACATCACTTAGCACTGTTTGATTCTAAAATCGAGATGACTTTCCATCAAAGAAGGAGATAAAATCAACCCGAAGATATGATTGATCCACCAAATCTGAATGTACCTTTTGAGGACGAAGAAGGAGGAGGGCAACAACAAGAGAGAAATCATGATGGCCCGTGACCAATGACCATTCAAGATTATACCACTCCAAGGTAAAATGAGGAGTATAGAATAGTAGTGCTTCCTCAATAATAATACTTTGAGCTAAAATTGGCAATGATCACCATGGTTCAAAGGAACTAATTTTCTAGATCAAAGATAGAGGACCCAGCACAACACTTGGACATTTTCTTGGAGATAAGTGACATGGTTCAAATATAAGGTGTGTCGATGGATGTAATTAGATTGAAAATTTTTCCTTTCACACTTATAGGGAAAGCAAGAGATTGGTTTTTAATGCTTTCGAGTCAATTTATCCACTCATGGGAGCAAATGCAGAAGAAATTTCTTATTAGATTTTTTCCACCCACTAAGATGGCAAGCATACGGAATAACATATATAATTTCCAACAAATGAATGATGAAACCTTCCATAAAGCAAGGGAAAGGTTTAGAAGATTATTGAAGAGCTATCTATATCATGAGATTTCAATACACCAATTACTGTTAACATTTTATGCAGCGTGTAATCAAACTACAAGATCTTTATTGGATGCCATATCGAGGGGAAGCTTTACAAATAAATTCCTGAAAGAAGCATTTTTACTTCTTAATGAATTGGCTATGAATGATGCTCAGTGTTCTAGCTCAAGGGCACTAACTAAGAGATAAGGAGTTCACAATGTAGATGAGGTGGCAATGCTAAAAGCTCAATTGGAGCTATTGGCTGAAAGTTTAGAACATCTTAACAATTAGCCAAGAAGGGAGTGTATTTGAAGGGGGAAATTTGGGAAGTGATGCAAGGGCAATAAAACCATACACCTAAGGAATATGAGAAGTGAATGCCTTATATGAGTACAAAAGGAATGATCCATTCAGCAACCATTACAATCCTGGGTGAAAGAATTATCCAAAATTTTCGTGAAGAGATGGAAATCAAGCCTCTACCTCAAACACTAATCCAAGAGCCTTATTTAATCCATCTTTACATAACCAAGCCAATTATAGCCATAATTCCCATCAACAACACCAACCACCTGTAGCAAATTTCCAAGCACTATATCAAACACCTCAAGCTCACCCACCATATTTCTAACCTCCTAGTTTCCAACCTAGACAACCCTTACCACAAGAAAAGAAATCAAACCATGAGGATAAGTTTGCTAGTTTCATAACTAGCTAAAATTAGTTTATAACAAGCCAAGAGGTAAAGTGGAAGGCTTAAACGCAATGGAATAGGAACCAAGATACAACGATGAGGAATTTAGAGAACTAAATTGGCCAAATAGCAAATTCCATCTCAACAAGGCTACTAGATGCTTTTCCATCAAATGTTGACCGAAATCCTAAGGAGGATGCTAAAGCCATTTCACTTAGGAGTGGTAAATAAATTCAAGAAGCTGAACAAGGTAACAATCCTTCATCTTATTTCAAATTGATAGAATCGACAATAGAGGTATGTGATTCTAATTCTAAAAATGTGGAAGAGGTTTCAAAGCCGAAAGACAAAGGTAATTCCACAATTAATTTCGATTTACCATTTGATACATCATACTTACCATACCCTTCAATAGCTAAGAAAGAGAGAAATAATGAGCAGTTAGAAAAATTTGTAAACATGTTCAAGAAATTGCACGTAAACTTGCCATTTCCTGAAGCTTTGCTTCATATGCCAAAATATGCTAAGTTTATGAAAGATTCATGCTCAAATAAACAGAAGCTAGAAGAGATAGGTATTGTCCAGTTGTCTAAAAATTGTAGTGTTATTCTCACCAATAAAATTTCAGCTAAGTTAGAGGATGCATGGAGTTTTATACTACCATATGAATTAGGAGGAAATTTTATGAGAAATGCATTATGTGATTTGGGAGGTATCATTAATTTGATGCCATATTCTATATATAGGAAGTTAAATTTGGGAAATATCAAGAGACAAAGATGACACTTCAACTAGTGGATCATTCAATGAAGCATCCAAAGGGAATTACTAAGGATTTACTAATCAAAGTGGACAATTTTATTTCCCTATAGACTTTGTAGTTATAGATATGCATGAAGACTAAAAGGTTCCTTTGATCATGGGGAGATGATTCCTAAATACAACTAGAACTCTCATAGATGTACATGGGCAGATAGTAACTTTAAGATTCAACGATGAGGAAATGGTATTTGATGTTAGCAATGTGATAAAACACCTCTTGTGTGAACTTAAGGAGTTAATATGCTTTATGGATACCATTTAAGACTTTAAGGAAGAGGTGTAAGAGAAGATCTTACTGGATGACCCATTGAGAAATTGGTTGATGCATATGGCTAAGGAAGAGGACTTGACAAGGGCTAAGAAAAAAATTATGAAAAAGCTTGAGAAGGAGTATAAAGAGGGAGATTCCAATGAAAAAGGGTTCGAGCTATAAAAGGGAGATTTAAAAACTGAACTCAAACCCCTTCCTCCTCATTTAAAGTATGTATTTTTAAAAAATGGAATGAAACCAATAATCATATCTTTTATTTTGATAGGTATTAAAGAAGTGTTGTTGATAAAAGTGCTAAGAAGCACAAAGGGGCCATCAGATGGAAGACTTCGAATCTCAAAGGGACCAACCCAAGTTACTGCACTCATCGCATTCTAATGGAGGAAGACTGCAAACCAGTTGTGCAATTCCAAAGGAGTTTAAATTCGACAATGCAAGAGGTAGTCAATAAAAATGTTTTAAAATTGCTAGATGCGGGTCTAATCTTTTTCTATCTCTGATACTAGTTAGGTAAGTCCGATTTAGTGTGTTCTTAAGAAATGAGGGATGACAGTGATAAAAAATGAGAAAAATGAACTCATCCCAACTCATATGGTTATGGGTTAGTGGGTATGTATCGATTATAGGAGACTAATGCAACTAGGAAAGACCACTTCCCTTTACCATTCATTGATCAAATGTTTGAGAGATTGGCGGGCAATAGTTTTTTACTGTTTCCTAAATGGATATTTAGGATATTGCAAATTCCTATTGCCTCTGAGGATCAAGAAAAAATAACTTTCACCTGCCCTTATAGTACTTTTGCCTATAGGAGAGTTCCTTTTTCGATTATGTAATACACCGACTACGTTTCAACGATGTATGATGGCAATATTTCATGACTTCATAGAGAAATTTATGAAGGTGTTTATGGATGATTTCACCATTTATGGAAGGAATTTTAAGAGCTATTTAAAGCATCTTGATTTAGTAACAAGTATGTACGAGTAGACCAACTTAGTGTTGAATTGGGGGAAATGCCATTTTATAGTGAATGAGGGCATTTTTTTAGGGCATAAGATCTAAAAAAAGGGATAGAAGTGGATAGGGCTAAAATGGAAGTGATTGAGAAACTTCTCCCTCTAACTAATGTCAAGGGTGTTATGAGCTTTTCGGGGCATGTACGGTTTTATAATAGATTTATTAAAGACTTTTCTAAGATTGCTAAACCTTTATCAAATTTGTTAATGAAGGATGCTCCATTTGATTTCACTAAAGAGTATTTGTAGGCATTCAACATGTTGAAATAAAAGGTTGATTTCAGCTCTGATGATCATTTGTCCAAATTAGAACCTTCCATTCGAATTAATGTGTCATGCGAGTGATTTTATAGTGAAAGTCATGCTAGGAAAAAAAGAGAGTTTTTTACATAATCTACTATGCAAGCCACACTTTAAAGGGAGCATAAGTCAATTACACGACAATCAAGAAGGAGCTTCTTGCAATAGTTTACGCATTCAAGAAATTTAAACCTTATCTTTTTAGCTCTAAAGTAATTTTTTGGTCTGATCATGCAGTTTTGCAACATTTGTTTGTGAAGGAGTCAAAACCAAGATTAATTCAGTAGGTATTGTTGTTGCAAGAGTTCAACTTAAAGATAAAGTATAAGAAGGGTGCCGAAAATTTTGTTGTGGATCATTTATCTTGCTTGGAATATGAGCATATCACAAAAGGGGAGATTAATTATTGCTTTTTGGATAAGTTAATTTGTGCTATTTATGCATGTAATGTTGAGGTTTTTTAGTTTGCTAACATAACACATTATCTTGTAGGTGGATTTATTTCAAGGGACTTGACATAGCAACAATGGAAGAAATTGAAAACTAATACGAGATTTTACATTTGGGGATGTTCCATAATTGTTTAAGCTATGTGAGGATCAAGTGCTCAGAAGGTGTGTTCCTAAGGAAGAATAAGGATCGATTATGCAAACTTTCCATGGAGGTAAAGCTAGAGGACATCATGGTGCCAATCAAATAGTCATAAAAATTATCCAATTAGGTTTTTATGGGCCAACCATGTTCAATGATGTTAAATTTTTTTTGCTAAGTTGTGATAAATGCCAAATAGTAGGAAATATTTTTAAAAGAGATGAAATGCCTTTGAACAATATCGTAGAAGTTGAATTATTTGATGTTTGGGGTATAGATTTCATAGGACCATTTCAAGTGTCATTTGGATTTGAATACATGCTTATAGTTATTGAGTATATGAGCAAATGGGTAGTGGCCATAGCTAATAGGAGTTTTGATTCTAAAGTTGTATTGAAATTTTTACATAGAAATATTTTCACTAGATTTTGGATACATAGAGCCATAAATAGTGATGATATGAAATATTTCATGAACCATCAATTTAAGGCATTGCTAAAGAAATTAAGGGTAAGGAAAAAAATTATAACACCTTATCACCTTCAAGGCAATGGGCAGGTAGAAGTCTCCAAAAGGGAGTTAGAAGCATTTTTAGGGAAAACTGTTAACAGGTCTTGAAATGACTAATGTTTAACGTTAGATGAAACATTATGGGTCTATAGGACCACTTTTAAAACTCCAATTGGAATGTCTCCATTTAGGCTTATGTATGAAAAATCATGTCATTTACCTATGGAATTGGAGTATAAGGCTTTTTGAGCAGCAAAATTTCTAAACCTTGATCTAAAATGTGCCGGAGAAAAATGTCTTTTGCAGGTAAACAAATTGGATGAATTCCGTTTGTGGGCATATAACAATGTGAAAGGCTATAAAGATAAGATGAAGAAATGGCATGACTACAAGCTGGTGCTAAAGGAATTTACCCTGGGAATGAAAGTGCTGGTGTATGATAGCCATCTTCAGCTATTTCTAGGAAAGATTAAATCAAGATAGAAAGGTCTTTATGAAGTTATGGATGTCACTCGATATGAAGTAGTCACTATCAAACATCAATGTAATAGTCGAGAATTCAAGGTCAATGGTTACCATCTCAAGCCATACTTCGAATCCTGGTTTGAAGTCGATTCAATGGTCATAACACTGAAGGACATACCATAAGGGCATTCAAAGTTGAGCTGGCGATTTGTTAAACTCAAAACTTCTTCTAACTCAGTATTGGAACTTATTTCCCTTAATTTTGTTTTAAATTTTAGTTAAATTGCTATTTTTATGTCTTTATTTTTTGTATTAATAAGTGGTGGTTTTTATGTTCTGAATGCTTGCTAAGTGTTGTAATGATTATATACATGTATGAGGGTGTGAAATTTTTGAAAAAAGTACAAAAATTTTGTTGGACTCGATTGAGACCATTTGTTTTAGTCTTGTCCCATTTATTGTATGAGTTCAAAAATAGGGTACTCGATCGAGACCAATTGGTCTCGATTGGGTGTAAAACCTTAGTCCGGATATAGAAGGGATCACTCAACCGAGGCCATTTGTCTTAGTCATATGCAAGATGAGTTTTTATTCTAGTAAGGGTCATTTGGCCAAGACCAATTGGTCTTAGCCATGTGCAATTGAATGTGGATGTGTATGGTCTCAGCCATGTGCATGTGAATTACTTTGGTATATAATGGGTCACTTGATCAAGACCAATTGGTCTTAGCTTTGTGGAATTGGGATTTTTTCAAAACATGTTGGGTCATTCGGCTGAGACCAATTGTCTCAATCGTGTCCTTTATAAAATCCATGCTGTGCATTTTGAGCTTTGTGTGACTCGATCGAGACCTTTTGTCTCAGCCATGTCCCCAGGGCACTCTGTCATTTTCACTTATAAATAAACCTATTAGGCATGACTTTTCATATTCTTTCTTATTTGCCTTCTTTTACCTTGTGGATTTCGGCACTCTTCCACCATTTTCTTCTCTCATTGTGTATTTTTATCCTTATCATGCTTTAAAACAAGTAATAATCTTGTTTTAAATTTAATCTCTCTACTTTATTTCTTATTTTTCTTGAGTATGTGTTAGAATTGAAAATCTATATTTGTTAGCATTTTGTGTTTTTATGTATGTGAGATGTGCTTTGAGTGTTTAAATGCACATTTACATGATTAGGTTTATGTTTAAATCAAATTCTTCTAATTTACTTCTTTTTCTTTGAGCCATAACCCATGATTTGTCACTTTTAACATTTAAGTAACAACTTTACATGTGTTAGCTTGAGATTGTGGATTTTAATACAATTATTGTCTATGCATGCCATGTGCTTGTCAAAATGCCTAAGAGAAGTAAAAAAATGCGATTTTTCCTAACTTTATCTTATTTATATGTATAATTCTCTTTAGAGCAATATTTTTATTTAATTGCAATGTTATGTTTATGCATAAAGGTGTATGCAATGTTATTTTTGGTATTTGTCTACTTAATGCCTACAATAGGTTAGTTTTGGAGCAAAAGTCCTATTTGAATCTTATTTTATTCCACGTTCTTAACATGTTCTTGTTCATTTTTGGTAGTTTTCTCTTTAGCATTTTATCTTTTCTGTGTTATTGGCCAATTTAGTTTTATTGGTAACTAGGCATGATGTTAATTGTTTCGCTTAAATAGGATTAGTCATAGTGTTTGTTGTAGGAGGCATCGGATTATTTTTCTTACATTATGCATTGTAGTTGTCATAATTTAATTTGTGCTTGAAAACTTGTTGTTTATTTGTTGAGGCATGTTTAATCGATTTTTGTTACATTTAACAAAATTTCAATTCATGTGCTAAAATTTATGTGGTTTATAGGTTGATTTCCCTCTTTTTCCTTGTGTGTTTATATTTGATGTTAGTGATACCTTATTGAGAATTATTTGCTTCTGCAGTGGCACCTAAGCATAGTAAAATAGAGGTAGGATCTTTATCCTCAGCCCCATAAAAGTTAGGCAAATCTAAAGTTCCAAGATGTGTTTCGAATGAATTCAATAAGGATTGACCTATGTTCACTCAGTAGGAGTACTTGGCTACTCCTTATATCGACATCGATTTGATGCAAGAGTTATGTATGAAGAATGAGATTGAGTGCTTAATTGAAGGCATTAGCTAGAAGGAATTTATAGAGTGAAGAGAGATTGTCCACCCTATCTTGTAAGGGATTTCTTAACCACAATTAAAATCCATATAGGGAAGGATAGCCATACTGATAAGGGGCATTTCTGTTTCTGGTTCAATGGCTCTTCACACCAAATGAGCTTTAAAAAGTTCTCAACTATTTTGGGTTTTGATCCTCATGCTCTAGGGGAATCGATAATTTAAATAGGTAGAAGGTGTGGAATAGGACATGTGATAAGGAGGAGCCCACAATGTTTGATGCCAGTAATACTAAAGCCAATCATCTGAAGAAATACCCTTTGAGGGTCATGCACAGGTACTTTACATTGGCAATCTTTAGTCACTGCTGAGGGCTTGGCAACATGAATGCAAATGAGGTTACCAGCCAATATATAATTGAGAATGGAATCCACCTTATAGAACTATGTTTATTTTAGGTAAAATTGATGATTTGAGGACTTATAAGAATAGGCTGACCAAAATTACCTTTGGAGGCATGGTCAGCATTTTGGCTAAGGCGATTAAATACACGAGTTTGGAAAAATCTATTGGGAACCCCATTTTCATAGATAAAAAGATGCTAAAGAAGCTGGCCATTCTCATAGATGACCAGTGATTCCAAAAGCAGAGGGATAAAGTGGTGTCTAATCAAGCATCATATAGAGAGGCTGTGAACAAGTAGGCCATAAAGCTTTAATGAGAGGAGGCAGTAGCTATCACCCTTTCATTAGAGCAATACACTGCTATTACTAGTCATTTGGATACAATGATAGAGAGAATGGATGAGATTGTTGTTGCTCTTAGAATGATGTAGTCCTAATTCGATCACCACTTTCCTTCTCCACTTAAACAGGAGTGATGTTTCAGGGATTTTCCTCAACCTCTAAATTTTTGTGAATATTGTATTTGTATTTTGCTGAGGGTAGAAAAAGTCTTAAGTGTGGGGTGAAGGCATTTTATGGAGATGTTTATGAACTTATTTTAGATTTGTTGGATATTTTGCTTGTTTAACTTGAACACCATAGTAGTTTTAACCTCTTTTTAATCATTTTGTTGTTAGTAGTTAGTTTAGTACATTTGAACTTTCTTAATGTTTAGTTATGATGTTTTATGTTTTAAGTTTGTGTTTATGTATCTTTCTTTTATAGCTTTAAATTTATTTTTTTCTTTAGTCTATGTTTATCTTTTTACTTTATAGCTTTTAGTTGTTATTAGTTATTTTGCATCTTTTATTCATTTTATAGCTTTAAATTTTTGTTTTAGTTTATTGTTTCATTTTTTAGGTTGTTATCAATGACTTGAATATTTTAGTTTAGTTTGCCCTTAGTTGTTTCCGTTTCAAACACTCTAAACTTAGTTTGAGAAAAACTTATCTTAGGGCAGTTGAATGATCGGATAGTAGCTAGTTGTTAATTGCTTACCTTTTTTATTTAGGTTTAATTAGATCGATACTAGTAGGTCTCCAAAAAATGTGTACTTTATGACTATTTTTAGAAAAATAAAAAACCAGTGCATGAAGATGATTGAATGGGAATTCTACAATGCTAGAACCTTCCTTATCACCCTTCAAAGCATTCATAGCAATTCAAATATAAAGCTTGGAATGATTTAGGCAGGATTTTATTGTAAGCCTATAAAAGACCTTTAACCTACTCAGTACTAAATTATTTTCCTTGCATAACCCCTTTGAGCCTATTAAGGTATGCTAGATACGTACCAAATTTTTAACTTTTGATACACTTATATAATTGTCCCAACCTTAAAGCCTTTATCTTACCCTTTTAGAATTGGCCACTCTTAGAGTGAGTAAGAGAAAAAATTTTTAGGGACTAAAAGAGAGACAAGTAAAGATGAGGGTCAGATGTTAAGGATAATTTTAGAATTGGATTATCTTAAAAATGTCTAGGATTATTTTCAGAATATAGTTGCATTTAATGGCAATATTAGTAAGCCCCTTTGAAAAAAAAAAGAAAAGAAAAAGAAAGAAAGAAAGAAAGATCGAAGAGAAGAAAAAAAGAATATAGTGAAATAAAATTCTAATATATAACACATAATAAGTGTGAGGTAGCTTACTGAATTAGGAAAAGGAGCTTCAGAGCTCGTAGCTTAATTGAGCAATTATGCTATCAAATGAGCATTTTCTACGTTACCTTTCTCTTAGAAATCTAAATTTTGAGCAATCCCATTCTGCATTCTTGGTAGCCTAGCATTTAACAACTCTTTTGAATTGAGAAAATGGTAAAAAGTAAGCTAAAAATTTTTAGAGAGCAATTAGGGTGAGTAGAGTTATGAATGGTTGTTCTATTTTGCATATCTTATGCTTTTCTTTATTGGCTATATCCCAACCATATTGCAATCCATCTATGACCTAATAAGCTTAGAGTAATTTACAGAGATGACCTTTGGATTCAGATGCTAAAGGAGAGGCTTATGGCATTTTTTAAGTTTCAAGAGCAAAAATGCATGTGCAAAATTTTTCACACATTATTTTCTCGATTGTTGGATTACACTAGAGTTTTAAAATTCAAAAGTTATGCCTAGCGCACACACCAGAAGAATAGCTAGTATGATTTGAGATGAATTCTTTTCGGTTTAGGATGATAGTTAGTGACTTCTACTGTAGTGTTATTTAGCTTTCTTTGAATTTGTGATTTCTATTTCTAGGTTTAGATATGCAAGAATTTGGTTTATTCAGTTGCTTGAGGGTGAGCAAAAGATAAGTGTGGGATAGTTGATAACTCTAATTTAGTGTTTATTTACAGTGTATTTTTATTTGTGTTTATGTTTCATTTTGCTTATTTTTCATGTTTTAGGTGTTAAATTTCTCTTTTTATGCTAAATAGGATTTTATTAAGATTTGTAAAATTTTTGTATGTTTAATGCTGTAATTTTAAATTTTGTGCAAAAAAATTGGTTTACAGTTGGTTGAGACCATTTGTCTTTACCTTATCCATTGCAGAGCTCAGGGATGAGTTTATCCAGAAGGGTATGCACAGTTGAGATTTAAGTGTCTCAGCTATGTGCTATTGATACAATATTTTTTTAACCGATTGGACTTGGTTGAGACCATTTATCTCTATCGTGCCCCTCTATAGACCAATATAAAAGCTGCATTTATCTAGATTTAAATGAGATTTTTTTTAGGTTTTTGAAGTTTAGGGTTTTTCGCTATAGTTTTAGCTCGTAGTTCTTCATACTTTTATGATTTTATACTTAGTTGTCATAGATTTACTAGTAAAAATTACATTTTCAATATAGTTTATTCCAAAAATACAAAAATACATAGCTAAAATTTAGATTATATAGTAAAGTTACAATTTTCAGTCAAGCTTAAATTGGAAAAGAAAAGGAGAAGCCATTGCAACTTCAGATCTACATTCCTAAATGGGTTTAAGAGTTCCTTTTTCATTTTTCCTTGTTCTTTTCATTATGAGTAGTGAGTAGTTCTTTAGTTGTTTGGAGTCTTTGAATCCCCTGAACCATATAAAGATATGAACTTCTTTATTTAAATATATGCTTTAGATGTTTCTTTTTCTTTGTGTTTATCTTGGTATGGATGTTATTCAACTATTTATACTATTAATCTTATTCAAGTTGATGGATTTATACTTGTTTAATAGTTATATCATGTATGCTCTATTTTTCTTCACATATTCTGTAGTATTAATGGCATTTCTGGAATGAAAGGAATTAAATCTAGGGTTTGTGTGTTGTAAAAGTAGAAAAATAAAAGAAAATGAATAGATATTAAAGTAGTAAGCTTTGGAATGGGATACTAGTTCATATCTAGGTCTTGGGATCTGTGTTCATACTGGCTATCGATTTCGCTCCAAAATAAGGAATTAGGTATTTAGATTAGTAGGCTCCAAAATGGGATACTAGAGGTTTATATAGGTTGTCCACATTTAAGATATATTAATGTTATGTTAAAATGAATCTTACATAAGAATAGGGCGGATTAGATTCCCGAACAACGTTTCTAGTCATTGTTAATTTTATCCATTTAATATTTTCTATTTTTATCATTTTATTTAATTCATACTTTGTGTGTAATTGCTTCTATGTTAATCATTAATATTGCAAATTTCACCACACATATAATTCCCATCAATCTATTACTCTTGTGCTCGTTTTATTTCTCTTAAGATCGATATCTTGGGATATTAAAAATACCGCACTTTATTACTTATCGATTCAGTACACTTGCTAATATCCTACCAGGGATTATCATCTCACTCTTCAATAGTAGCTAGAAATATTAGGTGCCATTCAAACCATAGAGGGTGGAATGTCAATTCTTGATGAATTTGGAATCTAATACCAGATGTAATAAAAACCTTAATTTACACAATTAACTTGTACTTTATAGGTGACCCTTTTCATCTAAAAGGCATAAACATAGGACTTCTTTCAAATCTTTGTTGCAAAAAACTCTCTGATTTCAAAACTACAAAAGCACTCTCTTAAGAAGGGTGATGCTTAGGGAAAATTCTAACCAACCTTTTTGGAAAGAAAAATTTCTATCAGGTCTTCTTACACTTTTAGGAGAGAGAGTTTACAACAAAATTAAATAAGCTTTAGAAATAATCGTATTCCTTATAATCAATTAATTTATGGAGAATTAATTAGCTTCACACTAAAAGAAGGTCTGAAAAATATGTCAAGATTTAAAAACTTCAAAAATATTTAAAACGGGAAATGAAGAAAACTAGGCAAGAGTTGGGATCTTTTTACAAATAATTTGAAATCTTTACTAGTAATCCGTCACAAGACTCTAGAGGTTCCTGTTTGAAATCCTATAAAAAAATCCTTACAAAAAACTTTCCTTAAAACACAATAATGAAAACTTGCAAAAAATAAAAGACTTTCAGAAAACACTTCAAACCACAAAACATAAAATAAGTCACTTACTATAATGTGGCAAGCTAGGACATATTTCAAAATATTTTAGAATTAGCAAACAAATTCATGAGTTATAGGTTGAGGAAGAAACAATTCAAAAAAATTAAAGCACTCCTCCTTGAAATTTTTGAAAGTGACACAAAACCTAGATCATCAGAAAATGATAAACCTTTGCAATTGATGAATTGGAAGCCCTTGATCCTCCATTGAGTCAGAAACTAGTTTAAAATTCATAAATGTTTTGATGAAAGGTGAAAAATTTATCCTTGATATTATTAGACATGGGTATTACTCAAAACTTCACAAGGATATTATAGAAAAGCTCTTACTTATAGTCTCACAACAATCTTAGGTACCAAAAAAAAATAAAAATAAAAACTTATATAACTATACAACCATTTCAAGAAAAAAATTAATATTGTAAAACAAGAATGAAAACTCTTAAAGAGAAATAAGAGATTGAATCAAAACTTCTTAAAACTATTCTTTAACAAAATTGCAAAACAAAGTTCTAGTAAAGAAGAGGAAGATAAACAACATGAAAAAAAAGAATATTTAAAAAAATTTCCAGATGATTTCTTATTTGTTTTATAAGCCATTGCTTTAAGAAAATATATTATCAAAATCACTTGTATTTTTTTTAGAAGATTTTAAACTTGACATTGTCATATTTTTATGCATGTGCAAATTTAAATTGTTTAAAAAGTTGTATTATACCAAAAAGATTTTCTAAGAACTCAAATGAAAATCTTGTCATAGCTAACAACTCCAACATGCATATTAAAATAAAAAATAAAGCTTCAATAAAAAATGGAAGTATTTTGATAAAAAAATTCATTTAAGGACTCTTTTCACTAATATGATAACTTTTTATTTTGTCAACTACTATAGTTTTTCTTTCAAAGTAAAAAGAGAAAAAAAAATTGTTTATCCATTCATAGAAAAACCCAAAACAAGGAATTTAAACCTTTTAAGAGCATGTTTTATCTATGAAACTGAATAGAATTATATGATTCAAGAAAATAAGGGTGAGCAAATTTTGATTCAAACAAAAAAATCTAATCGAACCGATCGATTTTTTTAATTTGGTTTGATTTTTCAATTTTTTGGTTTCGATTTTGAATTATAGAAAAATTTGGTTTTTCATTTTGATTCGGTTTTTTAAGGAAAAAAATCACAGGAAAACTGAATCGAACCAAAATTCTATATAATTATATATTTTTTTGGATTTTTTAATTGAATAATTATTTTGTACATGCAAATTATCTTATTATGAGTTGTAAATTATATGATTATATTTATCAATTATTAATATTTATTTTTAGGTGATAATTGGAATTTTGATGATTAAATTGAAAATTGATTAATTAAAAAAATTTATTTAATGGTTTTGTTGTATTATTTATTATATATTTTGGGATTGCATCTTTAATTTGGACTTTTATTTTGTACAATTTAGATATTTTTACTTTAGTATATTAAGATTTATAATTTTTTATATTTTTTAGACATAATTTTTTATTTTTTTAAAAAATAGTTTTAATTTTCGATTTTTCAGTTAATCGAACCAAACCGATCAAAAATTTTGATTTGATTTGAATTCGATTATTCTATAAATTCGGTTGGGTTGATTAAAATCTTAAAAATTTGGTTTTCAATTATTTAGGTTCGATTCGGTTATTGAACTGAATCAACCGTTGCACAGGGCTACATGGAAAATAAAAATATTCATGTTTTCTTAAACAGGATGTATTTGTGGATACCGTGACTTGAGGGAGCCTATATCAAGGTTACCGAATAATGAGAAAATAGTATGTTTTTTATGGAGAAAATGAATCTCGAAGCTCCGACATCTATTTTCACATTTTTCATCAAAACTTTATATTTTTTAAGTGTTTTTTTTGAAAGGTTTTTGATAAAAGAGCATCAAAACCTTGGTTTTGGCTTTTGGCAATGACAGACAGATGTCTGTCATAGTCTGTGGTCATTTTTCTCTAGTCTAGGTTAAATTAGGGGTATTTTTACAAATCTTAGGACATCGTGTAAGGGACGACCATATGTTAGTGACGGGTGCGCTTCTGTGGGATTATTTCCAAATTTTCCACATTTTCTAGTTTTGAAAACAGAGATAAGGATGATTTTATTTTATTTTAAATTTTGGAGGATTTAATCCTTCCATATCTAGAGAATTAGAGTTTGAGTGGATCTCTAACTCTTCTTCAGATATAAAAAGCTAAAATTAGGGTTTTTTTAAAGGGGACACAAAGAATTTGAAAAAAGGAACAGTGTTTGGAGGGAGAGAAACTAATTTGCTTTTTCTTAAAACTAAGGTTTAATACAGATAGTTCATACAAAAAAATCTCTTTATTTTTTAGCACGAAATTCGAGGATTGAAGTGGAGATCAACATTTCTAATCCTGCAGAATCAGAATATCCTGAGGGATGTATTCTAGGTTAAGCTTCCTCTCTCTAGTTCATCATCACAATCATATGAATATGCAAACATGTTTATGATAATGTAATGTATGTTTTTTTATATATGTTTATTCGGTCCATATGAATTTGAGATGCCATAATGATGATTGTTTAATGTCCTAAAATGACATGATAGGGTTTATTTTCCTTTATAAATGTGCATGTGGTTTTTTATGCTAACATTTTGTTTTGTATGATATTTATTGTTATTATTTGATTAAAAACATGTTTTAATTGTCATAGTTATATTTGGCATGTCTTAGAGTCTTAAAATTACATCTAAGGTGTATAATTGGTTTTTATTGATTTTTGGTTTGAAAATTGCTTTATGTGTTTGTTCTCCAGTGATAAACGGGGAAGAAAGTATCACAAATGGCTATCTTTCAATGTGACAGGTGGGATGTTGTGATGCTTTCTCCTCGGCTCGTCCCTCTTCTTGGTTGGGGCATCTTTTGATTTGTTGGGGCATCCGTGGCTAGTATTCCTCTTATTTTTAATATATTTTATTTTTTTATCTTAAATTAAGTCATTTTCTTCGTATTTATTTTTAGTTCCATTTTTGTGCCTTCATGAGTTTTGTTTCTGGTTTGTATTCATACTTTTTATATTTTTGGTATGAGTATTCTATATATTAGTTTAATTTTTTAATATTTATTTCCTTTTAATATGTTAATCAATTAAAATTTTCTCATGTTTTTGTGTGGGCAAATCATTTTATGTATTGTTTGGAGTTCTCAAGGGACGATTATACATCGAGAGTCATGCTCCAATTTGTTTCTTTCATTCTTTCTCTTTTGATTTACATTTAAATTGCCTTTTTATTTAATTTTGCTTTATTTATTTAATTTTGATATTTTTCTTATTTTTGGATGTATTTCTCTTTGGGATGTATAATGTAGTAAAAAAAGGATTTTTTTGGCACGTTAACTTGATTAAATCACTTAAATGGTTTTGTACTTAATTAATTGGATTTTTCTTAATAAAATAGACCAGTGTCTAATTTACCCAGAAATCACACCACAAAAGGAAGCCTATTTTTCTCTAAAATTGAGATTACTCATCGCTTGTTTTCATGAAAATCAAGCAAAGGCTCTCAATCTTTTTTTTTTGTAAAAATCATGTATTAGGGAACCAATGTTCCCAAAAATTAAATTAACTTCCTGTTTTATGTATGCCACTTCATTTTATGTATTATTCTTCTCTTTGAGATAATATTCTTATGTAATAATTTAAGTATGATTTTCTATTTGATTTATCTCTTTCTTCAAATGCTTGGAACATTTATTTAAATTTTTTTCAATGAATTATGTAAGAAGGGAGGTAACAGACTAATAATAAAAACTTGATTATAAGAAAATACCTAACCAAGATGCAAACTAAGAGTGTTATTCCAAACACCATTCTCTGTTTGGACATCAAAAGATTGAGAATCATTTTTCAACTTTCTATTGGGTGCCAACTCCATGGAACCAACCTCTTTGAGCCCACTTTAGAAGCCTTCATAGGTTAACAATAAATTATAGATGGGGCCTAAGCCATTTTTATTGTAAAGTGGTCAATTTATGAGATACTATGAGCCTTATTTCAGTCTTAAACCTTAAAAGTGGGCCTTTGAGAACCCAACTGAATATCGAGCGAGCTCTAATGCATCTAACAGTGGCTACTCCACTGAAGATTAAAGAGACCTTGCACCTAAAAGCATCTTCGTTAAGTTATTTATGCTTAAGTTTTATTATTAATCATATTTTCCTTTCAAAATTGTACTTCTGCATACATGTTAGAGCCTTAGAATTAAGTTATGTATCCTTTTTTAGACCCGGTTCTATCCTAAAATATGCCCTACATCCACTCAATATAGGGAGGTGTCAAGGAGATATACTAGCCCAAGTCTCGCACCAAATGGTATATGAAATGGTGACCTATCGATCATTATGCTCATGATGAGCTAAACCTATTGGCAGGGACCATGCTTGGATAGCCCTAAAGTTTTATCACCTTAACCTTAGTCCATGTAATGATGATAACTACTTTTCCTAGGTTGTATAACCATAATAACTTTTACTTGCTACGTGGGCATTTACTTATAAGTCAAAGGCTGCCATGCCCTGGTGAACCCAACCTGATCCATATGAGTTAGTTAAAATACCTAATGGCTAAAAATCGATATGTTTATGCTTTAAATTAAGAGAGGTTATGCTACCAATTTTCCATCATGCATCATATAAGTCCATTGGGTATCCTATTGACCAATGGACTAAGCCCACATAGGAAAGAGACATCATAACCTCTAGTATGGGACCAATGAGGTTGGAAAGCTTTGTCTATGCTTATGTGTGATTGTGATTGATGTCTAATAAAAGAATTTATTGTATTCATGCATCTTGTACATACTATGTTCATGCATCATTCCTAACATTCGATCCTTACAACCTTCATAGCTTCATTTGGATAGTTTAAAGGGCCAGACAGTTTTCTTATCCAGAGATCTTTGTTTAAGCTACTAGGGTTGAGGTTATAATCAAGTTCAGGGTTTAAATAAGATGTTATTTTAGAGTTGAGTTTAAGCCAGTTGTCAAAAAATAGTTAAGAAATTATGTCAAAAATGGATGATGAGCAATTGAATGAGACTAAAAGAGTTATGGAAGAGGTGATAAGTCTTACATCTTTAAGGGAAAGGTTAGTCGCTTCTGTTTCGGGACCTTTAATGATAAAAGATGAATTAAATTAGAGGTTAAATATGAGATTTTAAGATTTTAAAGAGAGGATGATGGCTATGATTATTGGACTAATGGCTTCTTTAGCATAAACAATAACACTAGAAATCAGCTTACAACACCTGTACATGGGACAACAGAGCTAACACATGTTTGGGATGCTACCACGATTACAATGTATTAAGATCCACCAAGGAGGAAAAAGAGGCATAAGCCAGAGAATGATTATGTCAAAAAAGAGGATGATGATTATGACCCTCCCATCAGGAATTCAATGAATAAAGGTCCTAACATTGAGGACATGACCTTCAAGAAAATGGAAGAAAAGTTAAAGTAATGTCCAGGTTATGATTTACTGAAAGAGAAATGAACCCTAAAGTTAGGGATTTGGATGGAGTTAAGCTGCTACCTTAGAGGTTCAAGATGCTTGACTTGCCTAGATTTAACTATACTTTCAATCCCTTCATTCATGTCAAACAATACAACCTGATTATAAAGGGGATACCTTAACCAAAAAGAAAAAGGTGGAATATTTTTATTCGAGTTTAATAGGTCCCTCGATTGACTGGTATCACAGGGTTAGACAGGTACACCAAAGAAGATTTGGAGTTGTTGATCAAAAATTTCCTCAAGTAGTATGATTATAGTACGAGAATGGAGGTCACTCTAAAAGACCTCTATAGACACTAAAACTAGATCAGCCTTTATCAGGGTTACCTAATAAGGATAATGCTATGTTGGAAATAACCATGAATTAGTAGTGTCTTCTTTTTTCTTTTCCTAACATCCTATATTGATATGAGAAAGTGTTTTCATCAAGGTTTTTAAGGGAAAATCATCCTTTTAAAAGGGGTATATTTTCATTCTTTTGTATTTGGAGGGAAGTAGTTGTGGCTAGGTCCCTCTTACTAACCTAGAAAATGAGTCACAGATTGACTAATAGATTAGGTCCATAACTTATTGCTTGGGTTATAAGCTAAAGCCTTTGGTTATGTTAGAGACTATGCTCTAGAGCCCAAGGGATGTATTTTATATGTATGAATTCGTATTCTTAATAAAAGGCATCATTCATTTTTTAATGCTATGTTTAAATACATGAGTTTGTAAATCTTAAATTAATAAATGAAGTCCTAGATATTATAAATAGTGTAAAGGCAATCATGAAAGTGTTTATGATATGAGATGTCTCTTGCATGCAAATATATTAATATCTAAATATCCCTAAGTATAGAATTAACAAGACAGGACATTGTTAATTCAAATAGACTAGCACATGTTATGCTTCTTGAATGGTTCAAGCAATGGTTCTCATAATTGTGATTATGGAAGATGATCAAAGATAACATGTGGATGCTTGTTAGAAGAACAAGTTCATTGGAGACCTACAAAGAGAATCCTCAAATGGATATTAAATCTATGTCAGTGAGGAATCTCTTCATAGTGGTTGTGCAAGTATCCTAAGACTTGAGATCACCAAAGTTATCTTAAGTAGCAAGTGGTATATTTTGACTCCATAACTGATTACTTCCAACTGTGAGGTGAACGTAGTTAGGAGATTAGGTATATCGTGACCTATTTGAAGATAGTTGAGTGATCGACAAAGGATTCACCATCCCAAATTTATTAAGGGAAGTTATCTTGTATGATTCTATAATTACCTTGTTCAGAGAATCTTTGGCCAGAGTAATATGCCAAGATGGATAGAGATCCATGAAGGGAATTTTGGGAACAATGGATAAATTAATAGAACATACATAATTAGATTTATATGAATTGACAGAAATCCATACTCAGAATCTAATTGAGATAAAAGCGGTGAAAGGAGTAATTGCACTGTAACTGTTTCTATGGAAGAGTATAGTCAAATCACTTAACTTTCCTAATATTTAGGTAGTCATGATGTCTATCTAGAGGCTGCTCATGATTTTTATAATAGTGTATCATAAATATCAATAGGGATTAATAAAATGATTTAAAGAAATTTAAATCAAGTGAGTTTTGAATAGAACTCACAATTACATATTATACTGCCAATATGGACAGGAAACCAATAGGTCACATGCATATAGAGAAAAGGATAAAATGGTAAAATGAAAAGGATAATAATATTTGATAATATTATGGGGAGAGAGAAGTGAATAAGAGAATAATTAATTAAAGATTTTAATTAATTATGATCAAGTAAAATTATTCGCAGAACTTTTTAGAAATGTTCTGTAAAATGGACCTAATTGAAATAATGCATTTCATAATTAATTATTATTTGACTATAAGTGTCATAGGGCTAATATAATAATTAATAGATCCATTGGAGGAATTAAAGAGGCCCAAAGAAGTGAAGTTATCGCAGAAACCCTTTAGAGGAAGGGTTACACGCCAACTACAAAAAGAAGGCCTTAGAGGCATAATTCTTGGACCAAAATAAATTAAATATATTTCATAAGTGTTATGGAGCCTAAATATTTAATTTGGTTGGATTTGGAATTCATTTGGATAATTAAATCCAAGTATATGCACAAAAGGCCTAGTTTGTGGGTTATGTGCATAGTCTTTTATGAAAGGGCTTAAATTGGATTTAATTGAGCCCAAATAAATTATTAATAAATCCAAAAGCCCAATTAATATTTCTCCAGTAATTTTAAAGAGCCCAATCCTATTATGAAGTTGGATTTTTAACCTAACTATAAAAATCCAAAATACAGGATTTTAGGGTTAAGTGTGAACAATTAAGAGAAAACATTTTTCTCTCTTTTCTCTCAACCCTAGTTGTCACTCCCCTTGCTAGCATCTAGGGAATATCGGCTAGCCCTTGTTATTTTCCTTTGTTGGTTCATTTAATCCTTCTCTAGTGTGGATTACTCATTGGAGGTGTTCGATTTTGGACACTATGGTTTGCAACAACTTGGTGAGAAGAAAAATCAAATGTACAACAAAAATCAAAGGTGATTTTTCTTATTCTCATTAATATGTATATTGTAAATTCATGGCAAGATCAGATCTATTGGTTAAAAATTTTAAATTTGGCTTATGTATGAGATGCATGTAACTGATAATCCCTAACAGGTTACTTCCTACTTTGGCCCATTACTCCCCAACGAGTCATGATCCAGAGTCTATAACTCACAAATGAGTCACGAACTCAGTCCACGACTCACCATTTTTAATCTTGATTGGGAGGTCTAGGCCCCACCAAATGAATATGTGAGTTAAGGTTTATGACTTGGTACTTACGGACTCAATCCGTGATATAGTGTTTTCCAGCAAAAATCATCGGCTCTTTTTCTATGAAGTAGAGGATATTTTTTCAACAAAAATATATGTTTTTCTTTGATCTTAATCCAAATTTAATTAAGAAAGAATGGGATATTTTCTTGGGATTAAAGAGACCAATTAACACAAAAGAAACTAATAAGAGAGAGAAAAAAGAGGGTGGTTTTTGAAGAAAAACACTAGTTTTGAAAGAAAAAAAGGAGGAAAAACTTAAGTTTTGGAAAAAATAATACAGGAAGTTTCACATAGAAGGAAGGGAAAAGAGGAACCAAAAGGCTATTTCACTGGCTTTAATTCATAGCAAAAAAAAAAACTAAAGGTAATGTAAAGGGGTTATCCTTTGTCAAATTATTTAAAGTTTTTTGGTTTATTTTAAGCTTCAAAGCCCTGTATCTTGTGTTCTTCCATGGAAGTAACTTGTGCAAATTGATTCTTATTGATGTGATGTTTACTATTATTTAATTAGTGTTTTTGTGTGTATTCTTATGAATTATGCATGAGTTTATTTTTATTTTGTAGATTTGCTTAAGCTTTGTATCTTCCATAGCCATTTCTTCTCTCTCTATAATTTAACATTCTCTCACTTGATCAATTTATGCAATTTGTTTTTATTATATTTTGATCTTGGTTTAAGTCTTGTATTTTGATTTAATAGGGTTTGAAATTTTAGACCTTTGAGTAGTGCTCATAGCATCATTCCAGTGCTATTCGATAACTCCGAGTTAACTCACGAACTTGGTCCATGACTTGCTCACAAGGATGGGTCCATGACTCATCCAGGAGTTAGTTGTGACTTACTAGAAGAGGTGTAATGCACCCTAATTAGCCCGTGATTCAGTCCTCCTTGGCTCATGACTAACTTGAGTCCATAAGTGGGTCCAGGACTTACTACTAGTTAGGGTTTCCATGTTATTTTCTTTTCTTCCTTCTTGTTATTTGCCATGAGAGACCTTTTTTACTTGTTATTCCCTATGATTACGTATGTTCTTTCTTAATAAGTAACTAGCAACTTGTTCCCTTTTAGGGGGATATCTTTATCCATTTAATTTGCTTTGTCTAATCAATTCACTGCTGTATTTTCTCGGAGGCATGAACCCTCGAAATTATTTGGAGGATATGGGTAAAGCAAGATAGGCCCGGAAGTCCACATTCCAATATTTTTTATTCAAACATTAAATTTATTTCAATTATCTATATATTTTGGCCTATATTATTATTATTTGCTTACATGTAATAATTTAGTAAAAAAGGGCATTTTGGCACAAAATTAAAGGAAACCACATCAACTTATAATTTTTATATGATTAATAGAATTTATTAATAAAGTGGACCAATTTCCTATTTTGTTACTCCAAGTATACTGAAAAAGAATTTTCTGAATTATGCATGGGAAACCAATATTTAAAGATTAAATGAATGCCTCGATTTATGTATGTTCATACTTTTATATATCTTAGTTTATGTATTTTTCCCTGACATGAATTAAAAATGTTTTCATTCAAAGCTATAAAAAGCAAATAATTTAGTCCTGATTCTCACATGGCAGGACCAATGTCCCTAAACACATGTAATTTATGTTTGAATTCTATCGATTTCTATATGATAACATGTTTATTTATTTATTTTGTTGTAATTCTTGCAATGCATGGGAAAAATGGTTAGCATAATTAGGAATGAGCAAATATTTATGTTAACCATTAACCAAATAATGCAAGTAGGAATAGGACCGATCTCTCTCTGATTTCGGTGTCACAAGGTATAAAAAATTACTTTTTTAATATTTTATTGGGTGGTAATTCCTAAATTTATGCCTTGTGATGCTCAGCAGATGCCTCATAAATTGGTCGTTAGCAAATGAGTGAGGATACCTCGATGCTATCTCATCCTTTTAGGAATTCAAGGCATCGCGTATCGGGTTGAATCCTTGTTCGTTGTAAAGTGATTGATTTTCATGAGTTAAATATTGGGAATTATCGGTTACATACATCACATGTATACACGAAATTTAAAAATTTTAACCGATAGATCTGATCTTGCCATGAATTTACAATATAAATATTAATGAGAATAAGAAAAATCACTTTTGATTTTTGTTGAATAGTTGATTTTCCTTCTCACAGGGTTGTCGCAAACCATGGTGTCCAAAATTGAGCACCTCCAATTAATAATCCACACTAGAAAAGGATTGAATGAACCAAGAATGATGGAACACAAGGGCTGGCTGAATTCCCCTTGATGCTAGCAAGGGAGTGGCAGCTAGGGTTTTTCAAAGAGAGAATTTCTTTTCTCTTAATGTTCACTTAACCCTAAAATCCCCATCACTTGAATTTTTATAGTTAGGTTAAAAACCCAACTTCATAATGGGATTGGGCTCTTTAAAATTACTGGAGAAATATTAAATGAGCTTCTAAAATTATTAATAAATTATTTGGGCTCAATTAAATCCAATTTAAATCTTTTCACAAAAGACTATGCACAAAACCCACAAACTAGGCCCTTTCTGCATACACTTGGATTTCATCACCCAAATTAATTCCAAATCCATCATAATTGAATATGTAGGCTCCATAACACTTATGAAATATATTTAACTTATTTTGGTCCAAGAATTAGGCCTCTAAGGCCTTCTATATGGGTTTGGCATGTAACCCTTCCTCTAAAAGGTTTTTGCGCCAAAACCAATTCTTTGGGCCTCTTTTAATTTCTCCAATGGATCTATTAATTATTATATCAGCCCTATAATACTTATAGTCCAATAATAATTAATTATGAAATACAATATTTCAATTAAGTCTATTTTGCAGAATATTTTTAAAAAGTTATGCGAACAATTCTACTTTATCATAATTAATTAAATTCTTTAATAAATTATTCTCTTATTCATTTCTCTTTTCCATAATAATATAAAAAATAATTATCCTTGTCATTTTACCATTTTATCCTTTACTCTATATGAGTGTGACCTATTGGGTTCCTGTCCATATTGGCAGTATAATATGTAATTATAAGTTCTATTCAAAACTCACATGATTTAAACTTCTTTAAATCATTTTATCAATCCCTATTGATATTTATGATACACTATTATACAAGTCATAATCAGCCTCTAGCTAGGCATCATGACTACACAAATGTCAAGAAAGTCAAGTGGTTTGACTATACCCTTCCATAAAATCAATTACCGTGCAATTACTCCTTTCATCACTCTTATCTCTGTAAGATTTTGAGTATGGATTTCTATCAACTCATATAAATCTAATTATGTATGTTCTATTAATTTAATCATTGTTCTTAAAATGCCCTTCATGGATCCTTATCCATCTTGGCATATTACTCTGGCCAAAGATTCTCTGAATAAGGCAATTATAGAATCATATGAGATAACTTCCCTTAATAAATCTAGGATGGTGAATCCTTTGTCAATCACTGAACTATCTTCAAGTAGGTCATGATATACCTAACCTCCTAACTATGTTCAGCCCCAGTTAGAAGTAATTAGTTATAGAGTTAAAATATATCACTTGCTACTTAAGATAACCTCGGTGATCTCAAGTCTAAGGATACTTTCACAACCACTATGAAAAGATTCCTCACTGACATTGATTTAATATCCATGTGAGGATTCTCTTTACAGGTCTCCAATGAACTTGTTCTTCTAACAAGCATCCACATGTTAGCTTTGATCATCTTCCATAATCACAGTTATGACAACCACTGCTTGAACTATTCAAGAAGCATAACATGTGCTAGTCTGTCCGAATTAACAATGTCCTATCTTGTTAATTCTATGACTAAGGATATTTAGATATTATTACATTTGCATGCAATAGACATCTCACATCATGAACACTTTCATGATTGCCTTTGCATTGCGTTTATAATATCTAGGACTTCATTTATTAATTCAAGATTTACAAACTTATGTATTTAAACATAGCATTAATAAATGAATGATGCCTTTTATTAAGAATATGAGTTCATATATATGAAATACATCCCCATTACATGGGCTATGGTGCATACTCTTTAACAATCTCCCACTTGCACTAGAGCCAATTACTCATATGTCTTAAACCCATGTTATTTATATGGTGATCTTGGTTTATCTGGGAAAGTGCTTTAGTGAGGGGATCCACCACATTATCATATGTGGGGACCCTTTCTATTTTCACATCATTTATAGCTACTATTTCCCTTATGAGATGGTAGCATCTGAGAACATGCTTGGATCGCTGATGAGACAGTGGTTCCTTTGCTTACGCAATGGCTCCATTGTTGTTACAATATAAAGGAATTGGATCAATAATGCTAAGCACCACTCCTAGTTCATATATAAACTTTTTGATCTAGACTGCTTCTATGGCTGCTTCCAAAGTAGCAATGTACTCAGCTTCTGTTATGGAATCAATAGTTGTTTCTTGTTTGGAACTCTTTCATCTAACTGTCCCTCCTCCCATTATGAACACAAAACTAGACTTTGATTTACAATCATCTTTGTCAGATTTGAAGCTGGCATCTGTATACCCATTTACTTCCAAACTACCCTCCCTATATACCAAGAATATATCCTTAGTCCTTCTTAAGTAATTAAGGATATTCTTGACAACTATCCAATGCTCCTCTCCAAAATTGGATTGGAATCTGCTTATGACACTTAAAGCAAATGCTACATTTGGATGTGTATATAACATAACATACATGATAGAACCAATTGCAGATGCATATGGTATTCTATTCATGCTCTCTCTATCCTCTAGTGTCTGCGAACACATAGACTTAGAAAGGTGTTTCCCATGCACCATGGGTATAAACCCTTTCTTAGAGAGATCCATATTGAACCTCTTCAATAATTTATCTATATATGTACTTTGAAAAAAACCTAGCAACCTATTGGATCTATCTCTATAAATCCTTATTCTCGGAATATAGGATGCTTCTCCAAGGTCTTTCATGGTGAATTGCTTGGATAACCATATTTTAACAGATTAGAGAAGAGAAATGTATTTTCCCATGATTAATATGTCATCCACATATAGAACTAGGAAGATAGTGCACTCCTACTAACCCTTTTATACACACAAGGTTTATCTTCATTCTGTAAGAAACCAAACTATTTGATTGTCTCATTAAATCGTATGTTCTAGCTCCTAGAGGCTTGCTTCAATCCATAAATGGATCTTTGAAGCTTGCATAACTTTTTTCCATCTCCTGATGTGAACCCTTCTGGTTGTGTCATATACACATCCTCAGTCAGATTTCCATTTTGGAAAGCTGAATTCACATCCATTTGCCAAATCTCATAATCATAATGAGCTGCAATGGCTAAAAGTATTCTTATAGCCTTAAGCATCGCTACAAGAGAAAAGGTTTCATCATAGTCACTACCTTCTTTTTGATGATAGCCTTTTCCTACTACGTGAGCTTTATAGGTAACTATATTACCTTCCATGTCGGTCTTCTTTTTGAAGACCTATTTGCGCCCTATGGGTTTTATCCCTTTAGTTGGTTGAGTTAAAATCCATACTTTGTTCTCATACATGGAGTCCATTTTAGACTACATAGCCTTAAGCCATAAATCACATTCTGAACTGTTCAAAACTTCTTGATAGCTTGTAGGCTCATTGTCCTCTACTACATTATGCCTCTATCTGAATCAATGTGAAATCCATATCTCATAGGGATAGAACACATCCTAGTAGATCTTCTAGGATTTTGTGTATAATTAGGTTCAATTGTAATCTCATCATTATGAAATTCAATCTCGGGTTTAATCAGTTGATCTACTTCTACTTGTGGGTTTTGAACTTCACCAAGTTCAATTTTACTCCCACTATCCACTCGTAGGACAAATTCTCTTTCCAAGAAGACAACATGCCTTGAAACAAACACCTTTTTTTCTAAGGGATGATAGAATAATATCCAAATGTTTCTTTTGGATATCCCACAAATAAACATTTGTCAGACTTAACATCTAGTTTGTCTGACATTGTCCTCTTCACATAAGCAGGACAACCCCATACTTTCAAATGAGAAAGTGTGGGCTTGTTATTCCATATCTCATATGGAGTAACATCAATCGATTTACTAGGAACTCTGTTTAACACATAAACAATAGTTTCTAATGCATATCCCCAAAAGGACTTAGGCAAGTCTGCTTGGCTCATCATGGATCGAACCATATCTAATAGTGTTCGTTTCTCCTTTCAAATACACCATTATGTTGTGGTGTATATGGTGGAGTCCATTGAGATAAAATCCCATTATCTCTAAGATAATCTTGAAATTCTTGACTTAAGTACTCTCCACCTCAATCTGATCTAAGTGTCTTAATACTCTTGCCAAGTTGCTTTTCTACTTCATTTCTGAATTCTTTGAACTTTTCAAATGCTTCTGATTTATATTTTATTAGATAGATATATCCAAACCTGGAATAATTATCTATGAAAGTAATGAAGTAGGAGTAACCTCCTCTAGCATGTGTAGTCATTAGACTACATACATCTAAATGTATTAAGTCCAAAACCATTTTAGCTCTCTCTCCTTTACCAATAAAGAGAGCTTTTGTCATTTTTCCTAATAAATAAGATTCACATGTATCAAATGATTCATAATCAAATGACCCTAATGCACATGATTTGTGTAATTTGGTCATGTGTTTCTCATTTATATGGCCTAAACGACAATGCCATAAATATGAGGTTTTTAGATTATTTTGTTTCATTCTCTTGGTATCCACATTATGCACTTCGTTAATTAAATCAAGAACAAATATACCATTTTCAATGATAGCTTTAGCATAAAACATATTGTTCTTAAAAATGTAACAATATTTGTCTTTTAAAGAAATATCATAATCGTTCAATAAACAATTGAAATAAATAATACTTTTGGATAAAGCTAGAACATAATAACAATTATTTAATTTCAGTATTAATCCACTTGGAAGAGGCAAATGATAAGTCCCCACAACTGTTGTAGAGATGTTTTTTCCATTAGCTGACTGTAGACATATTTCTGCCTTTCTAACTCTTCTACTGCTTTTAAGGCCCTGTAGATCATTACACAAATGAGATCCACATTTGATATCTAATACTCCATATTATTTAGAAGCAATAGAATAAGTATTAATTTCAATCATATGAATACTTGAAGTAGAAGCATTAGCTTGCTTCTTCTCATTGAGAGAATCTAGACAGGCCTTGAAGTTACGCTTCCAATGACCATCTTTTTCACAATGGAAGCAAGTTCCTTTGGGATTCTCTTTCTTGGCAACCTTCTTCTTAGAAACCCCACCATTATTTGGCTGTGCCTTGGTCATCATCTTCTTCTTCTGCTTCATGCCTTTAGCAGAAGTGACAACCATGACACCTTTTAAATCCTTTTTGAAGGATCCATCAGTTGTTTTAAGCATGTTGATTAACTCAGGAATGGTTACTTGGATCTTGTTCATGTTGAAGTTAAGCATGAAAGGTGCATAACTTGGAGCCAACGAGTACAAGATTAAATCTATGTATAGATCATTATCCATTACATAGCCAAGTCTACTCAAATGCTCAATATACCCATACATCTTTAATGCATGAGTAGCAGCCGAAGTTCCTTCCACCATTTTGCAGCTAAATAGAGCTCGAACAATCTCATATTGCTCAATTCTAGCCTAAGAAGAATAAAGCTCATCTAGATGCAAAATGATGGTTCTAGCATCCATCATCTCATATTGCTTCTGAAGCTCTGAAGACAAAGCACTCAGCATCATACATGCCGCTGCTTCACTATCCTCCATATATTTTCGATAAGTGCCCTTGATCTCATCAATGACATCATCCGATGGAAGTGGTGGTGGATCTTTATCTAAGACATAATGCTCTTTTCAGCTCTGAGAAATAATTCTCACTTGTCTGATCTAGTCAGAATAGTTGCTGCCAACTAGCTTGTTATCTAAGATTGATTGTATGTTAATGTTCGATGTGCTCATGATGATGACCTAGATGTGAAAAGAAAACATATGAGAGTATGTTCATATATATGTATGCATTAATTAGGTCTTTAATTAATCCATTTACTCCCATTATTTTATTGCGAATTAATATCCCTCACTATTTAATCCAAGAAAGCCAGATGGTTTTCTTAGTAGGCCAATATCTAATCCTTGATATGTAATTTGACCTTGACTGTGGTCAACAAACCAAACTCCTTACCCTTGAAAGCTCGGTATCTCTATACCAATTGTGTCTCCACACAACTATTGGATCATTAGATTATCAACTCTTGATACATACATATCATATATGCATTCCCTAATCTTGCCTCTAGAACCATTAGCCTTGACTGTGGTTAACAAGCTAATGGGCTAGCTAAGATGATCCATTTAATTAGATTCAAACATATTTAATATAATGTGATCTTGACTATGGTTAACAACCCACACTATAAAGAACTCTGATTCTCCTCAAATTAATGGAAGGCTTATATACCTTAGTATTAGTTTAAGGGATTTTAGTTAATTAAGTCTCATCATACATTGTTGGCATACATTGGTATGTATCCTATATCTATCACATAAATATAAGCATACAAATATGGTATAGTTATAGACTTTACTACATTGATCTCCTCGAGCCAAAAGGTAAATTAAAAGGTCAAACCTAGGTAATATGTATGATTCAAACAAGAAAAATAATTACATTATCTTCAATCTTGTTGGATCTCAATCCGCCCCATCTTGCTCCTTGATAGTGGTCTCCATTTCTATCTCTAATTCTAATTTAATTAATATAATTACATATTACAATTTGAAAAAGAAACACAAACCAAAAACAAGTGGTCAGAACATGAAAGTCTCCATTGGGTCAAAACATGCATTATGCTCAATCACATTGGGTCTTTGTCCATAACTATCTTTCATGCCAATCATACACCCTTATATGTATTTCTAATGCATAAAGTAAAACCATACAATGGAATACACACTATGTTTCAACTGTTGAAACTTACTTTTGAGTTATTTTAATAATGTGATCAAATTAGGAAACTTTTTCCATTTTGAAAACTTTCATTTTAGGAAACCCTTTTACATGCATGTGTTCTTGCCTTAATTATCAATCCAATTGATTATTAATTAATTATTAATTGATTATTTAATTAATTAATCATATTAAATAATTAAAGAATCAATTTTGGGCTTAAAACAAAGGGTAGGTTGAAACCCACAAATTTAAACCCTAAAATGTGTTCACACACAAACTAGTTTTATGTCTTTCGGACCATTTGGGCCTTTTGGAATGAGCTAAGCCCACTCCAGCCCATAAAAACCATTAATAAACTTAATTAAAATCTATTATATTTAATTTAAATCAGTTTCTTGGGTCCACCAAGTCATTCACTAATTTAAATCAAGTTTGTAAACATAATTAAGCCCATTAAGTGGTTCTAATGAATTAAAATTAATCCAATTAATTCAAGGCCTATTTTAATTAATCCAATTAATTAAATATACATTAATATATCAGATATATCAAATTTATAATATTAAAAATCGTTCTAAACATAAACTCACCAAGAACACACAAAGAACACCAATTTATCAAACTTTTCGATTAAACTAATTTTCATGCAAAACTTGTTCGATTTTAATTTTGTTTGATCCTATAGCTTAATATCACATATTAAACACATAAATTATCATCAAAATAATTTTAAAGTGGATCAATAAAAAATTAATTTAGAACAACCCCTAAACTTTATTGAAAAATAAAAACTCCACACTCCAAAAACAATTATTCTTTTCTCAAAAGAATCGTTTTTATTTTTAATTTTATATATTTGATCACATACATCTAGAAATTAATATTTCTTATTCATGAACAATCAAATATGATATTTTAAATTTCATGAAATAAATAACTCAAAAATAAAAAGAAAAACTATTACGCTAATAATATATAATTGTAGATTCATGGCAAAATCGTGGCTCCGATACCATGTTAGGAATTATCGGTTACATGTATCACATGCATAAGAAAAATTTAAAATTTTTAACCAACAGATTTGATCTTACCATGAATTTACAATATAAATATTAATGAGAATAAGAAAAATCACATTTGATTTTTATTGAACATTTGATTTTCCTTCTCACCGGATTGTCGTAAACCACAGTGTCCAAAATTGAACACCTCCAATTAATAATCCACACTAGAGAATAATTGAATGAACCAAGAATGATGGAACACAAGGGATGGCCGAATTTCCCTTGATGCCAGCAAGGAAGTGGCGGCTAGGATTTTTCAAAGAGAGAATTTCTTTACTCTTAATGTTCACTTAACCTTAAAATCCCTATCACTTGGATTTTTATAGTTAGGTTAAAAATCCAAATTCATAATGGGATTGGACTCTTTAAAATTACTAGAAATATTAAATGGGCTTATGAAATTATTAATAATTTATTTGGGCTCAATTAAATCCAATTTAAATCTTTTCACAAAAGACTATGCACAAAACCCACAAACTAGGTCCTTTGTTCATACACTTGGATTTAATCACCCAAATTAATTCCAAATCCATCTAAATTAAATATGTAGGCTTCATAACACTTATGAAATATATTTAATTTGTTTTAGTCCAAGAATTATGCTACTAAGGCCTTCTATATGGGTTTGGCGTGTAACCCTTCCTCTAGAGGGTTTTTGTGCCAAAACCAATTCTTTGGGCCTCTTTTAATTTCTCCAATGGATCTATTAATTATTACATAAGCCCTATAACACTTATAGTCCAATAATAATTAATTATGAAATACAATATTTCAATTAAGTCCATTTTGCAGAACATTTCTAAAAAGTTCTGCGAACAATTCTAATTGATCATAATTAATTAAACTCTTTAATTAATTATTCTCTTATTCATTTCTCTCTTCCATAATAATATCAAATATTATTATCCTTGTCATTTTACCATTCTATCCTTTACTCTATATGTGTGTGACCTATTGGGTTTCTATCCATATTGGCAGTATAATATGTAATTATGAGTTATATTCAAAACTCACATGATTTAAACTTCTCTAAATAATTTTATCAATCCATATTGATATTTATGATACACTATTATACAAGTCATGAGCGGCCTCTAGCTAGGTATCATGACTACCCAAATGTCAAAAAATTCAAGTGGTTTGACTATATCCTTCCATAGAATCAGTTACCATACAATTACTCCTTTCACCACTCTTATCTCTGTAAGGTTCTGAGTATGGATTTCTATCAACTCATATAAATATAATTTTGTATGTTCTATTAATTTAACCATTGTTCCCAAAATGCCCTTCATGGATCCCTATCCATCTTGGCATATTACTCTGGCTAGAGATTCTCTGAATAAGGCAATTATAAAATCATATGAGATAACTTCCCTTAATAAATCTAGGATGGTGAATCCTTTGTCAATCACTCAACTATCTTCAAATAGGTCATGATATACCCAACCTCCTAACTATGTTCACCCCCAATTGGAATTAATGAGTTATAGAGTCAAAGTATATCACTTGTTACTTAAGATAACCTTCATGATCTCAAGTCTAAGAATACTTGCATAACTGGTATGAAGAGATTCCTCACTGATATAGATTTAATATCCATGTGAGGATTCTCTTTGCAGGTCTCTAATGAACTTGTTCTTTTAACAAGCATCCGCATGTTAGCTTTGATCATCTTTCATAATCACAGTTATGTGAACCACTGCTTGAACTATTTGAGAAGCATAACATGTGCTAGTCTGATCGAATTAATAATGTCCTATCTTGTTAATTCTTTGACTAGGGATATTTAGATATTATCACATTTGCATGCAATAGACATCTCACATCATGAACACTTTCATGATTGCCTTTGCACTATGTTTATATTATCTAGGACTTCATTTATTAATTTAAGATTTACAAACTAATGTATTTAAACATAGCATTAATAAATGAATGATGCCTTTTATTAAGAATATGATTTCATACATATGAAATACATTCCCATTACATGGGCTCTAGGGCATACTCTCTAACATTAAAAGGACCTTGATTAAGTCTCAAGTCCTAAAGGTAGGCTTTCGAGAGTAAACAAAATGCTTATAGGGTTCAGTGCGCGTCACAATGGCAACTCTACTGTGGAGAGTTTGAGATTTCACTTTAAAAGTGATTTGGTTAACGTAATATAAATACTTGCTTTATGTCTGATTGTGCTAATTCTTTTCTAACTTAGGTTGCATTAGAAACATGTTATGGCCTTAGAATAAGGTTTGACATCCCTATTTGACCAATGGTGTAATCCCGAAAAGTGACCTTATGTTCACCCAATGTGGGGAAGTGTTAGGATTGACCACCAGCCTAAGCTTTATACTTATTTAGTCTATTAAATGGTGACTTAGCCGGTCATTATGCTCATAATGAGCTAGACCCCATTGGCAGGGACCATTCTTAGGTAGCCTTAAAGCTGTATCACCACACTGAAGCCCTATTTAATGGTGTAGATACTTTCCTTAAGTGATATGTACCCTAATACATTGCTTGTTATTTGGATACCTATATACCTAGTTGAATTTTAAGAAATCAAGATTGATGTTATCAAAGGCTATCATACCCCAATGCACCTATTTTGTTTTGCTTGAATGATTAAAGTACATAGTAATCAACATTGCATTTTCCTATATTTAAATTAAGAGAGGTTATGTTGTTAGTTTCTTACTGTATACCATAAGCTTTCATTGGATTTCTTATTAATCCATGAACTAATCCTGCCTAGGAAAAAATTGAATGACCTCCAATATGGGAGGAATAAGGTTGGAAGGTTTGTTTGATTTGCACATGTGTTTTGTAAATGATATATAACATGCCCATGCATTTCATGCATAACCATGCATCACACTAACCATTTTTTAGCCACTACATAATCACCTATATGGCTTGAGAATTTGGCTTACTAGGGAAGATGGGTGTCACCTGGATAAGTTTTGAACCTCAGTTTCTTTAGGACTTCACTCAAAGAGAGGCTATTGTAGCTCTGCTCGATGTGTATTGGCAGTGGGAAATCCTTTTTAAAGTATTGAAAAATTGTACCCTTGATTAAAAGTCAGTAGCTACATTCACTATAGAGTCAATAAGTTGGTTTAAAAGTTCATACGAGCATCTGGTCAGGGGCTCTTTGTTAGGGTAGTTAGAAGCAGCATCCAAGATAGATATAGGTTTTGTTGAAATCTTTGAAATAGCATATGATAGAGTAGATATGATAGATTCAACATGAGGTAAACCTATTGAGAGTAAGTAATTGGATAAAAGGATGGATAAGTTCGAAAGAAGAATAACGTTCATAATGATGGATATAATGAATTCCATGGTACAGCTTACTGGCTAGCCATTTATGGCAACTGTTATGGTCCATGAAGAGCTTACAATTGTTGGAGGTCTTATGGTCATCACTTAAGTGTGTTATTCTTCAATAGTAGAATCGATAGAAGCTGGATCGAGGGTTTAACTTATGGAGCAGCAAAAGGATAAGGGTGTTATCCCCTAGGAAGACTTTATTCATGAGAAAAAGGAAGAACCACCTGTGTTATAGGCTCAAAAGGGAAAATAACCTAGAGTGGAAGATTTTATTATTAAAAAGATAGAGGAGAAGATAGAAATAATGGCTCGGGTATTGTCAGCAGGAAAAGGAGTTAACCCAGAAGATAGAGATTTAGAAAGTGAGGATGTGCTCCCTCAAAGGTTCAAAATTCCTGACCTACCTAAGTTTAATGGCACATTTGACCCATTTGCTCACATTAAGCTATACACCTTGGCTATAAAGGGTACCACTCTTACCAAAAGGCAAAAGGTTGAATACTTCAGCCTTAGTCTTACTGGTCCTGCTATTGATTGGTACTATGATCTGTATAGGCATACGAAGGAGGATTGGGATAGACTGACAAAGGAGTTTCTAAGGTAGTATCACTGTAGAATAAAATTATAGGTTACTCTGAAAGATCTTGAGCTATTACAATAGAAATTAGATGAATCTTTTCATGAATACCTTACAGGATAGAGGCATCGAGTCATGAAAATGAAAAAAAAAAGCCTTATATTCCTGATCAAATTAGACTTTTTATTTGAAATGTTAGCCTTTATTTAAAGGAAGATTTGAAGATGAAAGGGTTGAAGGATTAGGATTCCCTCAAAGATATTGCCTTTGAAGCTGAAGGGTAGTACCTAGCCAAGAAAGTGAGTTCCACAAGTAATGGCAGTTTTGGTGCTGGCCATCGAGGATAAGAAACTACAGTTGGAAAGACTAATGGCACTACTTTTACTATAAGAAAAATTGATGAAGTATCAGCTATCGAAGCCACTAAGAGGTACTATTCTAATATAGATAGGTTTTTGTCCTGGGCATTAGATCGATTAATAAAGGAAGGGATGCTACAGCCTCTGCTGGCCAGACCAGCCCGAAACCAAAGCCAGCCCAATCATTAAGTTGATTAATATTATACATTTCACCAACATACAAGTCATCTTATAAACCATTACAAAACCCTAAGGGATAAGATATAAGATCTCATTGACAGTAAATAGATCATTGATCCAGAGAAAGGGGAAAAGAGAAAAAGGAATTACAATACAGTTCAACCCTTTGTGTCTATGATTGGGTCAAATTTTTCGGAATGTCAGGTTTTGTGTGACTTATATGGTAATGAGTATTTGGTTATCGTTCATCCTGAATAGGTTAATATAGAGGAATAGCTCAGGTTAGAGGTAGCATGGTCAACTATTGGGAATTGTCTGATGAAGAAAAAGGTTGTATTGGCCCCTTGGATTTATGGGATTCAGAAAATGAGGGAGATGTACAAAAGGTAAATTTGATTACTCGTGGTGGTCAAGTAGTACCAGAGGTGGAGAGACCAATGGATCCTCAACCATCACTTACAGATAAGGATCAGAAAGAAGATCAAATTCTCAAGTAGTTGAAGAAGACCCCACCTTAGATTTTTGTACGAATCTGCTTAGGCAGTTACTTTCTTATATATAAAAAGTATGGAGGCCCTGTGGAGTCTATTGTTGTCGCTACTATCTTGCCTTCAAAATTACTTGATTTGGTAAGGGAAAATGCTGTAGAAAACATTGTATATACTAATAGGGATCTACCTATAGAAGGTTGTGAGCATAACCATCCTTCGGTTGATGGCAAACACACTACTTGTGTAATGGTGGATGATGGGTCTTTAATTAATGTGTGTCCATTGGTAGCATTCCCTACCTATAGACTGAATGAGTCAATGCTAAATAAGTTTGACCTTATGGTCATAGCCTATGATAACTCCCATAGGCCGACAGCAAGTGCTTTAAAAATTGATGCTCAGATGGGAGAAATCAATGCTAAGGCAAAGTTTGTTGTGTTGTCAATACTTGTAAACTTTCTATATTACAGGGGATGCCTTGGTTTCATATGTTAAGAAGAGTTTCATCCACTATTCACCAGCTGATCAAGATTCCTTATGAAGGTAAGGTAGTCACCATAAAGGCTGCCAAGAAGAATCATATTTCTATGTTGGGAATAGCCAATCAGCCCTTCAGTGGGTTCCATATAGCAGCTATCGATGCAGATGATGAAGGTGAGCAAGACTCTACTCCACAGGTAGTGAATATGATGAGAAGAATGAATTTCTTAATTGGAGCAGGTTCGGGTAAGACTTCTCGAGGTCCCTCTAAAGCCATCACTACTACAAGTCAAACCACTTGAGGAGGATTGGGTTATAGAGGGCCCAATGAGAAGAAAAGGGTCTGGTAATGGTAGAAGGTATACCATATATTCTAGATAGCTTTATGCTCGCATCGGCTTCACTCTAGTATTATGGTGAGATTGAGCCTATGATAATTGGGGATGAAATTGTTCCAAGTTTTGAAGTATTTAATGATGTTTTTGCCTAGGTCAGTGGAACCATCAAGCCTGCTAAAGGATTTTAGGATGAGGAGATCATGATTAAGCTATCCAACTGGGATAAAATTCCTGAAGAGATTGTAACTTCAGAATTGCTATCTTCTAAACTCAAAGATAAATAAAATGTGGAGTTTGAGATCCTTGTGCCTGAGATAAATGAGGGTACTAAGGAATCTAACACTAAAGCTAATTGAGAAGTTTTGGTAGATGCAGATAATAGAGCAAGCTCATCTGAGGCATCAAAGTGACCAGGTGTAGATGAAGATGCTTTTGTAGATACACTTTTTGTACCTGAATATTTTAACAATGATGTATGTGACTCTACTTATATAAATAATATGAATGACTTTTCTTACTTGTGTGATGTTTCATGTGATTTCATTTTGCATGATCATGATCATAAAGCATCTATATTTAATAGGAGTTTAACAAGTACTACTCCATTTAATCTTCGTACTCTTGAAAATCCAAAATAAATTTTGATAGCATCTGATATCAGTCCTGAGGAGATAAAAGAATTTAAGAGAATGTTAAAAATTATGAACGAGTATTTGTTTGGACTTATAAAGATATACCAAGAATTAATTATGCAATCCCCGAGCATGCCATTCCCATTTCTCTTGGGTATAAACTTGTCAAATAGAAGCTTCAAAGGCTTAGGCTAGAATGGGCAAAAAAGGTTAAAGAGGCTATACAGAAGCAGATAAAGGGCAAGTTCCTTATGGAGATTCAGTACCCTATTTGATTGGCAAATGTGGTTCCCATAGCTAAGAAAAATGGAACAGTTTGAGTTTGTGTGGATTACAGAGACCTAAATAAGGTATGTCTGAAGGATAATTTCCCACTCCCTCACATAAATGTCCCTGATAGATAGTGCAGCTAGTTGTGAGATGTACAATTTTAGCAATGGGTATGTTGGATATAATCAAACTTTAAATAAGATTATAGATATGGTCAAGATAGCATTCATCATTGACTGGAGCACATATACTTATTAGATTTAAGAATGCAGGGGTTACTTATCAAAGAATGGTCATAAAGGTTTTAAATAAGCTGATTCACAAGGAGGTAGAGCTGTATGTGGATGACACGATGATTAAGTCAATTACCTATGAAGGTCATTTTGCAGCCTTAGAGAAATTATTTCCTAGGATTGGAAAATACAACCTTCATCTCAACCGGAAGAAATATGTGTTTGTAGTCACTTTTAGGAAACTCTCGGGACATATGGTCAGCCAGAAAGGAATAGAAGCAGATCTTGATAAAGTAAAGGCCATTAGGAAAATGCTTATACCATAGAAAGAGAAAAAGGTTTGAGGGTTCTTGGGCAAGCTGTAGTACATCAGTAGGTTTATTGCCAGGCTAACTTTAATTTGTTAGCCTATCTTTAAATTGCTCCAAAAGGATCAGTAAGTGATATGGAATGAGGATTTTCAGATGGCTTTTGACACCATCAAGAATTTACTCTTACACCCACTAGTATTGAGGCCATCTAAGATGAGAAAACCTCTAATATTTTATTTGGCCATAGAGGATATCTCAGTAGGGGCAACGATAGTTCAAAAAATGACTTTAAGGTTGAATATATAGTATATATTATCTTAGAAAGAAATTCCTATCATATGAGACCAAGTATACGGAGGTAGAAAAGATTTGTTAATCAATCATTTAGGCAGTTAAAAAGCTAAGGCACTATTTTCACTTTTACAAAGTATAGGTAGTTGCTAAGGAAAATTCTCTTAAGTATTTGTAAGAAACACCACCATTATTAGGGAAAATGGAAAGATGATTGATTCTCTTACAAGAATTCAATGTTAAGTATATAACTCGAAAGACTATTAAGGGAAGGGCTATAGCAAAATTCCTAGTAGATCACCCACTAGAAGGAGAAGAGATAGCCTATAAGTTCGCTAACAAAAATATTGTAGCCATAACAACCCAAAGGTGGAAGATATTCTTTGATGGAGCTGTGAACAATAAAAGTATGGGAGTAGGTTTAATCTTAGCCAAACCAAAAAGAGAAAAACTGCCTTTGGCCAAAAAGCTCAGGTATAAGGCTACCCATAATGAAGTTGAATACAAAGCATGTATCTTTAGGCTTGAGTCTTTACTGGCTCTGGGGGTAAAGCATGCTGAGATCTATAGCGATTCATCTCTGGTGGTCTATCAAGCAAAAAGTGAATGGACAGTGAAAGATGAGCCATTTGTGCCTTACATTAGTTACCTAAAAGCATTAGGTGATTGGTTTATAGTTTGTGTATTCAAGTACATACCCCATGATGAAAATCAATTGGCTAACGCCTTAGCAACATCAGTATCGATATGGGATAACCCAAAAAGGGTAAAAATGAAGACTATACTCATTTTCAATTCCAATAGGCCATGTCATGAGACACAATGAGTGATGGATGTCAAAGTCAATGATGGGAAGTCTTGGTATTAAAAATTACCTTGAGAGTTCAATTTTTCTAGAAGAAACCATAGAAAAGGATCAGAGAATGTTGCGCAAGTTATCCATATAGTTTAGCACCGTTGATGGAGTCCTCTATAAGAGGTAGTTTGATGGGATACAATTAAGTTATATGTATGAGAAAGAAGCCAAAAAGATTATGGAAGAGGTTCATGCCTGAGTTTGCAGTGCTCATATGAATGGCTTAGCTTTAGCTCAAAAAATAATGCATCAAGGGTTCTTCTAGCTTACCATCGATACAAATTGCTCTAAGTATGTGAAAGAATGACAACTATGCTAGTAGTATGTAGATCTAAGGCATGTACCTGTATCAAAACTGTGCAATCTCACCTCGCCATAGCCTTTTGCTACCTGAGGTATAGACATCACGGGAATGATAAATGTACAAATGTCAAATGGATATTGGTTTATTGTTATGGCTATCAATTACTTTTCAAAGTGGATAGAAGTATAGTCATACCAAAACTTGGGTTCAAGGGAAATGGCAAAGTTCATAAAAAAAGCTTGATATGTCGATAAAGCTTTCACACCACATTGTGTCTAATGATGGGTCCTATTTTCAAGGGGAGACTAAGAGAATGCTCAAGAAATATGGAGTCCAGCACTATAGCTCTTCACCATATCATCTTCAAATGAATGAAGTAATAGAAGCGGTAAACAAGAATGTTAAAAAGATTATGGCTAAAATTGTCAGAACTTACAAAGATTAGGTTGATAAGTTACCTTTTGCATTATGGGGTTACAGGACCATAGCTACAACTTCAACTGGAGCCACTCCATTCTCTTTGGTGTATGGGATAAAAGTTATCTTACTAATAGAGATTACATATCAATCATTGTGTGTGGTCTTAGAAGCTGAATTACCGAAAATAGAATGGGCTAGATAGAGATTACTATAGCTTAACTTATTAGATGGAGAAAGAATGCAGGCTTACTACCATAACCAAGTTTATCAGAAGAAACTAGCAAAGTCTTTCGGAAAGAAGGTCAGGAAGCATCCCCTAGAGGAAGGAGATCTGATGTTCAAGCAGATAAGATCATGCCTACCTAACGTTAGAGGCAAGTTCAAATCAACTTAGGAAGGGCCATTTGTGTTCAAGAAATTTCTATCTAAAGGTGCTGCAATACTGAGTGATAGTGATAGGAATAAGTTTAAAGAGCCAGTCAAGATCGATAGGTTGAAAAGGTTCCATAGCTAAGCTCAGAAAAAATATAAAAAGAAATAAGAAAAAAAAGAGAAAATAGCCTTGCTGGTTAAAATGGCGGCCTTACTAAAATTAGGCATCTCATCAAGGTGAAAATCAAAGAAAGGCATCTTGGGTAAAAATTTAGAGGTAGAGTGAAAATGTCTAATCAAGAAAACTCGAAAGGGATGATTGGTAATAGGGGTGAAATGCTTTCAAAGTTTGGTCTTGTGACTAAACAAATTTGTACTTATGAACTTAATGTTAGAATAGTAATCATGTTTAGTGAAATTATGTAAAATATTTTCATATGTAATGCAATCTTATGCATTAATATAAATAAAAGCAGTTTTATTATACATATTTTAAAGTTGTCTAGTTCTATAAAAAAATGGTGTATAATTCCTTATACTATGTATTTAAGTTTAGAGATCATCCTCTATTGCTTTCACCCGAGATTTATTTCAGCCAGTATGCTCTATTATTGACTGAAGGATTGGATAACCATATTTTGTATGTAATAAAGGTGGTAAAGTCATAGTCAGCTGGGTTTCAAATGTTAGCTTTGGTGTACAGTTGAGCTCACAATTGATGGTAGCTAAAAATGAAGGTGACTAATAATGTACCTCTTTAAAATGACAGTGGATGCCTTATAAAATCCTGTTGCTCCTCGAATTGATGAGTGCAATAAGAAACTATGCAAAAAGTGGCCCTATGCATGTCGTATAATAAAACATAACCAAACTGGCCATCGTGGGTTACATATTTGAGTATTAGCCATGCACATATGAAGCATATATCATTATCAGCTATTGTTGCCAGCCACACAGAGCTTTCTTGCATAAAGTCAAAGTTATAAAGTCTTCTTCTAGGAAGAAGATGGCTTAGAGGCTATGTACGAATTAATCTAGGAGGAGGTCCCTCAAGTAGCCTCAATTTCTCCTGCAGGTACACCTTGAAAAAAAAAAAGAAGAAAAGAAAGAAAAGAAAAAGAAAAAACAAAAGGAAAAAAATGATTGAAAAAATGAAAAAAGAAAAAAGTTGCCGAGTTGAATTGGATTTATCCAAGGCAAAAATAAGGCACAAGATTTCATAAAAATCCAAACGGACGTATCTTCCGCTAAGAAAAGCTAGTGTGAAAACCCACGAGGGGTTAACTATCTTTAAAATAATGATGATACTTGAAGTAATAAGGGACTTTCTGAGAAAGCTGTAATAGAATCAGAACAAATGGTGTCTAAGCCGAGGATGGCTTCTGCCAAGATAACAGGAAAAGGGGTCAGGCCATTGCATATGCTATTGATAATGCTAAGTAATCAATAGTCACCGGATAGGTTCCCTGAGTCCATTATTAAATACAGAGAAAAATATATTAGCAGAATAATGCCAATTCAAAAAGTATGTATGTCAAAAAAGCTGCCTAGTACATCAAGCAGAGGTTCAAGAGGGATAGGTCCCTATAGAGGCACCAATCTTGCAATGATGGAAGGTAGAATTTCTAAAGTCTGACTCGCATCTCTCGAACAATCTTGTACATAATTTGGAACACAGGGTAAAGTTCTCGAATTGGGAAAATACATTGATTATCTTAGCAAACTCCTCAACCAAAGGGGATAACTCTTGATGAATGAATCTGAAAACATGGAATCAAGGATCCCAATATTGAGTGGCTGCCAACAAAAGTTCATTGTCAATATAGACTCATTATAAAAATTTTAGATCGAAATATAAGGCCAGAATTGGATTTTCCTAGGTTTTGGGGGCATATAGTAATCTATGCACTTTGGTGCCGAAAGTTCCCATCATTTTGGATGGATAACCTTAATAATAATAATAATAATAATAATAATAATAATAATAATAATAAATAAATAAATAAATAAATAAATATTGAATAATGAAAAAAATAAAATAAATAATAATATATAGTAAAATAATGATTACATAAAACATAAACTAAAAGTGAAAATAATAGATCAAATATAATACATAAAATAATAATAATAATACAAATAAATAATAAAGGTAGAGGAATAATTAAATAGATAAGGCTGTGAAAAAGAGCACTCACCTGATGCAAAAGAGATCGCAAGCAGATGGTCGAAGGATAAGTGAAAGGTTAAGGATATTTATAGGCTAGGAGTGGCTCACTCTCATATACCATTAGTCATCCTTGAAAGGTTAGGTGGTGCATTCCCTTTTGCATGGGACATGCATTTACATGATTATCTTTTATTTTTTTTCACTTGTTTTTTACTTTACAAGGGTAAATTTGTAATTATAGCAAGAGTTTTGAAGCCTTATTTAGGGAGTTAATAATATGTTAAATATCATGCTCATGTAAAATCAAGTAATCTGGAATGGTTAATTGTTAATAAAAGGAAATAATATAGAAAAAAGGGTTAGGAAATAATATAGAAAAAAGGGTTAGGAAAAAAGAAAGAAAGAAAGAAAATTGAAAAAGTTGGTTTAAATATAAATCAATTAATTCATTTATATTATTTATAATAAATTAAGCATTTATGGCCATAAATCACATCTTTTCGATTTCCATAGCCGTCAGAGGCCCTTTTTGATCGTTTTTCCTAACTTACGGATTGATTTCGTGAGTTATCCTAGTGATCACGAAGCAGTTGTTCGTGACTCGTAGCTTTTAAGTTGGACTATGTCTTTTTGCTTTCGAGTCACAAACTCGGTCTATGACTCGCCCAGTGACTCACGGACTCGATCTGTGACACATTAAAAATTGCCTTTTTAAGGCTTTTTTTCTTCCTTGTCGTTCTCCTTTCCCTACTAAAATGCCATTTTCATTTATTTCAAGATTTTATTCCTCTCATTTCTTACTTTCTTGAGCCCTAATTTTCTCTTCGTTAGTTTCAATGAAATCGTGTTTGGAATGCATTCATAGAGGTACTGGTATCTATAAGTCTTTTCCTTTCTTTGCTATTCTATCATTAATACACGAGATAAGCTTTTTATTTTCTTTAAATCTTCACTCTTTGTTGTTATTTCATAGCATTTTAAATATATATATTAATAATTTTTTTATCATTGAGCTTAGATTTATTGTGCATTTATCTACTTTGAGTTTTTACCTTTTGTTTTTGCTTGTTTGTTTGCTATTGGTGTTCCCTTAACAATTATTGTAAGATTTTTTTGCCCTTTGGCTAGCCTATAGCGTAGAAAGCATACAAGAGTTAAAGGAAAAACAATAAAAAATAAAGCAAGCCCCATAGGAGCAGTAGCGAAACAGAACATCAAAAATAAAAAAAAATGAAACGCAAAAAATGAAAGAGGCAGAAAAGACAATAGTACCAATAGAGAAAAATGAAAATTCAGGAAAGCAAAAAAAAATCAAAAGTAGCCTTAGCAATATTAGGAAATGTTGTAAAATTGTTTGTTTAATGTATTAGATTAATTTTTTAGCTTTTTATTTTTTATTATTCTTATTAACATGTTTATTCATTTTAAATGTGTTATTGCTAAATTATTATTTAATTATCCTTTATGCCAATTTTGTTATTTTAATTGGTATCATTGTTGTTGTCGCTGCTGTTGTTGTTGTTAGTATTACTATCATTTTTGTTATTATACAAAGATAATTCGTTTGAATCAAGGGTTATGGTTTAGGTAATTCGTGTTTATCAATTTAGGTATTTAGATCAATTTTAAGCAATTGTCTTAATTTTTTATAGTCAATTTACATTTAAGATTTTTAGTTGATAGGTAACATGGTTAACAATCGAGCATTATACATAATTAGTTGGTTATATCTGTTTAACTTTTAATTTATTTATTAATATGTAATTTTATTTATTGGTACTTTGTTTCAAGTTGAAAATTAAGGATGATGTTGATTGTATTGGCTTACAGTATATAATATACCTATGTTGATTGAGAGCGTTTATACCCTATTTTTTATGCAGAAGGATCACCGGTATTAGCCGTTATGTTGTCGAATTATCGTCAGGATTGATTGTCTTGTATATGTGTGCAATATATAAATGCGATTATGTATACGTTTAAATAGTTTCTATTGTACAAATTTGAATGAATAATATATGCAATTTTTTATGTAATGAAATCTTTTCTTGTAATTTAAGTTGATTATTAATAAAATATATTCATGTTTTGCTCTATTTTAAACTATAAGTTAATAAATTAATCAAAATTTGAACTTAGGCGACTAATTGACTTTTAATGCTGATAACTTAAATTTATCCCTTTCTGATTTGAAATCACTTTCCATCGTTCTCCATGACAAAATAATAATCAATATGTGATTATTAATTCTATTTCTTTAGAATAAGCCCCCTTTTAAAAATATTTTAAGTGTATTTAATTTTAAATACATGGTCCTGATTATATGTTTATTTGAAGCTACAGTAGGCATGCTAATTCTTCCTTTTACAATCTACAGATGCCTCATTGCAGAGAGCCCCCATAGCCATAATCCCTCCCTAATATTCAGGCACCTTGCTGGATAATGAAGATTTAAGCTGCTCAATATAGAGCATTGTACAATATATAGTATCAGAACAGCCGCTTTATGAGCCAGGACTTCTTGGAGACTAAAGGTATTTGGGTAGATTCACAATATTATCTTACACGAGTGGTATGGTTGGATCTTTATGCTTCTACATTCCTCACTTATCCAAAAGTCATTTGTCAATTCTTAGCCACCTTTGAGTATAGAGGCTATTAGCATCCTGATAAGGAACCAAGGGTGGTCTTATTTAGAGTTATGCATTACACCTTCAGCCTATCTTGAGCCAGGGTGTCTGAGGTTTTTTTATTTTTTTATAAGTGAGGATGTACTGATTCTGAGGAGAACAACAGAGGATGATCAACAAGGCATCATCATTATGACTCAGTATCCCTTACGTTCCCACAACAACAAAGAATACAATGTTAACTTATCAAGTGTTAAGGTACTTACAGCAAGTTCTCTTATGTTCATATATGGGTCGATTAGGGAGTCCAGGATCATTGAATGTCACTAACATATAAAGCATTTAAGGTATGGTTGCTGGCCGTCGCCTTAACATTTAACACAAGATCCTATAAAACATTGCTAGAGTGGTCTGGTCCCTGGTGCTATAGTTGTCCTAAAGGGCATAATTACCAGACCATGATATCCCTTGAAGTCCCTGAAGCTGAGATGGCTGAGTTGGGATCACCGGTAGAAGAAAGAATTTTTGTAAATTTGGATATGGCTGTGGATATGAGGATGATCTAGTGCCTTTAGCCTCGAGGGTACAGGCTGTTATCAGTGGAGGAGTGCGATAGAGGATTCATGATTTGTAGGCCTTGAGGCACCGTACAGGATGGTGATCAGGTAGCAGACCTTACCTTAGATGCTTATAGTCCCCTTTAGGCATATGATCATCCTCAGACCCTATATCGGATGATCACTCTCTGCCTTATATATATAGGTATATCATAGGTCATACATTATAGGCTTATATACCCATGGGATGGGCCCAATCACTTAGTAGTCACCCTCATTCAGGGACTCAAGCTCACCATATAGGGTTCAATCCCACACACTTCATATGGCCATAACAGTCACCCTCAGAGAGCTTCAGCAGTCACTATATACATATGGAAACCCAAGGGCTTCTACCTCCTATACCTCACATGCCCCATTGCTACCTACCTTTAGTGATCCTACAGACTTAGATAGCCAATTGGCTAAGTTAGAAGTTACCATTGAAGGGGTAAGGTAGGATCTACAGGTTATATTTATGAGGATTTCTACAGTTGATCAAACTTTTAGTCGATAGATTCGAGGAATGAGGAGAAATATATGCACTGCAGCAGGTAATGTAGTTATAGTTACTGATGAGGTTAGTGCTCTCAGGCAAAGTGTGAGGAGGACCAGAGATCTTTATGCTACCTATTTAACCCAGAAAAAGGAAAAAGTGCATCAGTAGAAGCTAGCCATACACCAGGTGCGAGATGATTTGGGTTACTAGTTGAGCTTATGGGCTAGCTTTTGAGGCCCCTCGCTCAGGCTACGGGGATTGAGTTTGAGATACCTCTGTCATCGACACCACCTACGGGCCTATCTTAGGCACTACCTCCATGGCCTTCGTAAGCACCTTTCGGCCCTTCAGTCAGGCCATATGATTATACCAGATTGAGGCATCACTAGTGACTTTCAAGGACCACTTATCATTTTATGGACTTTATTATATTTTTTCCTGAGTTGTATTTGTGTTATTGACATTTATACTTTTGCTTTTACTCTTATTCGGATGATGTATAGATGTTATTTTGCTTTAGTTTATTTGTTCACATATTAGCTAATATAATGTTTAAAGAACAATAAGAAACAAAATAAAATAGAGCATGATAAATATCAAACATAAAAGAAAAGAAACATCATAGGTTTTGATGGATATCCTAAATTCAAGAATCATGAATATAACAAAAGGGGAAAAATAAAGAGAAATAATAACACTGACAATCAGTCAAGGTAAATCAATTAGCAAGATAATACATATCGTGAATTAATTTGTTACATCCCACTTGGAATAGAAAGCAACAAACAATGACAAAATAAATACAGTGGCAAACCTCCACATCAAAAGCGATGTCTCAAGAATATAAGTGATAGGCAATAAGATTGAAATAGGGCTTAGGTTTGATAGACATTAGAAGGGTGTTTCAACACATTCTTCCAGGGGATGGCTTTCTTATTTTAAAATTAAATATGCATGAATACAATCACGCAAACATATAAAGACATGCTAAGAGTCAAAGGATACCTTACCATAGAAAAGACCAATACTATGCTTACCATTAACATACATGGTGTCTCACTGATTACCGCTACACCTTAAGAAATAAGATTCAAGATCTAATAAATAACAAATAGATTTTATATCCTAAAAATAGATAAAAGAAGAAAAAGGGAGGATACAATGTCATGCCGCCTCTAGTGTTCATGATTAAGTCTAATCTACCCAAGTGGCATGTGATACGAGGCCTGTATGGGAATGAGTACATAGCCTTTACTCATTCCCCCCCAAGTAACAATGCCAAGTAAAGAAAATTAGCCCGTTTCAATGATTAATTATTAAGATTCCCCAATAAAGAGTAAAGATGAGGGGGTTATAGCGCCCATTGATATATAGAGTACCATCGGTGAGAGTGAAGAGGAAATAGGAGAATGTGAAGACAATCATTAAAAGTAGAAGGGTGGCCCTTGAAATTGAGAAGCATACAGCTCCTACTACAATACCCATAGAGAAAAAGACTAAGGAAAACTAGATAATAAAGTAGTTAAAGAAGACATAGGCCCAAATCTCTAATTGGGAGATATTAAGAAAGTCTCTACTACATAGGTAAAAATTAGTTAAAGCCTTAAGTGAGTTTATTGTTGCCACTACTATTTCACCTTCTAAATTGCTGGATCTATTCAAGGGAGGAATGAGATAAAATATTGTCTATTCCAATACTAATCTGACTGCTAAAGGTAGAAACTGCAATCCTTTCTACATTAAGGCTCAGGTGAATGGTAATCACACAGTATGTGTGATGGTAGATGATGGGTCTTCTATCAATGTGTGCCCACTGATTTCAATTCCTACTTTTTGGCTGAATGAGAGTATGTTAAACAAGTTGGATTTAACCATATCCACCTATGATAATCCGAAGAGACAAGCTGCTAGGACCTTCAAAACAATAGTGAAGATAGGGTAGATTGAGAATGAAGTTGAGTTTATGGTGTTATTTATTCCTCCCAACTTTTCTATACTGCTTGAAAGGTCATAGCTACACAAGTTAGGGGGAGTATGCTCTATGCTGCATCAAATGATCAAGATACCTCATGATGGCTGGGAAAGAGAACAATAATTTCTCTTTTGATTATATTAATAAGATGAACAAATTTGCTTACTTGTGTGATATTTATTTTCATTACAATATGCATAATCATGATTATAAATCATTCATATTTGATATTAACTCATCAAACACATGTTTGTTTAAACTCGGAACAAAAAAAAATCCCAAAGAAATCTTTTTAGCATCAAATATAACTCCTGATGAGAGAAAAATTTGAGAGAATATTGAAAAAATATGAAAGAGTCTTTGCTTCGACCTATGAGGACATGCCAGGAATAAATTGAGAAATAGTTAAACATGCCATCTTAAACTATTTGAGGTACAAGCTAGTCAAGTAAAAGCTTAGAAGACTTAGGCTGGAGTGGGATGAAAAGGTCAAAGATGAAGTTAAGAAATAAATAAAGGCCAAGTTCCTAGTAGAGGTCTAATACCCAATATGGTTGGCAAATATAGTTCCTATAGCAAAGAAAAATGGAAGGATTAGAGTCTGTGTGGACTATAGAGATTTGAACAAAAATTGTCCAAAGGATAACTTCCCTTTGGCTCACATAGATCTCTTGGAAGATAATGCAGCTACTTATGCCATGTATAGATTTATGGATGGGTATGCTGGGTACAACTTGATTCTAAATAAGATTGTGGATAGGATCAAAATGGCCTTTATCACTAAATGGGTACCTACGCCTATCGGGTCATGCCTTTTGGACTTAAGAATACAGGTGCCACCTATCAGAGGATGGCAACTAGCATACTAGATGACTTGATCCACAATGATGTAGAGGTGTATATGGACAACATGATGAATAAGTCGGCAACCCGAGAGGGTCACTTTGAGGTATTAGAAATATTCTTTCAAAGGATTGACAAGTACAATTTTTGCCTTAGCCCCAAAAAGTGCATATTCAGAGTTACTTCAAGTAAGCTCTTGGATTATGTAGTGAGCAAAAAAGGGATAGAGATAGATCTTGACAAGGTAAATCCATTAGGGAGATGCATGTACCTGAGAAGGAGAAAGAGGTTAGTGAATTTCTAGGCTGGATTCAATACACAAGTATGTTCATAGCCAAGTTGACTTTAATTTGTGAAATGATTTTCAAATTCCTTAGAAAAGATCAATGGGTGGTTTGGAATGAAGATTGTCAGAAGGCATTTGACACCATCAGGGAATACCTTCTACATCCATCGATGTTGGGACCACCATAGATAAGTAAGCCTTTAATCTTGTATTTGGCCATAGAGGATAGTTCTGTGGGGGCTATAATGGCTTAAGAAGATGACTTTATGATTGAATATGCATTATATTACCTTAGCAATAAGTTTCTTCCATATGAGGCTAAGTATATAAAAGTTGAGAAGATTTATCTAGCAGCCATTTAGGGTTCAAATGGGTAAGTTATCACTGCTCTAGCCTGAGAAGGAGGCTCTCACAGTAACTTCAGCTTTTCATGCAGCTATAACTGGAAAAAAAAAAGAGAAAAGTCACTAGGGTGAGTTAGGTTCATCTCAGGCAAAAATAAGATAGGAAAATATGTGAAAATCTGAAAGGATGCATTTTACAATAAGAAAAGCTAGTGTGAAAGCCTATAAGGAGTACAATACCTTTAAAACAATGACATACCTCGAGCAATAAGGGACTGCCGATAAGACAAGTAGCCAAATTAGTACAAATGGTGTCTAGGCTAAGAAATATCTCTGCTAAGACTAAGGAAAAAGGGGTATGCCCTCTACGCACACCATCCATAATGCTAAATAATCCATAATCTCTAGTCAGGTCATTCGAGCATACCAACAAGCATCGAACAAGACAACATAATGAAATCACACCAGTTTAAAATGTATGCACATCATCAAAATCATCCAGGACATTAGTCAGTTGCTTTAATGAAAATATCCTCCCTGGAGGTACTAAGCTTCTGTCCTTAGAAGGTAGAACACAAAAGCTTAGGTCACCTGCCTAGGATAATCAAGGATTATAGAAGTTAGACAAGGTTGAGTACCAAGTGCAAATCTCACACCAATGATGTCAGCAAATTCTTTAGGCAAAAGGCGTAATTTATTATGAATGAATCTAAATACATGGAACCTGAGGTCCTAATAGCGGGTTACAGATAAAATCAGAGTCCTGTCAAACTTCATTCACCTAAAAAATCTCAAATTTGAATACTAGGTCAAAATAGGATCTTCCTAAGTTTTCAGGTCATCTAGCAATCTATGCAACTTTGTCATAGTTAAGGTCGATATGGAAAAAATATTTAAGTAGTTTAAACATGAGAATAAATAAAGAAAAGATAAATGAAAGAAAATAATTGCAATTGAAAGCAAGAAGAAAAGAGAAGAAGAAAAATACCTAGTGAAGAGTTTAGTAAGAGGGAGATAAAAGGCATAAAGACCAAGGAAAAATTAAGCTATTTATAAAAAAAGGTGTGATTGATGTTCATCCCTTAAGAAGCAAGTCATAGCCAACCCATCTGTCATTCCTAGATTGTGATATTAAATCTTGCTCTACATGTCCCATGCTTTGAACATAAATTTTTTTATACTCTCCTTAATTTCATTTTGCAGAAGGTTCGAGGGACCCATTGTTGATATTGTAAAAGACCTTGAGATTCAAAGAATTCAAAAATTCAAAAAATATTTAAAATTCAGGAAGCATTTCATGAAAAAAAGAAGAAAAAATAGGAAATATATATATATTAGTTAAAATTATATGTATAAATGTAAATAATTTGACAATAAGAAATAAACAAGGGCAAAAAAATGAAAAAAAAAAGTGAAAAAAGGAAAAAGGAATAAAGAATAAAGAATAAAGAAAAGAAAACATATAAAAAAGAAAAAGAGTTGATAGATAAAACGTATGCAATAAGCGATAGAAGGTTTACCGGTCTGTCATTCAAAATTTTGAAAATAAAAGGCTTTTCCTCTTCTCTTCTTCTTCCCCACTTTTGTAACCGCCATTAAAGTTCCTTCAAGCTTCTTTTGGGTTTTTTTCCTCTCTATCTCATTTTTCACTCATTTTTCGAACTATTTGCATCTAAATTCTCTAAGGGATGACATGCATCTTGAGGTGCAATTTATTTTTCCTTCCATCACATTTTTTATTAATGTTGTAAGTTTCTTTTGCAACTCTTGTTATTTGAATATATAGTTATGTTTTTTTATTTTCTTGTTTATCCCTATGAAATACCCTTTTGTGTTGATTACTATCTATGAAGTTTGTTTGGTTTAGCCTTGTAAACTTTATGGTTTCACATCCCTTTAAGCCAATGTACATAGAAATGAACATATAGATCGCTGGATCCAATGTTTAGTTTAGTTTAACCCAATTTTATTTTAGATCCAATCTAATTTGAATAATGCATCAATATTATTTTTTATTAACATATTGTAGTTAAAATTAACTATACAACAATTGTAAATTAATTGTTGTTTGATAAATATGCCTTCATCAACATATTGTATTTAATTGTGAAATGAGTAATAGGCCTTTTGTCTTGCCATTTTGAACTTAGTACAAAGTCGTTGTTGGATTAGATTGCCTAGCAACCATGAATTTCCTCTATTATTGTCTTTAATTTTTTTTTATGTAGGAGGAAGGCACATTCTTAACTAGAATGCTACCGAAATTTTGTTAAATTTTTGTAGATACTTAATGTGTAAATTACCTTAATTGACGTGCATGTTTGCTAGACTGCCCACTGATAGGCTTAGGATGTTATGAATTATTGTGTGGAACTTGACATGTATTTTCAAGTACGATGGCCAATGCTAGTTTAGGCCAGCATGCTGCTGAAATTTTACCAAAACTTTTAGGAATTTAATTTTAGCTTACTTGCAATGCAAGTCAACTTCGAAAAATAAACACTTAACTTTTGCAGGATGCCATATCGATACGTACAAACTATGATGGCTCCATCCACTTCAGGATAGATGACCCCTCAATAAGTTGATAGATATTGGGTCTTGTCTCAAGTACAATTCTACTCTAGCAAGTTCATATCCCAACAATTCCCATAGACTATGGGGATAACTAAGGAGGTTAACAGACTATTGGCTGCTGAAGGATGGATGGTTTTTTTTGCTCCATCCTTTGAGATATACCCTGACATCACCATAGAGTTCTTGGCCACTCTTCAATATAAGGGCTACCAGAGATTTGATAAAGAGGATGGGATAGTCCATTTCAGAGTACGGGGATGTCGAATATAGCATCATACACCGACACTTCATGGAGGCTATGAGGCTTCTAGTGGGACCAAATGTCTTGACCCTAGAGAGGGGATTAATGAGAAAGCATAAGTAGCTATCACATTTCCCGAGGCATATGCTAGTTGAACATGGCCGAAAGTACAATGTTTGCCATATAGGCTTTTAAGTACTTTTAACGGGTCCTATCTACTTCATACCTCGATCGCACCAACAATCTCAGGTCAATCATTGTGACTGACATAGTGTATTTATAGGACATGCATAGAGCTAGGAGGGTAGTTATTATTCATGAGATCATTGCCACCCTATTTGGAGTTACTACCTAGCTAACATCGCAGATATGCATTGGTGGAGTGGTGACCCGACTGTTACTGGATCTAGAAGCATATGAGATGATATCGATAGGCCATTCTAAAAGGATAATTTTATAGATATGTAGGCTGCTCTTATGATGATGATGTCCAAGCCGGTATAGGGGTGAGTGGGCCGATATAGATTATTAATCATACAATGATAATTTTGGAGGTTATCTACCATTGACAATGCTATCAAAAGATAGGACTAAACCCTACAAACTGTCCTAGCCTTAGTGTAGTCTTTGCAGGCTCAGCATTAGGCAGACATACAAGGCATCATGGCAGATCTAATAGCTACTGGGTAGAGATTTGATGTGACTTTATAGGTGATTAATGATTTCTTCACATAGATCAGAGAGCAGGGAGTTTGCATTTAGGTAGTGGTCTCTAAGGGTAGACAAGCTGTGGTTGAGACAAATGAGTAGTTGAGGAGGTACATTAGGGATTTGAGAGATGACTTGATAGGGTATTTGCACTAGCACTCCCGAGTAGTCTCAGGGATGGGCCAAAGCTTAGAGTGCTTGGCTAAAATGATAGCATAGATTTTATAGCAGCTATCTTTTGCATTAGCTGGATTTGAGTTTAGATTTAGATAGTAGGGGGAGCAATGACCAGCACTACCATAGGCAATGGTACCACATAAAACTCTCTGACCTTTAGCTTTCCATCCTCCATTTGTACCATCCTATCACAGAGGGTTGGGACTATCTCAATAGTTTATTATTTTTTATTCAGGGAGTTTTAAAACTTTTGGACATTTTGATGTATATAAAAATTATGACATGTATTTATGCATTTCTTTTTGTTTCATATGTGTTTTATTTATGATTGCTATATCTAAAATAGAAATACCTTGTAAAATTGACAACAAGATGTATGATCAAAGTAATAACATGGAAATTGAAAAAAAAAGATAAAATGGTAAGATAAATGACAAAAAAAATCGACCATAACCAAAATGGAGAATGTAAAATGACAAGCTCAAAGAACAAGACACCAATATCACACCTTTTTCATATGCACTCAAAACCCTTTCAAGAGGTTTGTATTCCACATTTCATAGAATTAACAGGAGGCATATTTTTTAACTTTACAATAGAGATAACATCCATACTAAACTGGATTAGAAGGATAAAGTCTTTGTAAATAGAGACAATGCCCATACTAAATTTGATTAAAAGGATAAAGTATTTGTGAATGGGGAATGGATAAGAATTTGTGATGTTCTTACTCCTTAGTCATTGTTCCAAAACACTTATAAAGCCACAATGAGTCACTTGAATGGTTGAAATCAAAAGAGATACATAGCAAAAAGAAGTGCAAATATTTTTTGATTCTTGAAGGATTTAAGGAAGATAATCAAAAGTCATCTTTGTTCCACTTGGACAAGGGAATTATTGAATTGATGAGAGACTTCATCAGTGATTGATCCACACAGCTAAAGATAAAGTGAGAAACTTCATCAATGTGTGATAAATATGGATAAAGATAAAATGAGAGACTTCAACAGTGATTGATCCACATGGCTGAAGGTAAAGTACAAGACTCCACCAAAAATTTATCCACATGGTTGAAACTAAGATCACAGTATAAAACTGAAGCATAATGAAAGAGGAAAAGTTTAAAAGGTTATTTTAACTTCCAATGATGAGGGAAATAATTATGTGGTAGTGTCTTCAAGATAGACTTGCAAGTACAGTAGGTTGTTTTAACTTTCAATGATGAGCGGGAAAATTATGTTATAGTGTCTCTAAGGTAGACCTACACATATAGGGCAAGCCTATGAACATATGATGTTAGCGACTCCTCATAAATGTATATTTTCTAGGAATTCTCTAATAAAAATATTGATTCAAGGGGCAAGCATGCTTATAGATGGTGTCAACCACCATAACTGTAAGGCTAGGCACGCTTACAGATGGCACCAACCATTATACAATCTTATTAGATTCTGCATGCTGATAAACTGAAATTAATCAAATAGAATAGTTTTATCCGGTTCTACATACCAATAAGGTAGTGCTAATCAAATACAATCAACTCATCTCAATTCTACATACTGACAAGCTAGCAGTCTTCAGATAATCATCCAAGGGTTAACACATCGATAAATTGATGGTAACTATCCAAACAAGGGTTAACACATCAACAAACTAATGGTAACTAACTACCCAACCAAGGGTTAAAACATTGACAAATTGATGGTAACTACCCAATTAAGGGTTAACATGCTGACAAGCTAAAGGTAACTATCCAACTAAGAGACTCGCTGCCTCAGATGGTATGTGTTTTAAAATAATCAATTAGAGATTCACTTCCTTAGATATGTATCTTTTTTCCTCTACACTGTAACCCGAGGCAGCCTAGATCAAGATTATCGAATGATGAGGAATAATATATTTCTAATAGAGAACATGAATCTCAAAGCTTCGAGCTTGATTTTCATATTTTTTATAAAAACTTTATGGTTTTTAAGTGCTTTTATTGAAAGGTTTTTAACAAAAGAGCATCAAAAAATTTTCTTTTGTCCTTTGGTAATAACAGGCAGATGTCTATCATAGGAGGGATGGTCATCTATAGCCATTTTTTTTCCAGTCTAGGTCAGATCAAAGGTATTTTTGTAAATTTTAGGGAATCATGTAAGGGATAGCCGTATGTCAGTGACAGATGCCTATCTTTAAGGTTATTTTTAGAGTTCTCACATTTTCAAATTTTAAAAATAAAAATAAATATGATTTGATTTGATTCCAAATTTTAAAAGATTTAATCCTTTCATATCTAGAGAATTATAATTAAAGTGGGTCTCCAACTCTTTTTTAGATATAAATAGCTAAAATTAGGGTTATTAAAAAGGGACATGTAGAATTTGGAAAAGGAACGGTGTTTGGAGAGAGAGAAACTAATTCTCTTTTTTGAAAACCAAGGTTCAATACAGATAGCTCATATCAAAAAACACATGAAAAGTCTCTTTGTTTTTAGCGTGAAATTCGAGGATCGGGATAGAGATCATAATTTTTAGTCCTATAGAATCAGAATATCCTTAAGGTAATATTCTAGGTTAGGCTTCCTCTCTCTAGTTCATCATCATATGAATATGAATATGCAAACATGTTTATGATACTATAATGCATTTTTTTATATCTATCTATTCGATCTATATGAATTTGAGATACCATTATGATAATTGTTTAATGTGCTAGAATGACATGATAGGGTTTATTTTCCTTCATAAATGTGCATGTGATTTTTATGTTAAAATTCTATTATGCATGATATTTGTTGTTATTATTTGATTAAAAGCATGTTTTAATTGTCATAGTTATATTTGGCATGTGTTAGAGCCTTAAAATTACATCTAGGGTGTAGAAATTAGTTTTTATTGATTTTTGATTTGAAAACTACTTTTTATGTCTGTTCTCAAGTGACAAATGGGAAGAAAGCATCAGAGATACCCATCTATCAATGCAATAGATGAGAAATCGTGATGTTTTCTCCTTGTCCCATCCCTCTTCTTGCTTGGGGGTTCCGTCGATTTCCAGAGGCATTTGTGGCTTGTTTTTCTCTTATTTTTAATTTATTTTAATGCTTTTTTATCTTAAATTAATTCATTTTCTTAGTATTTATTTTTAGTTCCTTTTTTGTGTCGTTGTGAGTATTTTTTATGGTCTATATTCATGTTTTTTAATTTTTTTGGTATGAGTATTCTGTATATTAGTTTAATTTATTTCCCTTTAATATGCTAGTCAATTTATTTTTTTCTTGTGTTTTTGTGTGAGCAAATCATTTTATGCATTTTTTGGAGTTCTCGAGGGATGACTATGCATCAAAAGTTATGCTCCAATCGATTTCTTTCATTCTCTCTCTTTTGATTTTCATTTAGATTGCCTTTTTATTTAATTTTTCTTTATTTATTTAATTTTGATATTTTGCTTGTTTTTGGATGTATTTCTCTTTGGGATGTAATAATGTATTTAAAATAAAGGATTTTTTTTGGCATATTAACTTGACTAAGTCATTTAAAAGGTTTTGTACTTAATTAATTGAATTTTTTTAATAAAATGGATTAATGTCTAATTTAACCCAAAAATCACACCACAAAAGGAAGCGTCATTTTCTTTAAAATTGATATCACTCATCCCATGTTTTTATTAAAATTAAGCAAAGGCTCTCAACTTTTTTTTTTGTAAAAATCATGTATGAGGGAACCAATATTTCCAAAAATTGAACTAACTTCCTATTTGATGTATGTCACTTCATTTTATGTATTATTCTTATCTTTAGGATGATTTTCTTATATAATAATTTAAGTAGGATTTTTTATTTTATTTATCGCTCTCCTTGAATTCATGAAATGTTTTTTAAAATTTTTCACAATGTATTGTGTAAGATGGGAGATGGTCAACTAATGACCAAAACTTGATTAAAAGAAAACACCTAACCAAGATGCAAACTAAGAATGATATCCCGAACACCGTTCTCTATTTGGGTATCAAAAGGCTGAGAATAATTTCCTAACATTTTTTTAGGTGGCGACTCCATGATACCTACCTCTTTGACTCCATTTTAGATACATTTGTAGCTTGACCATCAATAATAGTAGGGCCTGATCCCTTTTTATTGTGAAGTGACTAATTTATAAGATACAGTGAGCCTCGTTCCCATCTTAGACCCAATCGAATATCGAGCGGGCTCCGGTGTGCATCACAGTATCCTTTCTCAAAATCCAAAGACAATTGCAAAATGATTTGGTAAGACAAAAAGAATCTGATTTTCATAAACAAATAGAAAATAAAATTTGTTTTGATTTACCAAATGCTTTTTGGAATAGAAATCAATATATGGTAAATTTACCATATGAAAATGATTTTTGAAAATGATTTTACTGAAAAGAAAATTGCAACAAAAGCTAGACCTATTCAAATGAATTAAGAACTTGCAGAATATAGTAGAAAAAAATCCAGATTTAGAAAGCAAAGGTCTAATTACAAAATCCAGATCACTTAAGAGCTATACAACTTTTTATTTTAACAAAAATTATGAAATAGAAAGAGGCATGCCAAAGCCTGTAATAAATTGCAAACCTCTTAACAAAACTTTAAAATGGATTTAGTATCAAATTTCTAATAAAAAAATATTTTGCAAAAATTGTTTTTGCATTGTATTTTCAAAATTCGATTTAAAATTAGGATTTTAGCAAATAAATATTGATCCAAATGACCATTATGAAAATAATTTTACTATTCCATTTGGCCAATATGAATGAACAGTGATACCATTAGGATTAAAAAAAATGCTCCTTTAGAGTTCCAAATAATAATAAATAAAAATTTTAATCCTTTTTCAAAATTTTTTATTTTTTATATTAATGATGTTCTTATTTTTTAGAATCAATTGAACAACCCTTCAAAAATCGCAAAAAAAAAAAATTCTATGTGGCTAAGAAAAATTGATTAGTAGTTTTAAAAATAAAAAATATATATATTCTTTTTTAAACAAAAATTCATTTTCTAAAACATTATATTTCTTAAAGAACAATTATGCCAATTGAGAGATCTTTACCTTTTGTAAACAAATTTTCAAACAAAATTTTAAACAAAACCCAACTTCAGAGTTTCTTAAACAGTCTAATTATGTCTTAATTTTTGTTCAAGTATCAATTATTGAGCAAATCCCTTGCATGATTGGTTGAAGAAAAACATATCTTATGGTTAGAAAAACATACTACGATAGATCAGCAGATTAAGAAATATGATAGAGAAATTCCATGCCTACATCTAGCAAACCATCAACTCCTAGGATTGTTAAAAATGATGTATCTAACTCAAGATATGGAGGCATATTAAAATAAAATATGAATGGAAAATATTGCATTATTCAATTCACATCTTCACATTGGTATGATTGCTAAAAGAATTATTCCACCATTAAAAAATAAATTCTTTTCATTGTCATGTACAGTTCAAAATTTCAAAGCAATTTAATCAATTTAAAGTTTTTACTTTGCATTGATTATAAATCTATAAAAGAAGTTTTACAAAAAGATATTAAAAACATCACATCAACAAAAAAATTTTCCATTTGGTAATCCATCCTTATTATTTTCGATATGAAATTAAATTTATAAAAGTAAAAAAAAAAATTCAATCCTAGATTTTTTTACCAGAGAGTTACCTTAAAATAGAACTTGAAAATTCCCAAAAAAAATTAAAAGCAAAGGATAAAGTGGTCTAATAGGATTACTAAGAAAAATCAAAATCGACATCGGTTTACTATCCCATATATTTGATATTTACTACATTCATGATCATGAAATTGATATCTACTAATTCACTTTTCATTTCATACACTTGAATAATCAATCATGTTAATTTTCATTCACGATAGAGTTATGTATCAATATGCACCTTCTTATACACATGCAATAATTCTCAACCAATGGAAATGTATAAATGATACTTACTTGCATACATTCCTAGCTTGCACCTATTCACATTATACAATGAATATATTTAACACACTACATGATCACTCAATCACTTCATGACTTTGATACCCTAGTAGATCACAATATATTTAACTATAGTCATATAATACATGTTTAAAGTCATACGTACACAAATACCACTTATATATTTTTAATTCATCTTACAAATGTTTGACTCAATCTTATATTTCATGTATAATCATGTAATATATATATATATATATATATATATATATATATATATATATATATATATATATATATATATATAACCATAGTCATATTATAATGTTGTACATGTGTTTAGAAAGTTTCTTTACCATCCGAGAAAGTTTGAATAAAGTTCAGTAACTTTTCGGTAAGGTTCAACAATGTTTAGGGATAGCATGTAGTGTACTCAACTGAGATGGAATTCAACTTAGCTAGTTTGGTGCATTCTAGCTATCCATAATGTAAGTGACCTAGCTGAGATGGCTTTTAATTCAGTCGGGTTGATGAAAAAATCCAAAAATCAACAAACAGATTAGGTTTAATTTGTACAACAATTTAGACTTAGCAAACATGGCTTTTAGGAAAACATTTCTCTACAAAATTGTTCCACTATGTCTCTAGTTTTCATATAATTAGAAATAATTCAATTTAGACAACTATAAAAGGAGATATAAACAAAATTATACAAACTGCTATAATTGATAAGGTAGCCACCAATACGCAATTTCAAGCTAAAATTCGACAAATTTAGAGGCATAATCTAATTTTGGTTTCTTCTACAAAATTTTAGAACTATGTCTTGGCTTTCATATATAACTAGAATCACTTTATTTTGAGGCCTATAGACCAATATACAATTAAAATTCCATAATTGGTTCAAGTGATTCTTTTGTAGAATTTTACTAACTCACTAACCCAAGTTAAGTCAAACATCAACATCTCATTAATTTAACCTCAATTCTGAATTTCATCAACATTATTATACTAAGAAGCTTATTTTTCTCTTTTTTTTTTCTTGTTTACACCTCTTCTAAGCCTTTTGTTCAATTAAAATCTTAACAAATCCAATTACTAACATGTTTAGCATATATATATATATATAATTTTAGATGAAGAGAAGATTTGATGGAAGTTAATCTCACTACAAAGGCAAAAATTAACCCACCTTGGTTAGTTAAATTGCATTAGATCTTGGTAGCTTCCTTATTTGTTTTTTTAGAAAACCATTATTACGTGAAAAGTATAAGAAAACTGAGAGAGAGAAGTTGAGTTTCTTCCAGCCAAAGTTGTCAACCTCTATCTCTCTTCACTACTCACATCCTTATCTTTTAAACTTTCTGGAAACACTAATGTCAACTCTCCATTGGTCAAGCTTTTTAAACCTTTAGTTATTTATAATTTAACCATTAAAATTTATTTAATCACTTACTAGCATATAAATCTTATCTAATTTATATATTAACCCATGTATTTGCTCCTTATGCATTTACATCTTAACTTAAATAAATTACCAAATTATCCTTTAAAATTTCTTTAATAATGGTTATGATCCGGACCAGTCACCAACTTATTTAACCATTATTATTCACTATATATATACCTATGAACACATCATATTCCTACCAGGGTATAGTTAGGGCTTTACATGGCTTACGGTTATAGAATACACTTAAGATTATTTTATTATTTTCGCTATAATTTTATATGAATTAAATAATGAATCCATTACTTTTATAAATAATTAATTATAGCTAAAGGCATGAAAATGGAATGCACAATTTAATTTCATGCTTTTCACTATCAAGAGTTTAATGTGTAAAAAATTAAAAGTTCAAAAATTCAATGTTATAAAATAAAAATATAGGAATTTAATAGAAAAAAGTAAAAAATTTCAAGAGTTTAATGATACATTTAAAAAAAATATTGAAATGCAGCGTACAATTTAATTTAACATTTTTCATTTGTTGAAAGTTTAGTGTGTAAAAAAATAAAAATTTGAGAATTCAATATTACAAAATAAAAATATAGAAATTTAATACCATAAAATAAAAAAATCATTAAGTTGATATACATTTTTCAAAAAAATATTATTAAATGCTTAAATTAAACTTACAATATATTAATGTTTAGTGAGGGTTTAAACTTTCAATTGTGTCATTTTTGTAAGGGTGATGTCTAGTGAATGTTTACGCTTTTCCTGAAGGCATATCCTTAAGGATGTTAGATTCTTAGGCTATGTTTGGTAAGATATAATGGGTTGTAATGTATTAGGTAATGTAATGGATTAAGAAATGTAATGTAATGCAATGTAATTGTGATTACATTACTATATTTGGTTAAATTAGTAATGTAATATAAATACGAATACATTTCTATATTTAGTTGAAAATATAAGTGAAAAATGGTTGAAAATTTCAAATGTATAATGCTTATATATGGCTTGATCAATGACCATAAATTGATCATCAAGTTTTTTATCCAATGGCTATGATTAATCCACTTTTTCACTTATGATTGGTCCAATTTATTTTGCTATCAAATTTTTACCAAAAATATTCTAAAATTATCCAAAAAAATTATTCAGGTTGGTTTTAAAATTTTAGCCCAAAACGAGTTCGTTTGGGTATATTTCAGAGTCCGAAATTAAATTATTAGTCCGAAAGTTACTTTTTTAGATTTAATCAAATATTAATTTTTCACATTTAAAAATTTATTTACATTATTTCTAAAGATTCTCTGTAATCAGAAAAATTTTTCAAGATTTTTAAAATATGTTTTGGCCGGTCAAAATTTTGGTCAACTCTTTACGTTTTCGCTACTTATTTTTATTTTTGATTTTTTGTGACCTAAATCAATTCATTTTTACCTCAAATTATATCATCGTACTTGTCATGAATAATACCTTCCAGTGGTGTAATAAAAATTTTATAGTTTTCGACGACCCTTGGATAGTATTATTCACCCCGATCATGTTGAAACTAGCATTAAAATAAATTAATTCATGTTAAAAATGTATTAATTCATTAAAATAAAAAAACTACAATCAACATTCCAATGTCATGTTAAAAATAATTTGCAAAATTTTTGAACTCATAAAAATAATGTAATGAGACATACGGATCAAAATTGAAGGATTTGGAAATACATTAGTAAATGTATTCACAAATACATTTGTAAACATGATTACATTACATTGTTAAAAATTTGTGTTAACAAACAAATGATTAATTACACTTTGGATTATATTACATTATAATCCATCTTACCAAACATAGCCTTATTGTCTTTCAGTACTGTTATGTGGTTTATGTTCCTCACATTCTTAATCAAATTGTACGCATTTTGGTCTATCAATCTCTTGTTGATGATCTCGTCTCAAATATGCAGTTCATCTTAACTTTATTCATTGTAATTTCTACTAGATGGTCAATATATAAGTCTCAGCTCTTTAATTTGTTAAAAAAAATGGATAAGCAAGGATCACATTGGGTCAAAATCTAACCCTATCCAAAAAATTTAAAATCCAAAATTTTATAAAATTTGATTAGACTAGATACAAAATAAATAGATCTAACTAACAGGATAAGTTAGGCTGGTTTAGGTCACTTTGAGTCAGATCGTTTCAATTTTAGATTTTTTTGGATATGTTCACTTATTTTTCAGGCGAGTTTGAACTGGATATCGAATCACAATTAGAATTGAAAAATTAGACTAAATTTAAAAATCAAATCATAAACTATTCGATATATTTAATTTGATTTTTGATTTAACCAATTTGATTTCTAACTTTTCAATATCCTAGGTCAACTTTGACTTTTTCAATCTCCTTATTTAAAATATATAGTTGACATCATATATAAATTGTTATATTGATCAATTTGACATTTTTGTTGTTTCGAGATACCTTTGACCACCAATCAAGCATATCACTATTCGCTACAAAATCATGACTTGAATTTTGATTTTAGTTTTGAACTTCTTAAATGAATAAGAGAATAATTAATTAAATAGTTTAATTAATTATGATCAAGCAAAATTGTTCGCATAACGTTGTAGAAATATTCTGTAAAATGGACCTAATTGAAATATTGTATTTCATGATTAATTACTATTGGACTATAAGTGTTATAGAGCTGATATAATAATTAATAGATCTATTAGAGAAATTAAAAGAGGCCTAGAAGATTGGTTTTGGCACAGAAACCCTCTAGAGGAAGGGTTACACGCCAAACCCTAATAGAAGGCCTTAGAGGCCTAATTCTTATACCAAAATAAATTAAATATATTTTATAAGTGTTATGGAGCCTATATATTTAATTTGGATGAATTTGGAATTAATTTGTATGATTAAATCCAAGTGTATGCACAAAGGGCCTAGTTTATGGGTTTTGTGCATAGTCCTTTATGAATGGACTTAAATTGGATTTAATTGAGCCCAAATAAATTATTAATAATTTTAGTTGGCCATTTAATATTTCTCCAGCAATTTTAAAGAGCCCAATCCTATTATGAAGTTGGATTTTTAACCTAACTATAAAAATCCAAGTGATAGGGATTTTAGGGTTAAGTAAACATTAAAAGAAAAGAAACATTCTCTCACTCTCTTAACCCCAGCCACCACCCCTCTGCTAGCATCAAGGAATTTCGGCCAGCCCCTGTATTCCTCCGTTGTTGTTTCATTTAATTCTTCTCTAGTGTGGATTACTAGTTGGAGGTGCTCAATTTTGGACACTGTGGTTTGCAATAACCCGGTGAGAAGGAAAATCAACTGTTCAACAAAAATCGAAGGTGATTTATCTTATTTTCATTAATATGTATATTGTAAATTCATGGCAAGATCAAATCTATTGGTTAAAAATTTTAAATTCTGCTTATACATGTGATGCATGTAACCGATAATTTCCAGCACTAGATATCAAAAAGGTATCAATTCACTATCGTAATAAGTCCATGACTATGTCCAATTCAAGTACACGTTAACATTCACTCACAAATTTACCATCTAATTACACTTATGCTCAACTAGTTTAAATAAAAAATTACTATAACTATATATCAATAACACATTTATGATCACTTATTAACTTTACATTTAATACACAAGTACTACAAAAAATCATAATTCTAGCATATCTTAAAATAATATTTTACTTTCACTATGATTTATAAATGAATTCAAGGTAATATAAGTAAACTCACACATAACATGTAATGCCCTAAAATTTGTATCTGACAGGTATAGTACATTCTAGAGTATGAACAATAATTCTGAGATAGTTTTTAGAGTAATTATAGTAAAATAGTAAAGAGAAATTTAAAAATGTATAAGGATTAAACGTGCTCGGTATAGAAAAAATTCGAGGATGGGTGACCTGATGGATAGTTTGAGTTAATATTTGATTATAAAAATAAGTATTAAATAGAGTCCAGTGGTACAATTTGAGATAAAATTTAGCTCAAATGGACCCTCAAATTAGATAGCTAAGTTTTTACTCGATACCATAAAAGGGTTGACCCAGAGTTTGATTGGAACTTTAAAAATAACAAATGACCTCTAAAATTCACCAAAATTTCTAGATCTATATCAAATGATATTTAGAATATTTTGGTATAAAAATTAAAATTTTGAGATAATTCTAGTATTTTGGATTTAAAAGAGAAAATCAAAGGAAAAAGAGAAAAGTAAGGAGGGAAAAGAGAAAAATAAAGGATTTGAAGCTACTCTAAGGTTAGTGGATACAAACTATACTCTATTTTAGTTAGTTTTGAATTTTGGCATGAAAAAACGCATTATATAACTATAGAAAATTGAAGTAAAATGGGAAATAATGTAAGATAACCATGTAAAATGATATTTTAACATGAAATAAATAAGAAATAAGAAAGAAATCAAATTTAAAATGGGAGTTTATAAGGTGGCCGAATTGCACTTAATAAAGTATAATGTGGTAAATTAAAATTAATTAACAATTTAAGCATAAAATGAGTAATATTAAGTTAAATGAACACAATTAGAATGATTTGAGCTTGAACAAATATATGGTCAAAAGGTTTACTATGTGTACATAATGATGTATTATTATGTAAGTATGCAAACTTAAGTAGAAATGTGAAATAATTCAAGATAATATGTTATAATGATGAATTAAGGTGTTAAAATCATGAATTAATAAAGAAAACAAAGTGGAAGTAAGAAAACCTATGTTGGCCGAACTTGATACCTAAAGATAACCTAAGTTAATTTGATAATTTATGATTTATTAAGTGGGAAATCTATAATATGATATATAAGAAAGGTGATGGGAGTGATTAAAATTGAAAATAATAAGTTCACTTAATGTTACATAATAGTACATAATGATGGAATTTATGGTAAAATTAAATATGTGTCACTACATCAATGCTTAATATGACTTCAAAATCATAAATGGCACACAAATGAAGAAAGAATCACATGGTAGGCATGTGAACCTAATGTGGCCGAATGGTAAACATAATGGAAATGGCATGTTTTATCATTAATAAATGAAAATATACATCCATATGGTGAATATGTGATGGATAGCATGAATGTACATTTAACATCATGTATAATTTATGGCATAATGTGTTTAGCATGAGAAATTAGTGAAAATATGGTATAAATCAATAGCCCAATGGTAATCTAGGATCATGATATAATGGCTAGCCATAGGGATCTATACCACGATAACATTATGAGATTTGATTGACAGTGTACATTATGGATTGCCGGCACACACTGACAGTTGGGCATAGGATCACGGTAAGTGATCTAGTCCACTAACATCGGGATGCAGGATCACAGTAAGTGATATAGTTCCTTTAGTAGCATTGGAGTGCAGGATATCTGGTTCGAGCATTTTCACTGGGCACTGTTAGGGGTAAAATTATAATTTTGCATAAAATTTAAGGATTAAAGGGTAATTGTGTAAAAAAATGTTTAAAATGTGATTAAATAATGAAAAAAGATGAAAAACGAAGTTAATTAAGCCAAAAGGGCAACAATGTAATTATACGAGAAAGACAAGGGTAAAGGTACAATTTGGCACAAAATATTTGAATGAAATAATTAAATTAGTTAATGGAGGAAAAAGGGAAATTTCATAATTATGATAAAGTTTAGAGAATAAAATGTAATTTGCAACTTCATAAGCAAATATATAAACTAAAATATAAATTTACCACTTAAGGTGAAATAAAAGTCAAAGAAAGTAAAAAGAGTTAAGAAAGGAAGTTAAATAAGGTCAAACATGAATAAAATAAGGATTAGGTACCAAATTATAATTTGCCAACCCATAGTAAAGTACAAGGGCCAAAATACAAATTTTTCACTTAGTATGGAATAAAAGACAAAGAAAGTAAAAAGGAATAAAATTAAGGTCAAACCAAGTCAATAGTGTTAGAATAAAAAGTTTAAAGACCAATATGTAATTTACCATTTCATGGATACACATAAGGATTATAATTTAAATTTATCACTTAAGACAAAATATAAGACGAAAGAAATAAAAAGAACTAAGATTGGAATTATATAAGGTAAAGTGTGATAAAAAAAAGTCTAAGGACTAAATCAAAATTTTACATTCATGTAGGAAATATTTTTGAATTAATAAGAAAAATAAGTATAAAAGAATTAAATAGTAAAATGTAGATAATGAGAGGTTCAATTGATTTAAACTAGCAAAAAGTAACATAAGAGGGTAAAACGGTAATTTACCGTTGTATAAAGATATGCAGAAAACTCTGATGTAAATTAAGGAGTAAAAGCGAAATAAAAGATACAAAAAGGGTAAAATGATAATTTACCCTACATAAAGAAATGTTGAAAATTAAATTGTAAATTAAAGAGTAAAAAAATGAAATAAAGGGTACGATAGAGTAAATAAGGGTAAATTAGTCGATAGATAATAAAGTTCAAACAGAAAGAGGTAAAAAGGAAAGTTTGAACAGATTTAGTATATAAAGGGTAAAATCATAATTACCCAAAAAATTGAGGTAATGAGGATGAAACTGTAGTTTGGAGAAGAAAGTAAATTCAAGGACTAGAAAGAAAGGAAATGAATTTCATGGCGAATAACATCAAAGAGAAGAAATCAAGGGAAAATAGTAATTAAAGGAAAAGAGATAACAAAAAGATCAATTGAGTTAGAAAAAGAACTTAAATATTAATCTAGGAAATAAAGAACCTAGATGTTATACTATGAAAATAAATAAGATCTAAATGTTATGTTGATTGAAATAAGGACCTAGATGAGAATATCATGAAAGATGAAAAATTTAAGAATAATTAAGGAATTAAGTACAATAAAGTATCACCTAGTCAGTAAGAAAGAAAATTTATAATAATATTGAAAAATAATTACAAAAATAGTATACTCGGTGAGGATTAAATTTATAATTATGATGAAAACAACATAAAGGTCAAATAAAGAGGAATAAGTAAGATAATTAAATTAAGTGACAGTCAAGGACTTAGGACCAACAAGTAACAAAGTAAAAAGGCAAGGCATAAGAGTAATTAATGTTAAAAATATAAGTGACTAATCCCAGGCAGTAAACATATTGAAAAACAATAAAAACATAAAGTTAAGAAAGGCTAAGTGGTGGTTAGAAAACATTCGCACATATAAGTACACAGAAAGAATAATAATGATAATAAAAAAGTTTATTTAAATGAAATTTTGCATAGTTATATCCACCACTAGGCAACAACGTTGCTTAGCGCATAGTTTGTTAACTGAGTGCAAGGACAAATATCTAAGAACTCGAAGAAGGCAAAATGGAATGACATGTACATGTGTGGCGGTTGTGGATATGAAGTTTAGTTAATTCATACATTGGATTTTGGACTCCTAACTAATAATTTACTATGTGATGTTATTAATGTAAATTAATAGTGAACTTAGTTATAGATGTTGGGTTTCGACAAGGGAAAAATAAAATAAATATGCAGCGGATATATGAAACCCACCAGGATCCATGCAATCCAATTGACTCAATAAAGAGAAAGTAATGATTACTAACCTTTTGAAGTGTAAAAATCATCTTGTAGGTGCAGCCTCACATGAAACGAACACCCTTTATTGGTATCCACACTCGAACACAATGAACGGATTTGCCTAGAGTGCTAGCTTCCTTCCTTGGCGGCTAGGGTAACACAGAAAAATGATTTTTTGTTTCACTCTCTTAAGAATGACAGCTTACTCTTTTTGTATGTCTCAGAGGGTTTCAAATCATACATACATACATACATACATATATATATATATATATATATATATATATATATATATATATATAGGTGACCTAATCCTAATTAAGAGAGAGAGAGAGGGAATGTCGAGCCCACATTTCTTATTAAATAAGAAATAATTTATTTCTAATTTAAAAAATGAATTATAATATTAATCTTAATTAATATTCATTTATTTTATTTATTTAGTTTGAATTTTAATTTGTCATAGAATAAAATTCGAAATGCCCGAATTAATCCTTAGTCCATTCATCACATTCTATATGTGCGACCCAATGGTTCATATTATGTTGGCCATGGGCCCCAATCCCATCACGGGCCCATAAGTCATAAGCAGCCTCTAGCAAGACATTACGACTACCCAAATAGTATGAATATCGATACTTCAATTTTAACCTAATAGAACATGTTATAATCCTTTTGTCATATGATATCTTGTTTGAACATAAGTTATGGTCCATGTCAAACTTATGTAGTTCAAACATATAATTTCTCGATCACTAGTAGACTGATAATATCAAATTCCATCAATTCATTTGAGCATGGCCATGCATTTCTCAGCCCTACTTATCAAAGGGCCCAATAGATATCTCTCTCATAAAAGAAGGAAAAATTCCATCTTGATTATTCACAATCCTCTGCATGATTCTTATCATATCCAATCATAAGCTTTATTATTATCTGATTAAAGATAATGTCTGATTATGTCAAAACATAATGTTCCTCATGTAGGATACTATGATAATCTCAGGTCTAAGGATCGATAAGATAACTATTATGAGATCACTAATGACATTAACCCATATAATATCTCATAGCGGATCTATCTAGTATCCCATTCTCCAATAAGTACCTATAATTTTGATTTATATCACCATATATAATCATCCCATGATTATCAATCAAACTTGTACTAGTCTTTATTTATCATTATTCCTTTTAATGATAAATGACTAGGGATAGCCAAAAATAACATTGAATTGTTTTTTATAAACATTATTATATTCTAACATACCAAAATATAATAACATGAAGAAAACTCAAGTTTATAATATGAAATGTGACATTAAATAAGGAACCAAATATATGGCCTAGGGCACAACCACTAACAATAGATATGTTAGAGCATTTGTTCATAAAATATTACGAATGTGTTACGATGAGAATTGATAATGGACGATAGAAGTGCTATGTATGTTAATGGAGTATTGGAGGTGGAGGTTTCCATTTGGGAGTGTTAATTGGAAAGATGTAGGTTTGGGTAGCATGATTTACAAGCCATTATACTGCCAAAATTTATAGTAAATGAAGAGTAACCATATGACATCATTATTAGATATATATCATATACGAAAAATCATGAATAAAAGTAGGGTGTTACATAACAAGTCTCATTACACTCCCTCTAGATAAGCTCATAAGGTTTTATTAGTATTTGAAAAAGTTTAAAAGACATTCGGTAACTTTTGGGTAAGGTTCGCTAATATTTGGGGATAGCATGTAAGGTGTTTGGCTGAAATGGTACTCAACCTAGCTAGGCTGGGCTTATTCTGTCTGTCCAGAGTGCAAGTAACCTGGCTGAGATGGGTTTTAACCCAGTCGGCTTGATCATAAAACCCATAAATCAACAAATAGAATTCCCAAGTTTGATTTATACAATAATTTTGACCTAATAAAAATTATTTTTAGGAGAAACTTCCTATTGTTCCCTTACGTCTCTATGATGCATTCTTTTCCTTTTGCTGCTACCCGATTTCACCCAAAAAACTAAAGGATCATCTAGCTTAAGGGAGGAAACCTTTGACCTTTAACAGTTTGATCCCACTTTTAAGATTCAATCAGGTTAAGGTTTCCTTACCCAGACTGACCAATCGCTTCACGATAGGAAAAAGACTCAACTCGACTTGCCAAATCTTAAGCCTTGAGAGGCATAAGATGGCACATCAAGGTATCCCTATCTTCATTGCTAATAATCGATAATCAGGAGGCATCTATTGGGCACCATAAGACTGATATTAAGGAGTCACCAATTAATAAAAAATTAAAAAAATGGTCTTCCGATCTCATGAGGCCAAAAATCTAGAGATGGTTCAGAACTCCACTCTTATTTTTACCTTGAATAAATGTGACATAACGGCTTGCAAGTTAATAGTGTTATTACTTTTCTTAAATGCAATATTAGAACAAATATAGAAATCAAAGACGTACCTAATCACGTAAGAAAGTGACAAATTATGCATAAAATAAGGTGATAATAACATTCATAAATCGCGCAGTTCATTGCATGATTTTTTTTAGGACTTTGGTCATCGCATGTAGATTATGAAGAAGCATTTCATTACGAGGGTTTGAAAATAGGGACTTGCTAGTCCAAGTTTTATTAAGAAATGTCCCATATTATTTAATTATGTATACAAATCATTTACATTATTACAAGCTAATTTTTACATGTGAGTTTTCTGGGCAAAAATATGGACATTGGTCCAGTTTTATTAACAAAACATCCCAATTCTTTACTATAAATGTCTTCTTATGATATTGATCAGTATTTAACAAGTGTACTAGATTGGTAAATAATATAGAAAAATAAAATTAAGACCCTGAATATCAAACGCAAGGAAATATGGATTGCTAAGCAAAATATTTATAGTTGAGTTGAATTAAGTTTTTGAATTGAAAGAAAGAACTAAGATAAATTAATAGTAAAACAAAATAATAAAAAAAACTAAGATTAAACTAACATAATTAAATATAGAATAATAATTGAAACACTTCTATTAAAGAAACTATCCATCTCAACTTTAATTACAATGACTCAAATTAAAAGTAACACAAGTGATTATGTAAAAACCAGTTAAACAAATTCAGATATCTGATTCAAACTATCATTCTAAGTATCAAATCTTTTTATTAGGAACAATCCAATACTTAGCATAAAGATCCAGTTTATTAACTCATAAACATCCATTAAACTCTTTTTCAAGCAAATTTAACTTCAATCTATTCTTAGTTCAACTTTTCTTAATCTTAACCTACTCTTACCAACACATAAATATCTCAAATCTAGAATATACCCATGCATCAATACTAATGAATTAGACTAAAAACATGCATATCATATATCATACTTGAAATCAATCATCAACCATTTATTAAATAAGTTAATCATTAATTTAATAACAACTAGAGATAAGAATTTGCTCAAGAACTAAGAAATTATCAAACTTGCATTGAATTAAAGTTCAAACTAAGTCATTATAATAAAAGTTTAAGGATTTAAATATCTCTTAACAAAAGTAAAAGAAAACTACTCACCAAACATGATTAAAATGAAATAACAACTAAAATAAAGAGACACTATACTCATAAAGCTTTAAACTTGCTTTTGATGACTTCTCAGAACACCAGTAGAAAGATTGAATCTTTATAGAATTGAAAACTAACCTAAAAAGAAAAAATAAACTAAAAAATCTACTGTAAAAGTGACTAACTAAAACTAGGGAAAAAACTAAGAAAAAATTCATAACTCTAACTATCCTAGGTTTAACTAATTACCCCTCTTATTCTGGTGCTTTTTCTTGCTTATATAGCTTAGAGAGAATAAGTTTTGGTGCCTTGAAACTTCCTATTCCAAAAAGAAATTGAGTTTTATTGTAATAGGAAGTCTTCCACTCAATGAAGGTCGGATAACATTCAGGTGAGGGGTTTCCACCCTCAATTGAGGTCTTTAACAACTCAAGTGAGTGGTTATAAGCTTAGGTGAGTGAAGGTCTACCTCAAGTGAGGGATTTTGAACTCGGATGAGGTGTTTTTGCACCCTCATGAGTTCCTTAACTTTGTATTCCAGAGATTCTTGCTTCAAAATTACCAAATTACCCTAAAAATTTTCCTTTCTCCAATTAACTCTTAATTTTCTTTAATTTAGCCCTTTAAAATACCAAAACTTGTAATTAAACCCATAAATACACGAATTAGATAATCAAACATGAAATCAAAAAAATTAATACTAAATTAAACAACTTAAACACCTAAAAATATGATAAAAACATAGTATAATTCACAGTTATCAAACATTTTCCATTTACGATCAAAAAATACTTTTTATGAAGAAAGGGGATCGTGGACTCACCTATAGTGCTCACCCAACTTCGATGTACTTACAAGAGAGTTATCCGCAATAATAATAATGATAACAATAATAAAAATAAAAAGGAGAACATGTAAAATGAAACAATGTGAAAAGGAAAATGACAAATATTTTGGCCCATACATCATATGATGCACAGATGTACACTAGGTGATGCATGAGTATTATCCTGATGTAGGTTAGTTTTTTTTTTTGCCTTTATAAATAAAGTTCTTGTCAATAGCAGATCCAAAAGGGAGCAAAAAGAAAATATTAAATATAAGGAAAATGACTTTCAAACCTAATTTAAAGGCGATCCCATATGGCTATACCTTGATTTCAAGACGATCCCACTCTGTGGCTATACCTTAGTTTGAAGGCGAACCCACTCTGTGGCTATACCTTGATTTAAAGGTGATCCCACTCTGTGACTTTACCTTAATTTTTGCAAACATTTTATATGTGCTACGTTACTTAGACCTGGAGTTAACTCACATGACCACTTACCCCCTGTAGTTGAAGGAGTGCCATCATAGATGACACTCGTTATAAATGAATAATAATCTAGCAATAAACTCAAAAGAAAATCCTAGACAAATTTAAAACAAATCCAATAGATAATAAATAACATAATTCCAAAATAAATACCCCCAAATGTACAAATATATGTATGAAATGTATATGATATAAAAGCAAATAGAGTGTCATCATCTCCCTGAAGTCACAAGGCCTCAATGCAGGCCATAGTTTATCGGGCCTTTTGATGGGGAATGGAAGCAGTGTCTATAAAATGGTAGGCTCGACACTTGAGGAGAAGAAGGGCTTAGGGGGTCAATAGTGATGAGATGGAGGAACTCATTAAGATAACCTACGAAATGCCCTATCTCCTCTCGGATACGAACAATCTCAGTTGTCTGCATCATGAAGCGATAAGTGACCATGCCATATATGCCTATCACATAAGCTCTAAAATCGATGTCAATCCTCTTATTGATCTCATCCTCAACCTTTTTTACTGTCTCACTAGCCATTAGAAATGCGATCTCTAGCGTTGTGATCCTTTCTATTGCCTTCTGCACACTTTTATTAGCATTTTGGATCGCTATCTCCACCCTTATCATGTCTTTCATCAGCTACAGCTGGCTAGCATTAATATCATCAAACCTCCTCATGTATATATCACGCTGCCTAGCCTGCTCCTAGCAAAACATCTATATATATGCAGCTATAGTAGTCTGGGTCACAGTCATATCCCGAATATCTTGTAATATGGCATCCCATAGGGTTATAGGTGCCTCTTGGTGGAAGTGGTGCTAAAGATGATGTCATACCAGGATGGCCATAATTCCTAAATGGTAACCCCTACTGGAAGGTGGGAAAGGCCTGCATGGTGTGTGGTATGGCTGACTCCTGGCTGGTCTCACCTACAAAATAATCAGTAAAAGGAACCCCATCCTTTAAAAATTCTGGTCTAAGAACATCTTTCATTTGCTTATCAACATCAGGCTCCTGCTCAGCATGTAGTGGTTGTGGCTCATGATCTGGTATCTTCCAACCTGTGTTGAAGGGCATATCTATCTTTTCCAAGGTCATCAACCTAATCCCATCAAGAGCAGCATCCTTTTCTTTGGCCATGTGCATATCATAGGCTACCTCTCTGTCCAAATAGATACCCTCTCTATCTAATGGACCCATCATACACTACAAGAAAATTCTGAAATAGTAAACAAAAAATGGCAATGGAAATTATTGATTTTTCGTTGCTAATAAAAATTACCAACAAAAATTAGCAATGGAAAAATATATTGCAAATTTTACAGTTGCTATTTTTAGCAACGAAAATCTCTTCCGTTGCTAAATTCAACCAATGTAAAATTCAGCGAATTGGTTAAAATTACCAACATAAATTAATTTTCATTATTATTTTTAGCAATGAAATTAGTAATTTCGTTGCTAAATTCAGCTGGTATTATTAAAATAATTGTGACAAAATTTTTGTCATTATTTCGTCAATAAAATATTGTTGATTTTTTACACAAAATTACTTTTGGAGTCCATCAATGTCAACATTTCATTACTACTTAATGGCAATAGAAGTGCCATCAATTTAATGTTAACTATGCTTCCAACTACTACTGGTTTTGCATATGACATCAACTTCTAGTATTTGTGTGTAAATATGAAGCCCCACTATTAAATCTCTTCAATTCTAATCACTATACAAACCTATGGTAACATATCAAATATAAACATAGAAAGTAAGAACCATGATATTTACCTATCTGACCATATGCAAAAAATAGAGAAGGAATGTACTGAGATCGAGGAGGGGGAAAAGAAGGGGATGGCAACGAGAGAGAGAGGAGGAAGAAGACAGCTAATGATGCTAGACAGGGGAAAGAGAGGGTAGCAGAGGCAAGACTAGGGTTTTTTTATTTCTAACAAGTATGAAAAATACTTAAATGCCCCTGATTTACCAACGAAATTTCAATTCTATTGTTATTTTAGCAACTAAAACTAAATTCCATGCTATTTTTTATTGAAAATATAAATTAGCAATGAAAATCCAATTTCGTTGCTCCTTTTCATTGAAAATAAAAATTAGCAACGGAATTTTATTTCGATTGTTATTTTAGCAATTGAAAATAAATTTCGTTGCTATTTTTCATTGAAAATGAAAATTAGCAATAGAAATCCAATTCTATTGTTATTTTTAATTGAAAATGAAAATTAATAATGGAAATCAAATTATGTTGCTATTTTTCATTGAAAATAAAAATTAGCAATGAAAATTCAATTCCATTGGTAATTTAGGAACAGAAAAAATTCCTTTGCTATTTTGGAACCGAATTTTTTTTAACCATGGCTATTTAGCAATCGAATTATTTTCTGTTGCTAAAATAGCAACGAACAATAAATTCTGTTGCTATTTTAGCCATAGAAATCATAATCCGTTGCTAAATTAGCAATGGAAATTATTTTCGCTGCTATTTTTCTTTCCAAAATTTTTTCGCCATTTATTGGTGCATTGTTTAGCAAAGGTATAGTGATTCCATTGCTAATTTTCGTTGCTAAATTTTAGCGTTAAAAATTCCCTCTACTATTACCGACGAAAGATAACCAAATATATTTTTGTTGCTAAATCTACAAAGCTTAACCAATTTTAGCAAAAAATATTGTTGTCCATTGCTAAATAGCAACGGAATTGGATTTTCGTTGCTAATTTAGGAATGAAATCAATTTTGTTGCTATTTTATAATTATTATTTTTATATTTTCTTGTAGTGATAGCCTCTGGTATGCCCTCGATTAAAAGCAATTTAGTGTCCAATCCCCCTATGACTATCGCCTCACCTGGGTTACTCTGTGTCTTCTACAGGTGCTCTAAAATGGTATGGCTCAAATCTATCCATCTCCCACTCATCATGCCCCATAGGATATAGATCTCTACTACATTAACAATGCCAGGACTACCTATCCTCCCTAAATATGAGCAAGAAAGAACTCTGTATAGGTAACGAAGTAGCTATGATCTTAGCATGGTGGATTTTGTTGTCCTCTACACATAAAGAACCCTTGGGTGTGTAATAATCTCCTATATATGAGCTAGAGCGGATCTCTCTAGCATGACCATATTCTCCCCTATAGGCAATCCCAAGATCTTAACAAAGCACTTGTGTGTCATGGACATAGGGTGACTTGGATGTGGTAGGAGATGACATCCTCCTTATTTTCTAGTTGTTGGTGTCCTAGGTAATGAAATGCGGCCAAAAACTACCTAGTCATCTCAGTGTAGGTCCTATACACCCCTAAATAAAAAATTTGTCCATCCCACCTGTGTTATTAGGTTTTCGACCTTCTCTATCAATCCAAGTTGATCCAATAGTTCCCTAAACAAAAATTGACTGGGTAGTATGCAGACTACTTCCATAGTTTGGTAGCTGGTAACTTGCTTCGGTGTCATCCAGATGTGAAAGTGGGGATCCATGTCCTGCAAAAGAGAAAGTTACACATTAATCATATTGCATTGCCTAATAACATCATTTAGATGTTATCGCTTTTTATGCCTATATTTCAGCAGCAAAATGGCTTAAAAATCTAAGCCCAAACATTCACAAAAGCTATAACAACTAAGCAACACATGGTTTATCCTAACCCTCCACCGAGCATCTAGCAGTCATGCCAAACTTCACAAAAGCAATGCTTAAGAAAATGCTAAGTTAAGATATTAGGAACCATGGTGTTATCATAATTATATATACTATCATTGTCATTTTCAATGCCATTACTTTTCATTTACATGCGAACAATCATTATCGACACATGCGTTCTTTTTAAAGAATAAGCTTAGTTTACTCTAAAGAAAAAAATTTTATTAACTCCTATTGTTCATTCTCTCTTTTTATTTAATCATTTTTTTCTCATTTTCTATTCTTATTGCTATCAATATTTCTATCTACTTATCCCTTATCGCATAAATAAAAATTGTATATATATTCTCTACTATTTTACTTTTTCTATGTATTTTACATCATTAGGTTGTATACAACAATTACAACTGATATATACCTATTATCATTATTTTTATTACAATTGTATTATTATTTCATGCATATATTTTTATATTTTTTCCTCATGCTAACTTCTAACTTTATACAAGGTATATACACTGTTTATATGCACAATTTCACTAGGAAAATCAATCAAATACTTAAAAGTAACACTATGCATAATAACCAAAAGCAAAACTAACATAAAAATCAAAGTGCAATAACCTAATCATAGCACATTTACCCAAATTTTTTCCAAAACAAAAATTAAATAAATCATTAACATTCCATCACACACATCTATAACAACTCTTACCATCGATCTCGCAACATTTTAGATTCATTTAATCATAAAAATAAATTAGAAAGTGTTAAACATACATTTTTTGGTTGGAAAGCATAACTCGATGAAAACACACAAAACAGGTGTTGAAACATATGCAGTATGAAGACCCAGCAATGTAATAGATTGAAATTGCAAAATGTTACCCATCGGATGAGGAAAATAGCAAAAAACCAAAGGGCACTACGTTGAAGTCAGAGGAGAAGAAGAAGAAGAAGAAGAAGAAGAAGAAGAAGAAGAAGAAGGAAAGATAGAGGAAAAAAAAAGAAAAAATAATTAGTTTTTATGTTTTAAAGGAATGCATGGGCATACATAGGCTTTAAATGGTTGTACACTCAATGCAAGGCCATGCACAAGTAATACAAGGGCGTGAAAGGTAAAAAATCCAAATTTTAAAAAGTTTTAAATAAGAAATGTTCCCATGCATGTAAAATACTATGTAAAATGGGTTTTGATCCAAACTCATGAAAAATAACCCTAATTTTTCCAAAAAATACTCTAAAAATTACAATTTTTACAATTTATTGGTATAGTAAAATAAAAATATTTTATTCACAACCTATTTACAAGAGTTTAGTTTTGCATAAGTATAATATTAACAACCTACTTTTTATTACAACCATGCTCATTATCTACTTATGTCTGTTTTTATTCATCACTATGCACTTAATCTACTATTATTTCTTTATTATGTACACTTTTCTCAATTAATTATTACTACATTTTGTTTTTATTTTTTTGGTGTTCGAATACCTATGTGCATGTGCAAATTATACTCCTTAAATTATTTGAAATATTTGATAGAGGATATGACTTTAGACTATAAGCCATCCTTGAAATGTGAAATTGAAATGAAATATGCAAAACAATCATGTTTGATCATGCATGTAATTGTTAGATTATATAGGATGAGGTGCATGACATGCAATGCTATTTTTTACTGTTTATTTTTACTAGGTGGTAACTGGGGCATATGCATGGGAATACATTTAGGTTTAAAAGGTTATGCAAATTGACATATAAAGAGGGTGCTCTGAATTTTTAGCTGTTCTTTGCTCCCCACTCATACTTTCTTCATCCTTTTCATTTCTTACTTATATACCTTGCATTGCTTTGCCTTGAGTTAAATCTTATTGAAAATTACTCATTTTTTTCTAAATGTCTTACTTTGTTGTTAGATGATTATTCCATTTGGGATAATCCTATCCAGTCCCTTTATTCTAATTTGAGACTTCTCCATAGGGTGAAATTGGATGAAAATATGTGGTCACCTCAAAGCGCTATTGGGATCCTCACGTTTATGTATTCACCTCAACAACGTGGAAATCTACCCCTTCTATGAGGAATTTATAGCTATTTTGAGCATTCCTTTCTCTCTAAGCACCCTTCCATATATGTCTAATTGTGTTCCCAACTATCCGCGTAAGGCCGTTTATGCCTTTGGGATTCATCCTTCTAACATCAGGGTGATTGCTGAGCCCTTTGAACCTATTATGCTCAACCTGCTATTTGATAGCTTATACTATTTTTGCGGCAATGAGACTTATATCGTAGGCACTACCCTTTTTCATGCGTTTGGACTATTACCTATGCATCACTAGTGAGGCAAGAATTTTGAGGGATTATTGACTGTTTGACATTGTCAACGACATTCATGAAGGACTGACCCGCTTTCTAGTGATCTTAGTGGAAACCCTACTCGAACTGGATGCCATAAATGCTGACCCTACTACTTTATTCACTAGTAGTCCTTTATTGCTCTAGGTACCTGTAGTCATTTATTTAAAGTAGTGTTCCCCTTATGGGTTTTCACACTAGCTTTTTTTATAAGACATGCATCTTTTTATAGATTTTCACATGACCTTGAGCCTAATTTTTTCTTGAAACGGATGCCAAACTATTCCAGTGGCTTTTGCATTTATTATTGTTGTTTTTTATCACCATCACCATTTTTTCACATTTTTTTGAGATTTGGCTGTAGGAAAAGTTTAGAATGCTAGTTAAACCTCCTTATTGTGTCATGGATGCATATTTCCTGAAGTTCTTTAGTGCCCATATGCTATGGTACTTGATTGGTTCCGTAGAGGAGGGCATCATATGGTTGAGCTCCATGGTAGAATAGATAGTGATTTTTATGTGCCTCTAGATCCATATCGAGTATGTAACTCATGATGAAACTCTAAATGCATCCCACTTTATGGTCTTTATAAAGCTACTTTTTGCATCATTGTACACTGCACTCGATAGTTCGACCTAAGGTAGGAGATTGTATATACACACCTGAACTTTGGAGGAGGGGATCTAAGTGATGCCTTCATCATAGGTTATCACTATATTTAGATATGCCTACCCATAAGGACCAATATCCCTCTGATGAGTGTCTATGACTTTAAAACCAACATGGATCATCCTCGTGGGTCATAAAAGCACCTAACACTAGAGGGTTCCTATTGAGATGCCCAAGCAGAAGAGGCTATAGTGGAGGCAATGTTGATTGACTGGCTTTATTGGGAGAGAGTTGATTGTTGTTATTGTTGTTTTGTTTTGTTTTTGGCATGTAATATATACTGTAGTGATGGTTGCTGGGATGGATGCTTTTATTTCTTGCTGATATGTTTGCATAGTTAGTGATTATATTTTGTTGTTATTTTTGTGTGATGTTATTGTGTTTCTTTTGAAAATGAATAATATGTTTACTTTCATATTTACTAAAGTGTATAACTTAGATTATTTATGCATGATCGATGTTTAGCAAGTGTACTAGATCGGCTAGTAATATAGAAAAATATATTTAAGACTCCAAGAATATCGAACCCAATGGAATATGGATTGCTAAACAAAATATCTATAACTGAATTGAATTAATATGAAATAATCCCAAGTTTTTGAATTAAAAGGAGATCTAAACTAAATTAACAATTAAACAAATCAAAAACTAAGACTAGATTAACATAAATTAAATACAGAGCAACACTTAAATAATAAATAACATCTATAACTAAAACACTTCTGCTAAGGAACTTTCTACCTCACCTTTTACTGATAATGACTCAAATCAAAAGTAAGACAAGTTGTTAAGGAAAACCAGTTAAATAAAAATCAATATCTTATTTAGAATATCATTTTTAAATATTAAATCCTCTGATTAAGAACAATTCAATACATAGATCCAAATCCAGTTTTAAACTCCTAAACCTTTATTGGATCCTCTTTTGAGAGATCTAACTCTAGCCCATTCTCAATTCAAATGATTAAATTTAAATCAACTCATGAATCGCAAATTATTATCTCAATTCTTAAAATTCAACAATACATCAACATGAGTGAAATAACCTAAGATCATACAAATCATTGATCAAAGATTAAATTAATAATTAACCATCTATTCAATACGTCAAGTATCAATCCAACCATAATCAAATATAAGATTTAGCCTAGAAATTAAGAAATAACAAACTTACATTAAAATAAGCCTAAATCAATGTCATTACAATAAAAGTCTGAGGGTTCAAGTTTCCTTCAGCAAAAGTAAAAAAATTACTCACCATTCATGATTAAAATGAAAAAAAAAATTAAAATAAACAAATACTATACTCATGAAGTTTCAAACTTGCTCTTGATGTTTTCTCAGAATAGCAGTAGAAACTTGAATCTTTAATAAAATAAAAACTAAGAAGAAGAGAAAACTAAATTAGGTCTAAAAATTACTATACAACTCTAAACTAAACTAGGTATAAAACTCTAAGAAAATTTCATCTAGCTCAAAACTACCCCTTGAACTCTGGTGTTTTGCTTCCTTTCATACCTTGGAGTGAAAAAATTAGGTGATTTTTAACTTCCTATTCTAGAGCAAAGTAGAATTTCATAGTGTTTGAAGTAGGTCTCCTCTGTAGAGCAAAAATCCCCTCTACTGAGGAGAATTAATCTGGACTACATGAGATTTATTATTTAAAAATTCCTGAATTGCTATAGTTTCCTCTTTCTCCACTTAACTTCCTATTTTCTTTAATTAAGCACCTGAAAACACCAAAAATTACAATAAAGTCTACAAAATAGAAACTTAAAAATTAAACACACAATTAACTAAATTACTACTAAAATGACAACTTAATCACCTAAAAACAGACTAATAACATAGCTATAATTCAGAGCTATCAATGTATTCTCACATTATCACAGTTGCAATAATAATAATCATGATATGACAATTAATACAAAACACAACCTTCATTTAATCTCGGATAGTGACATCTTTAATGCATCCAACTCCTATCATTAATCAGCCCTCACGGATTTTTTAGATTGACGATTTTCTTTCAACCCTTAATTTTTGTTTAGATGCCTTTTTTCAGTTTTCACCTTAGCAAGGTACCCAATTTTAGCAAGGCCGTCTTTTTTTGATTTTTGACCCCATGGGTTATTATTTCTGTTGATTGATTTTTTTTAGCCAAAAAACCTTTTTAGCCAGTCAATGTTAATCGGTTCTTTGAATTCATTCCCATCACTGTATATGAGAATAGTTGTTCCTTTATAAAGCAATTTCTTCAGAATAAAGGGACCCTTCTAATTTGGTCTGAACTTTCCTTTGTAGTCTTGTAGGCTAGGTCTCATCTATTTAAATACCAAATCCCCCTTTTTTAAATGATGGCCTTTAACCTTTTTTCCAAAAGATCAAGCTAATCTCTTCTTATATAACTGATTGAGGTAATAATCTCTCATTTGGTTTTCATCTAGCAAATTCAACTATGCCATCCTATATTCTGCCCATTTTGTCTCTAGTAATTTGGCTTCTAGTATAGCCCTCGATGACTATAATTTAATCTCTACTGACAGTATTTATTTTAAGCAATACACAAGGGAGAAATGAGTGTCTCCTATGGAAGTTCTAAGAGTGGTTATATACCTTCAGAGTGTGAATGGTAGCTTTCAGCCTTATATGTTTGCACAGTCTTAGATAAAATCTTTTTTAAGTTCTTGTTAGTAGCTTCAACTACCCCCGTTCACCTGTAGATGGTAAGGTGTTGACTTATGATGATGAATTATGTATTTCTAAAGTACGTGTCTGGTTTTTGCCTATAACTGAACCCCATTGTCTGATATTATACGGTGAGGCACCCCGTACCTACAAACCAGGTTTCTCTTGATAAATCAAGCCATCTCTCATGCCCTCAGTCTTTCGAAGGACTCAACTTTTACCCATTTTGTGAAGTAGTTGATGGCAACTATAATGTACCTATAATCGTTAGAAGCTGTCGAGTGTATTTTTTTTGATGATGTCTATTCCCCAAGCTGAAAAAGGCTAAGAGGATGATAGATCGCACAACTCCAAAATAGGCAAGTGACTAAAGTCAGCATATTATTGGCATTGATGGCACATTTTCACATATTTGGAGCAATCAGTGTCTATGATCAACCAAAAGAACCCTTATAGCATGATTTTCTTGGTGAATGTTAATCCATTCATGTAGGCCCCGTATACCCCTGCCTGAGTTTCTTCCATGACGTTCTTTGCTTCTCTCTCATCTAGGCACCTTAACTAAATGCCATCAATGTATCTTTTGTATAGGATCTCGTCCACACTAATGAATTGACTAGCCAACTTTTAAATTATCTTTTGATCTTTCTTTATTGCTTCGTTAGGGAATCTAGAATTCTCTAGATCATTATGGAGATCATAATACCATGGCTTGCCATCAGGCCCATCTAAACTCATAAGCTATTTATTCTCGAAGCATGGCTTGGTTGAGCTCATAATTATTACTGGCCTCATAACTATCCCTTGAGGATTGTCCCACATAAAAACTAGGATTACCAAGGCATCTACCAATCGATTCTCATTTCATGACACGTGTTTGAAAGTGTATGCCTCGAACTACCCACTCAAACTCCTCAGATATTCTGTATAAGGCATTAATCTTTCCTTTCTGATGGACCACTCTCCCTTTGCTTAATGGATCACTAAGGATGAATCCCTAAACACTTCGACATTCTTTACTCCCAATGCAATCAAGGCTTCCACCCCATATATGCAGGCTTTGTACTTCATTCTTAGTCACTTTAAACCCCAGCTTCTTGGTTAAATAGAGTTTTTCACCATCGGGTGTGATGAGGATAACTCCTCCTCCAACTTTCCTATTATTGGTAGCCTCATCAAAGTACATTTTCTAATCTTAGATCACTATGGCACTAATGCTTTCATCTGGTAATTTATACTCAACCTAATCTCCTTTCTGCAAGTGATTAACAAGAAATTTTACAACTGCCCTCCCCTTGATCATCTTTCTAGTTACATATTCTACTTTAAACTTTTGCAAGAGCAACAACCACCTTCCCATTTTCCTTAGTAGGGATAGTGCTGACTAGAGGTATTTGATCGAGTTATGCTTAGCTACTGCTTGAATCTTGTAGGAATGGAAGTAGTGCCTTAATTTCTTTGAGGCCTATATTATCGCTCGACAAATCTTTTCCACGTCTGAATACTTGGCCTTATATGGTAAAAACTTCTTACTGAAGTAATGCACAATGAATTCGGCCTTAGTATCATCTTTTCGGGTTAACATAGCTCTTACCGAACCCTATTCCATTGCCATGTACAAGATTAAAGGTTTTGATGGTCTAAGTAGCTAGAGAACTAAAGGATGTAATAGGTATTCTTTGATGGTGTTGAAGGCCTTTTGACAATCATTTTTCCACTTAACTAATTGATCATTTCTCAAAATCTTGAAAATTGGCTCATATATGGAGGTGAGCTTAGTAATAGATCGGCTATTATATTGAACCTATCCAAAACATCTTCTAATTTCTTTTCCTTCTTCAGCACTAGCATCTCCTGAATGGCCTTCACCTTATTTGGATCCACCTCTATCCCCTTCTGGCTAATGACATACTTTGAGAGCTTACTTGAGGTCACCTCAAACACACACTTCTATGGATTGAGATAGAGATTGTACTTGTCGATCCACTGGAAAAACTTCTCTAAAGCCTCAAAATGCCCTTCTTTTGTAGCTGAATTAATCATCATATTATTAACATACACTTCGAATTCTTTGTGGATCAAGTTATTGAGAATCTTAGTAGCCATTCATTGATAGGTATCTCTCCCATTTTTCAATCCGAACAGCATGACTTTATATGCATAAGCTCCCCATTCAATGATGAAGGTTATCTTCACTCGTTCCATTATCTTGTTTAAAATTTGACTGTACCCTGCATACCTACCAACAAAACTGTACATCATGCATTTTGCTGCACTATCAACCAACAAATCTATATAGGGGAGTGGAAAGTCATCTTTCAGCCATGTTTTATTCATATCTTGATTGTCTACACACATTCATACCTTTCCATCTTTCTTGGCAGTAGGAACAATATTGGCTAGCCAAGTAGGATATTGGACCTTGACCAAAAACTTCGCTTCAATATGCCTTTTCACTTTTTATTTTACCTTTTCTACCCATTCTAGCCTGAGTCTTCGAAGCTTTTGTTTTACAAGCTTACTATCCATATATGTTGGGATGGCATATTCTGCAACATCTCTATCAATCCCAGGCATGTATTCATAGGCCAAGATAAATACTTTTTCATATTTTTTTAATATTCTCTCGAATTTTTATCCTCTCTTCATGAGTTATGTCGAATGTGATCAAGTTCTCCTTAGTATTATCCAAAATAAAATGGGGTAGTGTTTGTAGAATTAATGTTAAATATGAATCAGTTGTGATTATAATCATGTATGATGTAATCAGATGAGATATTGCACAAATAAGTAAAGTTATTCATCTTATTAACCTGAGCAATAAAGGGTACATCATGACAAAACAATTCAAGAATGTAAATTGCATCAGCAAAAGAATCATCTTCCAAATTAAGGATGGTTAATACAACAACAGATACCTCTCATTTTTCTAATGGCATCTTCTTTTCAACCACAACAACCTCACACTCGATCTTTTCCTTTCCTTTAGCCTTGGTGATAAGTGACTTTAGCATCAGTACCTCCTTGGGGGTGACCCAAATCTAAATTAGCAAGCTTGGCCATAACTTCTTCATTCTAAAATCCCAGTACAAGCTTGATGGTTCCAACTGGCCAATCAAAGACGTCATCAAAGATTTTGAATCTAGGGATAATCATTCCTCGAATCACCATAGGCTTAACTTCCCTATAATATTTACATTCCTTGGATGCTGGCATAAAGCTTTCCAAGATATAAGGAACCCTTCTTGGCTGGAGGTCAGATTGCTTTTTAGCGTCATTCTTATAGTAGCCCAAATCTTTCCTATCCCTCTAGCCCATTAAGACAATCGATATAGAGATCCCCTTAAAATTATTTCCTAATCTGGTTCCTGTAAATAACTCATCTTTTTCATCATATTAATGACTTGAGGACTTGCAATATCTATTTCTTCTTCCTCAGCACCAATCCTAACTATGTGAAATCCATTGAATGGTTGATTAGTTATGCTTAAAGTAGACACTGAATTCTCTTTTACTGCCTTGATAGTGACCATACTGCCTTTGTGTGAAATTCAAACCATCAAGTGTAATGTGGAATGAACTCCTCCCAATTTATGGAACTAAGGTTGCCCCAATAATAGAGAGAAATTTGCTGGTATTTGTAACACTACAAATTTTGCCTTAATCTCAATAGGCCCCATCTTCACTACCGCCCTGAAAGTTCTAGCAACTTGCCTTTTAGAGTTATCACAAGCATTATAGTGAGTCGAGACTTAGTGAGCATGGTCTCATCAATACCATAAGCTGCCATTACTATAAAGGGACACATATTGATAGAAGAGCCATCATTCACCATTACACATGCAATGTGCTTACGATTCACTTTATCCCTGATGTATAAAGAGTGATTATGCTCACATCCTTCCAGAGGGAGGTCCGCATTAGTGAACATAATCTTTTTCCCAAAATCCCCTTCACCATTTCTAACAATTAGGAAGGAGATGTGATGGTAGCAGCTATTGCCTCAGCAAATCCCAAATTAAGATTTGAGAAAATTTCTTCTTAAGTTGCTTTAAAACCACGTTATCCTTCATGGCTTTTTTTCTTGCAGGAGTAGTAGGTTTCTGCTACCTCTCAATCTTAGACATGACTCTACCACTCCTAGTGATGGCTTAAACCACTTTTTCATCTGTTACTTCCTTTTCATCTTCATTAGTTTCCCACATGTCCTTTGGCTCCTCTTTAGCTTTAACCAAACCCACTTCATTGTCTATATCCTATAAGTCTACCAATTGAACTGATTCCCCTACTTTTATTGACCATTCTGCCCTCACATCTGAACCATTACCACTTCCACTAGCCTTAAGAGTGATAGCCAAATACTCATTACCATACAAATCCTTACAAACATACCATTTTGGCAATCCAGACCCAACCATAAGCACTAGTGGTTGCATAACATTGTAAGCTTCCTTCTTTTTTAATCTTTTCTCGAATCAAGTATTTATCGATAATTAATCAAGTTTTAGATACAGTCCCTCAAGGTATGACAATAATCTATCTCATACCCTGTGTGTTGGTGAAAGGCACAATACCAATCAGACCTATGTCCTAGTTAGCCCTGACTCCTTGCAAGCTTAGGTGGCATCGACTGTAAATTTCCCTTTTTGATCAAATGACTAAGGCACTGGGATAATGACTTTCCTAATTTTGATTAATGTCATTGGTTGAGCCCTATTGTCGACACTTCAGCAATTCTTCCACTATTACCTCTACTACCACTACTATTACCAACACTTTACCAAAACTTGAATTTCTAGATCCCCACTTATTGCTACTATAACCTCCACTATTTAAACTTATAGAACTTGCTTTCTTTACTAGATATTCCACCTCTACTTCAATGGCTATATCCTTTAAGGATTTCCAGTCTTTCAATCCCTTCATCTTAAGACCCTCATTCAGGTAAGGACTAACATTCTAAATGAACAAACGAATCTGATCCTATTTGTCGGGCTTTATTTTTATCTCCATTACTCTATTCCTTGATCGAGTGAGATACTCATGGAAGGACTCTCCAGGTTTTTGCTATAACAACTCCAAATCTTTCAAAGTTACTTCTATATATGTACTATAATCATACTACCTAAAAAACTCTTCTGTCAACCTTTTCCAATCTTCTTTGGTCTTCTTATCCAAGTTTTGATACCGGTCAATAGTAAGGCCCATAAGGCTAAGACTAAAGAGGTCCACCTTTTAGCTTTTAGTGAGGGCAGTTTTTTTCATAAGCAAAATATATTACTTGATATGAGCTAGTGGTTGGATGTGCCATTAAGCTTCATCAAGTCAGGAATCTTGAATTAACTAGGTAAAGCATCTTCACCATTTAAATCAATATCCTTAGGACTAACTCCTTTCCCAACTGATAATATCCTAGTCAAAGACTCTAACTTCTCTTCCATCTTCTTTACAATAAGATTCTCCTCCTTAGGGATAAGGTTATTTAGCACAAAAAGGGCTCATAATTCCTTCTCGTCATCAATTATAAAATCACACTTAGGGCCACCTTGAGCAATATCACTTTCCATTTCTGATGGAGCCATATTTATTATATCTATTGCTAGTGGGGGTGTCACAACAGAAGTTGCTGGAATCTCCCTGATAAGAGTAAGTTCAACTCGATTAGTTGCTAGCATGATAGATTAAGCAGCTAAGATCAAGGCTAAACTAGTTGTAAGGCTGGCAAATATTAACATCAAATTTCTCTTAAGATCATCCATCCTCTTATCGACATCTTGAGGACTGGAGAAACCAATATGAAAGTGAGTTCGTATATGATTTTCCTTTCTGATTATTCTAAATACCCTTCTAAAAACTCTTCTAAAACACTATCTAAACCTTACTCAGATCATAGTTTTGAACTCTATCCTGATACCAATTCTTCTTTCTACTCAGAAAATAATTTCTTAACTAAATGACCATCTGAGCCCTAAAACCACCTAGAAAATGATGGCTCTATTATGGCTATCAAAATGGGGTTTGTCAGCATGATGCATGAGCAAATACAGTTGCATGATCATGAGATGTAGCATCAACAACCACACACAAGAATCCTCTTTACCTTATTTTCCCGTACATGTGGTCAAAGTTATCTTCCTAGATGGGCTTAATCCATGGGTCAATAGAGGACCCTGATAAATACCTATGGTGTAAGGTAAAAATCTGGTAGTATAATGCCTTTCGAGAAGAGCACACAAAAATGGTTTTAATCAATGCATATTTGAGCGATCCAAGCAAATCAAAATGGGCTTATCAAGGTATGACAACTTTTGATAAAGGAACATCTGGACTTATCTAGCTATTCTTCATACATAAGGATCCACATCACAAGCAATGAATAATTATTATGGACATCCAAGTAGAGATTTTTATATCATTACATGGGTTTTTAGTCTGGGTACTCGATTACAAAGTTATCCAAGTATGGTCCTTGCCAATGGATCTAGCTCATCAGAAGTATAATGATCGATTGGATCACTATTTGATATACCAAGAGGTACTAGACTTGGGCTGGTGATTATCCCTAACATTACCCTTGGTTGAGTGAACGACAAGAGAGTGCTTCAGAAATGGATCAAGGTCAAAAAATTAGGATGCATAACTTATTCTAAAGGTCTAGCATAATTCTAATGCAATTTTGAAAAGAGATAACATTTCTTAACCGAAAACCTTTTATATCACATAAATCAAAAATAGTTTCAAAGCAAAGTTTCGAAGTCCCTAATGGAGTTGCCACTATGATGCACACTCTTCCTTTTGCTACTACTCAATTTCACCCTCGAAACTAAGGGATCGTTAAGCTCAAGGGAGGAAACCTTTGACCTTTAACAGTTTAGTCCCATTAGGGTTCGACCAGGTTAAGGCTCCCTCATCCAGACTGACTGGTCACTTCACGATAGGAAAGAGAATTAACTTGACTTGCCAAATCTTAAGCCTCGAGAGGCATGAGATGGCACATCAAGGTGTCCCTATCTCATCGCTAATAATCGATAGTCGAAAGGTATCTATTGGACACCACGAGGATGATAGTATGCATTGTCATCTAATAAAACATTGGGAAAAAAGATGTTCCGACCTCATGAGGTCAAAAACTTAAAGATGGCTTAGAACTCCGCTCTTATTTTTACCTTGATAAATGTGACATAATGGCTTTTAAGTTAATTGTGTTATCCCTTTTCTTACATGTAAGATTAAAGCAAATATAGAAATTAAAAGTGTGCCCAATCATGTAAGAAAGCGGTAAATTATAGCATAGAATAAGGCAATAAAGACATCCATAAATCGGGCAGTTCATTGCAGCATTTTTTTATGAAGACTTTGGTCCTCGCATGTGAATTATAAAGAAGCGTTTCATTATGAAGGTTTGAAGATAGGGACTTACTAGTCCAAGTTTTATTAAGAAATGTCCCATGTTATTTAATTATGTATAAGAATCATTTACATTATTAAAAGACAATTTTTATATGTGAGTTTCCTGGGTAAAATATGGACATTGGTTTGGTTTTATTAATGAAACATCCCAATTCTTTACTATAAATATCTTATTGCGACATTTTCCATTTACGATCAAAAAAACCTTTTTTTAAAGAAAGGGAATTGTAGACTCACGTGTAGTGCTTGCCTAGCTTTGATGTACTTACTAGGGGGTTATCCACAATAATAATAATAATAATAATAATAATAATAATAATAATAATAATAATAATAATAATAATAATAATAATAATAATGATGATGATGATGATGATGATGATGATGATGATGATGATGATGATGATAATGATGATAATGATGATGATAACAATAAAAAGAAAAAGAAAAACATACAAAATGAAACAATGTGAAAAGGAAAATGACAATCCAGCACATACATCGAAAATGCATTGATGCACAATAAGTGACATGTAATCAACTCTTTTATTTAAAAAATGAGAAAATACATTTTAGACCGTACATCACATGGTGGACAACTGTATAGCAGGTGATGCACAGTCGTATTATCCTAGCATAAGGTAGTTTTCTTCTATTTTTAGATAAAGTTTCTATTGATAGCAGATCCAAAAAGGAATAAAAAAAGAATATTAAATCTAAATAAAATGACTTTCAAACAAAATTTCTTTGAGAAAACACAAACAAAATAATAATAAAGATATTTTACAAGGATAACCTAAAAATTTCTATCACACAGCAATATACCTTTGAAAATGGTTTCACAATCTAAATCTAAGCAAAAACGAATATATAACCAAAAATACAGCGAGTAAATCAATGAATAAAACTTATAATATTTGAAATGATAAATGCATAAATTTTATACTGTCAAAAAATTGAACTGAGGAGAAAAAACTTTTTATATTACCTTTAATTTACTTACTCAATTAGATCACCGGATGTTGGATTTGCGGACCTTTCTTATGTCGAAACAATTAAAGAAAATTTGAAAAGTGTACAGAGCCAAATGCCAAAATCAACCTTTTGAACTTGAAAGCTTTTCATTGATAACAACACTACTTCTAAAAATCATAATTTCCAACCCTTTTCAAAGTGATAGGCCAATTCCTTATATAAGGAAGGTTGCATGGTCGTACTTTCCCATATGTATGGATGTATAAGCCCATAAGTCAACCCATTTACCAATTGCCTCTAAAAATTTCACCCACTTTTAGGCTACACGAGTGTACACTCCTATATACACGGGCGTGCAACTAAAATGCCTCAGGCCACTTGCCTGAAAAGGCAAGATTCCAATGATGCACATCCATATAGTCCCCATACAAGGCCATACAAACCCAAAAATGGAAAAAGCTAGCAATTTGGCCAAATAATGATGATATTCTCTTTGTGCAAGGGTGTACAAGCCCTTTGCATAGGTGTGCAAGGCTTATAAATTGCTTAATTTGTCTTTTAATTCCTCGATCGACGATATTTATCATTGTTTAACCCTTTGCTTCACTCATTCACCCAAATTAGATATGAAAACACTTCAAAATATTTTTGAAAAAAAGACTTTAACACAAGAAGACCTCACTATCCTTGATTCGCTGTCTTTTAAGGGGTAATTTTCCTCATTAGGTAACCTAACAAAAGCGTCCTCATAACTTAGTGACTACAGTCTTTAATTTCCATGGAATCAAAAATCATGCCATTTAGAAAACTATCCAAAGAGATATTAACAAAACTATACAAACTATTCCAATTGACAAGGCAGCAGCCATCACACAAATTCAAGCTATATTACGAGGATCTTAGAAAAAAATTAGATTTTGATTTCTTCTATAAAGTATTATCTTTTATCTCCAACTGCAATGACTTTATTTAGATATCTATAGAGTTTATTATGTCCTATACACTAAAATTGGTTCAAGTGAACCCTATGATAGAATTTCACTAGGTCATTCTTTAGGACATTAATCACCTTTTTCATGCATTTCAACATCATTCTCAAACTCTAACATCAATTATTTATCATTTAAAATACATTCACCAACTTAATTCAAAGAAAAATATGAGATTCTATTTTTGAGATTCTCATATCTTATTTTAGCCAAAATCCCTCTTATAACTCCTTTACTACTACTTCTCTTTTCCTTTGTTAATTTTACCCTCTTGAATGCTTAATACTTAGTTTGATTTTTCCTTAAGCCCTTAATATGCATCTTAGTGTATAAATTGAGAGAAGAAATAAGGGAAAGAAATTCTAAATTTCAGCCAATAATGGGGGTTGGCCACTTCTTCTCCTTTATATACCAAGTCTTTACAATTCTAGAGCTCATATGTGTCATTTCCTCATTGGTCTTACTTTTTAATTTTTATATAATTACAAATTGATCCCAAATCTTTCTCTAATTACTTCATTGCTTGGGACCTTAACTAATCATAGCATATAAACCCATAATTTTCATTGTATTCCACTTACATAACATACTTATAGTAAATTATAAAAGTATCTTCAATCAATTTCATTAATAGCGGTTGTATTGCAATTGATCACTAGCCCACATAACTATTATTATCTCAGTCAAAAATATCTCTAACCATGTCACATTCTTACTAGGGTCTTAATTGGAGTGTTACACAAATAGAATGACAGGATGAGCAGAATGAGCAATAAAAAAGAGAAGAAAAAGTCGAAAGGTTAAAATTTAATTTGAGATTATGGCAATGTATACACACTATCGAAAATAACATCATATTGAACTTCAATCGACCCCTTTGAATTTTTGTTTCTTTTCATTTTATTTTTTACTTATTGGTTAAAATTTCTACACTTAAAGATTTAATTTTTCTGTCAATTAGATTTAATTTTTATGTAAACATTGGGATGGAAAAATTAATAAAATGGTGTGTGTATATATATATAATAAAATTTAATCAAAAAACTTTTGGTCATGGGTACATGTTGAATCAAGTTTAAGGTATTTTCAAATAAATTTTTTACGTTTCAAATTCGGATGCAGTTCAATTCTAAATTTTTTGGATTGTTCGAATTTTTTCCAGGTTCATATTTATGTCACATTTTTTGAATGAATTTGAATTGAATTTAAAATCGGGACAAAAATTAGTAGGTCTAACGATAAGGTAATTAAAACTATTATATGTCTAATTTTACTGTTGAGATATTAGTTTGTAAGAGAAAATGGATTGTAAAGAATAGTCAATTTGTACAAAAATATGATCTTTTATCGGAATGATTTTATTCGATTTGAAAGAAATTTCACACTATTGTAATGCATCTTTACAATGTAACCTGTCGTGTCAGCATTTAGGGAGCAAATAGTGTATGAAAATAGAAGTCTTAAGTGTTTAGAGTGCAAAGTGATTGAAATTTACAAAGTTGAATAGGCTATAAATGTGTAAACGAGCATAAATTGATAAACAATTATATTTGCAAAAGAAAAAAAAAACGTTTGGGAAAAAAAAAAATTGGAGTTATTCAAATTAACCCGAAATTCAAATTTTTTTTATATATTTTAAATTCAAGTTAACTCAAAATAATACAACAATATAATTTCAATTACAAATTCGATTTAATTTTAATAATAATTTGAAATATAAATTCGATTTAATTTTTATGATTATTTGGATCGGCTCTAGTTTTGATTAGGGGTGAGCAAAAAAATCGAAAATATGGTTAACCGTAAAATCGATTCGAAATCAATTCGATAGACTCGGTTACGATTTTTAATTTTTATATTTTTTATTAATAGTTACGGTTTAGGCTTTTAAATACTAGTTTACCGTTAGTCGGTTAACTGATATATATATATATATATATATATATATATATATATATATATATATATATATATATATATATATATATATATATATATATATATATATATATATATATATATATATATATATATTCAATTTTTTCTATTTCTCCCTAAAATTTACATAAAATAATAATTTAAATTATATTTTTATTTTTACACCTTAATTTTTTTATATTTTCCTATAAAATTTATATAAAATTTTAAACTAAATTTATATTATGTCATTCTCATCAAATATGGGTTGGATGGGTTATAATTGATTTTTCCTCCAATCCATCTAAGAATTTAGATAGATTGAACCCAATCCAAACCAATAGGGTTATGAATTAAATTTTTTATGCTGGGTTGGTTGGTTTATGTGGATTATATATATTATGTTAATTTTTTATATTCTATTATAAATATATAAATTATAAATTATTCATATTTATATATTTTTAAATATAAAGTATTAATTTTATTTTTATAAATATTTTTTAAATACAGCATGAATGTTTTAATTTTTTTAATAAAAATTTCAAAAATTACAAAAAAAAAATTAATAGGGCTATAAAATTTAAAATTTCAATTTTTATCTTCATTCAATATATGCAAATGTTATTGATAAGACGTGAGAGTCTTTATTTTAAAAAAGAGGGAGAGTTGATTGTATTTTCCGATCGGATACTGAGTTCCTGCAAGAAAGGAAGTCCGATCGGACCAGCCATAAGCACTCCGAAGCTTAAGTTAGTAGCTTTCTATGGATAGAATTCTTAGATAGAAAGTCTTAGATATTCAATAGTTGAAGCCACTATGCATTGTGCTATTTATAGGAGATAAGATGGGTACACTCGAGTGCCTTGGACGTGATAATTGGCTATTAAAGCAGGTGAGCGGTGAAGTGATAAGGAGCAGTTGGAGGGCACAAATTTTGCCTTGTGTCAGTTGACTGATTGAGACTTGATATCTCATCAATCTGATCGGACATCAAGTGGTCTATTCATTGGCTTGTGTCTCACAGTTGGTGCTCTTTTCCTGATGGATCTTGGACCCTGTCAGGTGTGATAAGCCAACCGGATTGGGCCTTGGAGTATGACATTTCCATAATTATCAGTTATTAACACGACAACTTTATTATAATTAATTTTTTCAGAAAAAAATTTATTTTAATGAATCATATTGAAAATTTGAAAAAATTAATCTTCTTAAACAAAAATATTATTACTTTCCAAAGATTTATGAAAATCATATTTAAATTTGCGACCGAAATTTTGATTGTGAATTATTACACACTTATTTTTATATTAACTTAAATTAAATATAAAAATATACAAACATTATTAAAACGCATACGATTAAATCTCAAAAAATGATATTCAATTTCAACTCACATTGAAATTTATTGATTTTAAATGGATTGGATTCAGATATAAAATATTATTTAAACTCTGGTTTTTAATGGTGGGGCCGAATATTACAATTAGCTACACATTTTTGCTTAACATTTTCAAATTTAGCATTTTTGGTTCTGGGCTTACAAAAGTTTCATTTCTGAAAATAAATATTTCAATATTCTCCTAGTGCGGCAATTATTTTTTTGTATATTGTATTGTGTCACCATTAAGAATATTATATATTTTTTACATATATCAAGATAATTTATATACATCAATTTTGATCCGAGTTTATGTGATAAAAGTTATGGAATTGGGATCACAGTACTTTGTATTTTCAATTAAGGAGTTGAAGTTGAGAAGAAACTATTTTTATATGAATTAAATAGGAAAAAAAACTTCTGATTATTTTTGTCCATTATAACAACTAAAAAAAATAGAGAACCGTAATTTGGCATTTTACAATTGGAGAAAATTAATTTTTTTTATATTTAGAATAAATCTTATGAATTTAGAAAGCATACTAGTAATTTTATTTTTTAAGGGAAATATAATGATAATTTTAGTTTTTTTCTAAGAGTAATTGCCCTGCGCCGACGATAAGAATGAGAGAGGCAATCGGGGTGAGAATGATTGAGAGAGAGAGAGAGCACTAGAGAAAGAAATTTGAGAGATTTTGGTAAATTTGGGATGAATTTGGATTTAAACAGTTAAAAATAATAGGTTGGATGGTTGTGCTATATAATAACGCATAATCCATTTATATTTTTTAAAAATTTTAAAATATATTATATGTATTAAATTAGATGTGTTTAATGATTTGAATTGTATGAGTTAAATGGCTTATACCATTTTTGAACGGGTCTAATTTCGATCACCCATATATTTAAATGCAGTTGAATTAATGGTAACTTCTATATCAACTTTTGCTCATTCAAATCAGCATGGCATGGAGTTGAAGTGTGAAATTAAACTTTTTTTTTTTTTAAAATTCGAGGATCTGAATCATTAAAATACGAACAAATTTACATAGTTATTAAAATTGAACCGGACCGACCTGTTTAACTGGTTTAATTGCGAACCGATAAACTAATCGGTTGGTTCAACTACACAAAATTGAATTGCTAAAAAATCAGATTGGACCGAAAAAACCGGATTGAACTGAAAAACCAGATTTTTGACTAAAAAATGCAAAAAATTAAAATTTTTTGTATTTTTTCACCCCCATATATATATATATATATTTCATTATTTATTTATTTGAAAAAATTAATATTTTAAATTTTAAATATATTACTTAATAATTTAATATACTTATTATATATTTTGTTCATTGTAATCAAATATGTGTGTGTGTGTGTGTATATATATATATATATATATATATATATATATATATATATATATATATATATATTAAATTTATATTATTTATTTATTTGAAAAAATTAGTATTTTAAAATTTAAAGATATCACTTAATAATTTAATATACTTATTATCTATTTGGTTCATCGTAATCACACACACACACACATATATATATGAATGAAATTTTTATGATTTATTTCTTTGAAAAATATAGTATTTTAAATTCTAAAGATGTCACTTAATAATTTAATATACTTATTATCTATTTGGATTTACTGTAATTAAATATAATTATACTCATATATGTAAGGTTAATATTTTTTGTATCTGCTTCATTAGTACTCCATCTAAAAAATTACTTTTTTTATGATATGATTGTATTTTTATGTTTTTAATATATGATATTTAAAATATATAATTAATTACTTGTAATAATAAAATTAAAATTATATTTTATAACTTATTATTAGGATATTTGTGATATATATTAATGTTTGGTGGATATTTTTTTTAATTTTTATATAATAGTATTTATAAAATTATAATATTTTAAAAATAGAAAAAATTCGGTTGAATCAAGAACTTCTAGCCTTACCGGTTCTTTATCCGATCCGGTTTTAATAACATTGCAAATTTAAGTGTTCTTTTGCATATTAGACCAATGAAAAAAGTTATAAGGACTGAACATGCATTTTGCCTTTGCCTTGAGACCATTGCAAATATATGCCGAACCAGAACGGGAACCAAAACCCTAAATACTGAGATCCCAAAAATGAACAATCCAACCTAAAACCTTTAAAGAAATAACCAAATTCCATTGAATCGAACTACTGAAACATGATCAGACGAAGATTACTCTCTTCATTAATCTCTTCAACCTCAGTACTTAGCCCCAAAATTATAACTAAGCCGAGTTTCACTCCAATACCACCATTGGAGTCCCTTCAGACACTAAATTACCCGAAAGCTAACAATTACAGTGGCAATGGAGCAATTGGGTTTGTGTGTATTAGAAATTATAGCCTTTTGAGTCTAAATGATCTAAGGGACAAAGTCCCAAGGAAGCAAAAGACAAGGAAAGGGCGCGGAATCGGGTCTGGGAAAGGGAAAACTGCAGGGAGAGGCCATAAGGGTCAGAAAGCTCGAGGGACTATGAAGTTTGGCTTCGAAGGTGGGCAGACACCAATGCGCCGTCGTTTGCCAAAAAGAGGGTTTAAGAATCCCTTTAGCTTAACCTTTCAGGTATTTCACGAATTCGTCTTAAAGCTCCCAAATTGAAGTCACGATTTTCTTTCTTTTTTTTTTTTCTGTATAAATATTCTTTTTTCATCTTCTGTTCATTTCAGAGAGGCTTACATGTGTTAAGAGTTCACTGCCTCATCTATTTCAATGTTATTTTATCAAGAGAAGATCAATTTATGGTTAACGGATGTATTAGGTAGTGCTGAATTTATTTTGTATATTACTACATTGTAATTTACTGTTTTCTCATTTGCACTGCTAAAAATGGAGCTGTTAATCCCATTAGTTTGGGATTAAGGATTGTAGATGTCTGGTTAAGTAGGAAACTAAATGTTATAATCATTTATGTATTAAAGATTTCACCATTTGTTTCTCCTGAGAAATTGAATGGTATTATTGGAAGATGAATCTAGGACTAAAGTCTGGATAGTTCTAAACCTGTGATTACTCTCCATAAATTGTGATAGGTCCCTTGTTTTATGGAATGCCAAAGCATCATTTGGACTTTGTTTTCTTCTTCTCCCGAGAGTAATTTCATCTTGTCTTAAAGTAGACCATCGCTAACCTTCCAAGGTTAATCAGGCACACGTCTTGAATATTGATGCTAATTTGGATACATCTTCCAAATAGGATGGACAGACTGTAGATCACTTCCTTCTATGTCCGTCACTGGGTAGGGTGAGTGGATTGCTTATTGAATTCTGTCCATGGGTTGATATTACATCTATTGACATTTTGATTGCCTATTTTAAAAGAGCATCGAAATGTTAGGATTTTTCTTTATTCATTTGCTTATGGCATAAGTTCTTGTTTGCTTGGGTCGCAATATGTGAAAACTGGTATCTATTTTAACCTTCTTACAGTGTGATAGTCGTTTCATTAGCTTATGTTCGCTTCTTGATCATTTGCTTGTGTCTGGCAGCCAGTAGGATTGGGAAAGATTGCAAAACTTATAAATGAAGGGAAGATAGATTCTCATGAATTAATCACAATGAAAACTCTCAAGGTGCAGTGTTGTCCTTATCTAATTTCTATGTTTTAAACTCTTTAAGTAGAAGTCTACTTAATATTGATCATTGCAGTTGTTATAATAGGATACAGGGGCAATAGGAAAGCAGATAAAAGATGGAGTAAGACTGATGGGGCGTGGTGCTGATCAGATTAAATGGCCTATTCATCTTGAGGTAATTTTTGCTTGAAGCATTTATGCTGTTGTACCAGACTATTCCAATTGAACTCACCTTTATCCAAGGCACTGTAACTCCTGGATTCAAATTTTTGAAATTTCTATCACGACTTTCATCATTTTTGTTGCGAAATGATGTTTGATATCTAAGCGACGGTCTATGCTTTAATTTCACACATCATATCAAATTAAGTATATATGTAATCAAAATTTAATTGACCCTACCTAAGGATACTTGCATGTGGTTGCTCAATAACGTTCCCAAGCAAGTGCTAAAAGTCTTAAATTTTTTGGATAAGGTTCTGATTTGCCCCTGATGTTTTATTGAAAGAGCTAATTTTCTTCTGATGCATTTTTTCGATTTGATTTGTCTTTAATGTTTCAACTTTTGGCTTTAAAATGCTTTTTTGTGTTCCTTTTATTTTTAATCCAAGTTAATTCCTTTCTTTTCTGAAATTTATTTTCCTTCAAAATATGTTCAAAACCTATAAAATTATTTCGAAATGCTTCTACCGAGGCTATGATATCGTTCAAGTTCCTGATACTACAATGAATATGAAAAACCGAGTAAAGT